>JALRMK010000024.1:0-539809 GCA_026119845.1 Pezicula carpinea
CACCCGTACAGTCCGTCCTGTACTCGTAAGTACGCACGCAGGTCTATTGTGTCGCTTATGTGTTTGTTTGTTTCTTTTTTTTCCTCCTCGCGAACACCTCTACTTCTTATTCCCTACAGTATTGTAATTTTGGGGGGTTTTTTTTTCTCTTTTTCTTGCTTCCTCGCTTGGGTCCTGTCGGGTCATCGTTTTATAGTACAAGAACAGAGTCATGTCTCGAACAAAGTCAATGTTCATTCATTAGTCGTACGAGCACGAATAGGTACTTCGTGACTACAAAGGCCCCTTGTCCTCCTGAGCCGAACTCGCCGAACTGCGAAAAAATACCCCTGTAATTCGCTTCTCGGCGCATCTAGTGCCGCTTGTTAACCTGGTTGATTGACTGGGAGATTGAACTTCTGCAGCTTGATTTCCGGAGTATAGCTCTGTCGTTCAGTTCAAGTAGCCAATTTGTTGAAATGGAACTTGTGGTACGTACCCTGTGTGGCTTGTTGACTTGGGGTCATGGGAATGACAAGAGTAAGCAACTGCTTCGAGTAACTCATGAAGGTGGCTTTGCTGAGTCGAGAGTCGAGAGTCATGACTTCATGCGGTTAAGATGACTACCATACACGTAGTTGTAGTGACTATGTTTTAAAATATACAAAACAAATCACGACATCATTTTTTCAGTGCGCTCTTTTCTCGGGGCGAGGACTGTCAACAACTGTCCTCCGTTTCATTATAGAGTCCAAGGCTAACTTGGGACATCGTAAATCCCGGGATTAAGAGTTCTGGCACTTTATTGAAGTAAAGTATCGAAGAAGCTCTCGTGATAGTGCAACACACATACTCCAATAGACAACCAGACGCACGACCTCGCCGTTATCTGAGCATTGGAGCAGATCAGAGGACTTGCCAGCCTTTCCGAAGTCAATTCCGAATGTTATCGGTTCCTTGACCTTCCAAAATTATCCGAAGATGGTTCTCTAGGTAAGTGCATAAAATTTCCGAGCGAACTCGGGCCCGAGGCTAAATATGTTGGAGACACTTGCCCGATGTGTTTATCTCTTGGAGTTGGGCTCTTCATGTTGGGACATGGTGTTGCCATTGCGATGACTGAGGAGAGCTGATCTTCAACCAAGAAATTTGCTATGGTAATATGGAACCTCCTAACGCCTGTTCGTGATAACTGGTCTGTCGCATCCTTGGTATGGCGTAGGTAGTGATGATGACGGTATCTTGGGAACTATACTATTCGGTGCTGTCTCTTTCTCATTTGCTATTGCCTTTGAAATGCACACTACGCCATTGAGATATCTTGTAAAGCCGGACATTGTCACGGTAGGAGTATCTTATGATCTTTTGATAGAGGATTGCACTGTACGTAAAGATTGTTCGTCCATTCATGGATGAAAATTGATAGTGTTCATATGGAGTATCACACTGGCAAGCCACCATACCAAGATGTGCTTCATACTAATAAACACTCCAGCATCGGGGATCGACGCGGTGGGAATGTGGCGGGGAATTGGCCAAAGGAACAAACGTCCTACTTTCCACCGCCACGATGTTAGCGTGTCCTCTGTGACAATGGTAGGTGTGACAAGGGATTCTCTCGGCCAAGAGTTCAGATCGTGAACTTTCAACTGATTTTCTTTCCGAACGTATCTTGACCTGTACCACCTTCAGGCTTTGCCAACAATTCCAGTCATTATCATGTTTGACATGCCCAAAGATATCTACTTGACAAATATACAGGATCGAGAGATTATTCAAACGCCTTAAGTAGATGTAACGGAGTAGTGTTAAGCCTAGATATGGTGGCGCTTCTTTTGGCGGCTCGCTTATTGCAGTTTGTCGGTATCTTCTGGAAGAACTAAAATGTTCTATCAAGCAAGCCACGTAGAACTATTTGCCTTGGCAGGAACGAGTTTGAAGACAACTGCAACCCAGGTACACCAGGCGAGCCCAAGTTGACCCCTGTGGCGCGTTAAATCCCGATACAGAGTTCCGGATATCTTGGCGTCATAAACATAGAAGTGTGTTAGTCTATATTGAGAAGTGTATGTACGCCGTATCTCATCCCCTGTGCTTCTACGAAGTGCGGCTGCACTGCACATCGACTTACCGTATCTTGGGATATATCTCACGGGTGGCATGCACTTTGATCTGAAACTACATCATCTCTCAAGGCTTATTGGTGCATTTAGACCATGT
Source organism: Pezicula carpinea (assembly GCA_026119845.1). Taxonomy (NCBI): domain Eukaryota; kingdom Fungi; phylum Ascomycota; class Leotiomycetes; order Helotiales; family Dermateaceae; genus Pezicula; species Pezicula carpinea. The sequence goes on from JALRMK010000024.1 coordinate 2,200, forward strand.
AAGCCACATTATGTCCGTTTTTTCACGGTGAATACATTGGAAGAGCAACTTGACATTTATTTTCTCCATCTCAAGCCACTCTTCTCCTGTCGTTATGAAGTCTACACCTACGTTACGTTGGACTTTATTCTTTAATACCCTCACAATAATTACTGGCTATGCATTACCACAAGGTGGCGACGATGGGGACTCATCAAAAATCGTCATTGGAGACCTGGCAAAGGGAATCACAACCCCAATGGGCCAAACAATAGCAAATATTCTCCTCGGCGATGAATCAGGACAATCCAGCGTCGCTGGTACTCCTCCAGCACCAGGACAAGGCACAGTAGAAGCATGCAAAAAGTCGACTGACAAATGTTGTATCTGGTATGCAATTTCCTCCGAGCTCAGCAAAGCCTTCACGGGAAGAACGGGTCGCTGCAACGATTTAGCCAGAGCATCCATTAGGTTAGGATTCCACGATGCTGGAACTTGGAGTCAGAAGCTAGCTGCTGCGGGTCAAGACTTTGGGGGTGCGGATGGAAGTTTGGTGCTGTTTAATGAGATTGGTAGGAACGAGAATAGGGGCTTGGAACCTATCGTTTCGTTTATTGTTCCGTTGCAGCAGAAGTATGGTGTGGGAATGGGAGATCTCATTCAGTATATGAGTACGCATGCTACTGCTACTTGTCCACTGGGACCCCGAGTACGAACGTTCGTGGGGAGAAAGGTATGTGGAACCATCATCCCAGGTCTTATGTCCACCTTTCAATCCGACCACAGAGCTGACCAGAACATTACAGGATGCAACAAGAGCCGCACCTAATGGTCTCCTCCCAAGTGTATCCAGCGACGCCTCAACCCTCATCGCCCTCTTCGCCGACAAAACAATCTCAGCACACGAGATGACAGCCCTAGTGGGTGCCCACAGCACAGCGAAACAATTCTTCGTCGACACCACACAGACCGGAAAACCACAAGACACGACCCCGGGAGTCTGGGACGTGAACTTCTACAACGAGACGCTGCAGCCGAAGCCTAAATCTGGCACCTTTAGGTTCGCGAGTGATACTGTTATTGCGGCTGATACGAGGTGTAGTAGTGAGTGGGATGCTTTTGTTGGTGAGCAGGGTCATTGGAATGAGGATTATGCTTCGGCGTATATACGGTTGAGTTTGCTGGGTGTGAATGTTATTAACCACTTGACGGAGTGTACGGTTACATTGCCAGCTTCTAGGCCGGTATTTAATGGGTTCACTATCCCTCTTCTTGATGGTTGAGTTTGGTATGACTGCATGAGGCTTATTTTCTAGACGCGTGTTGATTCCCCCTATGTTATTTAGCATGTTTTGGAAGCATTATTTACGGCGTTACTTTCAAGCCCAAGTAGGGTATGTTGAACATATTGTTGGATAGGTAGAATTCTAGATTTGTTAGCGTGTTGATATTTTTAATCAGGCTAGTGCTTCCCCAAGGCAAAATACTTGGTCCTATGATGTCGAAATGTTGACTTTCTATAAAGGGAAATCAAGCAGTAAATAGACATAAAAAGAAGAACTAGAAAATATTGCTAGCCTAACCCGTGACATCTTCATAGCTCATATAGGAATACCTCCAGCACTCCAACTCAACTTCCCTATCTCTCTACCAATGCAGCCCCATTTATCCCCGGCCTTCACCAAGACCGAAGCCCTAGAGGACATACTGAAAATAGCTAAGAAAGTGTGGTCAAAGCTGAACACACGGGTGTGTATAATATATCGGCCACGGTATGAGACGGCGTCGAAGTGGCCATATAATGGTTTTGTGCAGCTCGGTGTCTTGGGGCATAGGACTTTATGTCTTACATAACTCCACCTAGCCACGAAATGAGAGTCAACCTGGTTCGGCTGAGATTGAGGCAAAACAAAAGATCTGACGTGGCAACTGTTAGCAATGTGGTGATGGAGACCTCAGAATATTTGAGCCTGACTTCGACTTTGAAATTTAGTGATTTGCAATCAAGTCAACCAATGTATATTCTTCTGTCCCTTGCTGCTGATGGTGACTTCAAAATTGTGCCTAACTCGGAACAATGTATTTATGATGCCCTAGCATTAATGGACGAGGCAAGTTACTAGTGGAACTTCTAGGATTATTATACCCGCCATGCAGCCAGTATTTCACTTTTCAATTCCCACAGGACAACATGGACGATGTTTGTCATTCTCAAGAGTTCAATGTAACTATTTTCCGGAAAGATAACTCTTCCACATCTCTAGTCAGCCATTACCTTCTCCATCCAGGGATAAACCGAAGAGTTCGCAGCTGGATATCCCATGTGCAAAGCATTTGGGAAGTAGCTAAAATAACAAGTCAGCAACAAATACTCAATACAGGTCTACTCCCAGTATACCTTGCTTCCCTCGGCAGCCCTTTCTCAGATAGCAACATGGAGTCTTCAATTGGCATCAGACCATCGTCAGTGCCCTAAACTGTCAGTCAGAAATCGAATTTCGAGGAGTGAGCAGGCATAACCCACATTCACCATGAGCAGTTTCGTTGGCGGCTGATCAATAATCCCATTCTCGAGCAAGGAGAATTTATTCTGTGCTCCCTCTTTGAACTCTTCGAAAGTCTTATAGCCATATTTCATGGAAATTGCTGGTCCGAGCCTAAAACTGTAAGCATCTTCCTCAAAGTAGGCCGGATCTTAACGCACGGAAAAGGATACTCATGCCCATCAGCTTTCTCAATCCAGTCCCTCCCGAAAAAGTAATGTACGCCAGCACCCTGCGCAACAACACCTCTCAATCGATCCTTGTGTGTATGCGCCACCCTCACCGCATAATAGCCACCACAACTTAATCCCCAGACCATAATCTTCTTCATATCGAAATGACCCGAGCCTTCCATCCAATCCAATACACTTGACCATAGCCGGTCAGGACTCTCCGGATCACTGGGATCGGCAGGCGAGTCTGCAGTGCCTGGAATCTCGGCAATCACAGACGCCCATCCACGAGCCAGAAACTCATCGGTACGTTGTGTGTTGTCAGGTCGGTATCCATCCAACCCGGTGATGAGTAACACGGCTGGTACCTTCTCTCCGTTCATAGCGGCCTTTGGAAGACGGATATATACTGGAATCTCAGCACGATCAACGCCTTGTTTGCAAGTGAAAGGAAGCATCAACTCCTTCGTTGGCTCTTCCCAGTTGCTAGCAGCTTTCAGGTAGACTTTCTTTTGCGCTTCCCATGCTTTCCATTTTGAGTCTGAGTTTATGGAAGGGAAGGCAGTTATGTAAGGGAATCTCGCTATACGGTAGAGACATGCTGCGCGGAGGTACAGTTCTGAAGATAGCTTCGTATTCTTGGCAGCAAAAGCATCATCGCCCTGTTCTGTAAGTTTCTCGGCAATAGGAAAGAAGGCTTCTGTATAGGCATCGCCGTAACCATCGTTGATATTGTTCTGCTTGCAGTTCAGCGGTATTTCTTACCCAGTCTATCGGGAAGGCATTACCGCTATCAGGTTCTCAAAGACTGGCTCGAAGTCCTCGAACTTTCCATCGTGGAAAGGATATACGCTTTTTGTGCACTGGTATTTCTCATCAGTCAGTCGTGTCCATCATAATCAATAAAGTGCCTGCCCCTCAACAGAACATACGGGAAATTTCCACTTCATTTCCCAAAGTGCTTTGATCCCATCATGATGGGGCATCCGTGTATCAAATTTATCCCCCAGCAGCCATTGTTTTCCCGTGTCGCCCATATCGATAGTGCTCTAGTACGCGCTGGAATGTGGTTTACAGAATTATAGAAGTCAAAGTTATCACTTTTGCTTCTCTCGTCTTTTTTCTCCTCTTGTCTTCTCTTTCTTCACGCCGCCATGACGTTCCTCATACTGCTTATAAGCACAGTAAGCGTCTACACACTGACATCTTGCTGACATGTGAGGGATGCGCTGTTCATTGCCGATGCGAGTGAGGGGTCAGCACTATTGGATTTTCACACGACGGACGAATAACACCAATAACACAGGTTCTTAGTTAACTAATGTAGCTAGTGCCTGCAGTGCCTTGCGAAGTCTACGTACGTCGCTCATGTTCGCAAGTATCTTTCGGGCTTGTTTTTGATAAGTACATGATGGGACTTTGGATCTGACACGGTGGGTGTGGCTTGAGATTATTGTTTCAGGCGTAGGTTCGCCGGTCACGACTTTTAAACATTTAAGCAATGTTGGGTAAGAATTCCCGGAAGGTGATAAATGGGAGGTGCAGGTTTGAAGAACTCTATGTACAATGAGCTTGTTGACAGAAAGTTCGTCCGGTTCGACCGCGAAATGACGTTATGTCGTTTAGAGGTATATACAAGTCGAAAAAGCTACTTGCGAAGGGTTTTAGTTTGGACGCTACAGTTGGGGCAGAGGACGCGTGATTCTCTTTGCTTTTGATGTTATTGTAACTGTGAGGAATCTCGAATAATTGCCATATTGAAGTGGATGACTGAACATGGGATCATTGCGTATGCTACGCCTAGCTACGTCCTCCCGTGGTAATATGTTTCTCACAAAGTCGAACAGGTAAGAAAGCTTCGAGGAAGACTGAGATGTTCTCCGACCATGTGAAAAATCACTGTAGATAGAAAGGCTCACCTCAAGGTCAATAGATCGGGTGTTTACATAGTCACGTGATGAGTTCGTAAACATGCTGTCTTAGTTCGAAGCAGCCATACGTACTCTAGTCCCGGCAACCATCCCAGGCCGGTAGAAAGCCAAATCAGAAAATTCAAGACTCCAGCAGTCTGTAGAGTCTATTAATTCGTAGTGACTGGTCGTCGTAAGGCGTTTGATCCCACCGTTTGATGTTTATAAGCGACAAGTACGAATCGTACTCTACCTACTCCGTCAGGTAAGCGAGCATCGAGTTTCGATTTTGTTTCTAGCTCATCTGAAGTTGTGGCAGCCTTATGCATCTCCAGCCTTACACCGACTGTTCAGGTTTTCAAGGCCCTGAAATGCATCATCTGAGGATATCATTCGCCATTTCGGGAACTTTGGAGGTATTTTTGGTACAACCTTTTGTCCACCAAGCCAACCTGGCATATTGATCTCCCAGATGTCACTCTCCCGGTGCCTAGGATCAGTTGAGCTTTCAAATCTGAAGTAGCATCCTACTAGTAGTTTTGATACTCACTTTGGGAAGCATCACGAACTCGTAACTGATTTTCAACTCCGAAATTCAGATGTAAGAGCCGCGTCTTCACTCACATCATTTAGACCAAATCACTTGAGATGAATTAAAACAGGTCTAAGTATTTTGGGAATATTTATCTGTATCTTCTTACAAGAGGTGACGTTTAGTGTCCACTCTCCAATGTTATTCAGGCTCCAGAGCTCGTAGAAACAATGTATGGGGCTGATTGCATGCTTCAAGTCAACATTCAAGCATACCATTTCGTTGAAGCAATTGGTATATAGGGCTTATTCTTTACCACCTCCAAGTTTTCCCATCATCATCACAACTCCATTATCGTTTTCCACCTTCATCTTCACTTCTCTTCACTCCACAGCCGGTCTGCTAATAGCCAATCAATAATCAATTAATATTTTATTTCTCGATATCTTTACTACTTTCTATATTTTCTACACTTGCCACTAGATCCCCAAAAAATCTCAGAATGAAATTCTTAGCCGCCTTCATCCTCGCCCTTGGCGCTCTCTCAGTCTCTGCTTCCCCCTCCCAGCCGACTTCGCTTCCGAGTTAGTCGTTCGCGTAGACCCCTACGGAGCTAATCGACATTCTCTCCCAGATCGGAGAGCTGCCCGAGATCAACATCCAACTTCACTGTTTCCAGGTCTTCATTTGCACATCTCGACAACTTTAGAGAAAATAGTAATCTCTCTATGATAGGAAGGTGTTTTCATACTTGTTTCTCTAGATGCCAGAAGATTGGTTTATAAATTTGTCTAGTATTAGCATGTTCACCATCACCCGTCTAGTAAAATAACCTCCGGGTTAAAAGTGGTTGAGTATCTTGTATCTTGCCCCTTTAGGCAACGCATGTCGTATGGTAAGCAAAATAGTAAGTGGTGCGAATAAGTAAGTATGATTGTAGATCTTGCTATAGCATTAATACATATCTCCATAACCACATTGTCTCATTAAGTAATGAACATCTCAAACCATACACACCGCTCATAACCCTCGCCCAACACCAATAGCTACAACAACTAACTTAAGTCTTGCTCGCCTCAGCTACAGCGACAATATCTTTCATAATAACCGAAAGCTCATCCGGGAAGCTAAGGTAAGCGCAGTGGTCCGATTGCAAAGTGTAAATGGGAGCGGTGGTTGGAAGCAGAGCAGCCATAGACAACTGATAGGTATAAAGAAGGGCGTTATCGAGCACAGTGTGGATATAGGCTTGTGCAACTCCGTTGGACCATGGTTCATAGGTGTTACCTTCGGTAAAAGCAATCAAGGAATTCCAAGTGCTCTGCGAGATGTACGTGGCAGCAACCTCAGCAGAAGCGCTGTTGTAAAAAGACGTTTGGTTGCTCGCTAGCATTGGCATAAACAATATCTCCCTTTTAGGTTGATCAAGTTAATAACCAAGTACACTGAATAGTAGATTGAGAAAACTCCAAACGACGTTGGCTTACCTCAACATCCATCCAGTAAAGCGGCTCACCGCCCAGAAAATCCAAAAGACTATTACCCAATGGAAGCACAAATGCCGCGAGATAAGCATTAAGCAGCACGCCACCAGTCTTACCGGCTGCAACCCTAGAAGCAACATCTAAGCCCTGCGTAGCGCTCGAGATGACCGCTCTACCGTACGAGTGACCAAGCAGAACAATCTCCTTACCCGCATCAGCAAGCGTCTCCAGAGCAGCAGCCAGGTTTGCTGTATCTTCTGCCAGACCGGCTGATGCGTTGACTCCGACGGATAGGTGAGGCACTACTTGTGAGGTGTAGCCGGCGAAGGATAGCTGGGCACGGAAAGAGTCCCATTGCTCTTCTAGGAGCCAAGCGCCTGGGGAGATGACTATTGTTGTGTTGGTGTCTTGTTTGTTTAGCGCTGAGTTGGTTGTGGTTGTTGGGAGGGCTGCTGCGAGATCGAGGAACGGTAGGAGGGTTTGGAGACGCATGGTGAATCTGAGTGTTGAGAAAGCAACCTGAGAAAAGAATGTATGGTAGTTAGATGATCAGGTTGCTTGGTGAAGTGAAGGCTGTGAATGAATGTGCCATCCAAATTGTCAGAAATGTGCTTGGTAATGTGGCGAATGCCTTCATCCGAACGTTCCGAAGGCCTCAGTTCTGTAACTATTAAACCTACTGAATATCATCAAATACTTTAATATTACCTTCCGCTGCCTCAAATCCTGACAGGGTATAAGCTCCGGCCAACCTACGAAGCCTACAGGTTCGAAGAAACAGAAGAGATAGGCGAAAAACGACGACTCTCAGTCTTTTACCACCCACCTTCCTGCGACCTACCTACCGAATCTACCTATCGACGACTCTTTCGCGAATTCATCAAAATAACGACATCTGCCACGGCTGCTAGCACTTCTACGACCTCTACAGACTTCTATACCTGCAAATAGAGGAGAGTTGCCATCCTTACTAGCGACAATTATCCTTAGTTTTCACTCTCTTACAGGGCAGCTTTAATTTCGTTAAGTTCTTAGCCTATTGTAAATAGCTCAAGGATTAGAGAAGGCATTGCTGCTGTTATAAAGGAGTCTTATCGAATACTGCGAATATGCATACTGTAATACTACTGTACTGTGCAGCAAGCTAGCTGGCCATTGTCTATGAATTTTAGCAAACACTGACTGAGTAGAGACAGAGAGACGGAGTTCAAGAGGTTAGAATTCAATTTAGTATAGCGGAGAGTAAAGTGTTTATAACAGGTTCTTCTAATCTTTTTTGAATTCTCCTTTCTGCGTTACAATATCTAGGTACTCACTTGTAGATGTTGAAGCCGTTGAGAGCGTGGTGACAACCGAGCCTAATATACAATATAATCCCCCAGATTTACAATGTTTGTTTTCTAGGACGTTGCTATACCTCGATCTTGGAACGGACCTCGATAACTGATCGGCACGCTGAGAATTGATACCGCTTATACCACCCAAATCTTCAGAAATTGAGATTTTTTGTATCATGACATCCGTTATCGTGACTGGACTAACATAGCGCCACGTTAAAACCTTCACCATCTTCGCAACTAGAGACCAAGATATTCAACTCCTAAGTGTACCTTACCTTACCTTACCCAGAACCAAGAAAGAAACCTCATCACACACGCCGTAACTGAATAAGAAGTTTATCAGCCACCGGCCCAGAAATAAACCCATCCTTCTGCTCCATACACCCAACACCATCGGCAATGACCGTAGTAAAATTCGTATAAACTGCCGAGAGCATATACTTCATCGCTAAAGTTCCCAAAATCAATGATCAGCAACCAATCCATTGCAAACCTACACTCCTCGCACAGGTCACGCAAATGTAGCCAAAAGCACCTACAATTGATAGCAAAATGACTCCCAACACACATCCTCCCACCACTCCCCCAAGCCCAAAACCACCTATACATCTCTGCCAACTGCTCGGGCGAAGAATCGAGCCACCGCTGTGGCTTCCACTCCAGTGGTGATGGGAAGACTTTTGCATTTCGATGCAATGTGTAGGCTGAAGCTTGGACTTGGGTATTTGGTGGGATGTTGGCGTAGCCAGCTAGGGTGCTGGGTTGAGCGGGTGTGAGCCGAGGTGCAGCGCCTACAACGGCGGGGTAGAGACGGAGGGTTTCATTTAGGATTGCGTTGAGGAGGGGGAGGGCATCGAGGGCTTTTGGATCTGGGAGTTCTTTTGTCGAGGTGGAATTGGAAGTAGAAGTGGACAGATCTGGGTAGATAAGTGGTGGGGTGAGTGTGAGTAGTTCTTTGTGAAGCTGAGACATGATTTCTGGATGGCGGGAGAGTTCGTAGAAGGCGTAGGTTAGGGTGATACCGCTTGTTTCTGAAGCAGCGGCGTTGAAGTCGAACATCTCACTTGCTATTTCCAGGCGTCTCGGGTAAGGTTGTTTTGGTTCGCGTTGAGAGTCTTCAGGCCAATCTGACTGCGTCAATTTCTCGTCAACTCTCCTCATTGAATTTCGCAATTGTGAGAAAATGACCGGGTTGTCAGTGAGCGTGCCTCCGTTTCTTTCGCTGCCCGTAAGTACTGCCTCCGCTTGGTCGCAAAGCTTGATCTGCCAATCTTCCAACTCGGCCTTTTGAGTGTACACATCTGGGATGAACCCGAAGAGTATAAGAATCGATGCCAGTCTCGGAAACCTTTCGACAATAAAGAGGTAAGGTCTTCCGCTGTAAAATCGTTCCAAGTACCAATCTCTCTTGTAAATGTTATCTAGAAAATTAGTACCGATAGAAAGTCCGAATTGGAAAGCTGTGAAGATATCCATAGAATACGCATAACTCGTAGAAAGAGCATCGACGCAACCGAGACCCGGCTGTGTAGATCCATCTTCTCGTAGTGACATGTCCCAGCAATTTTGAAGGAGAGGCAGTAAGTGTTCGAAGAGTATTTTCTTGGTTGCTTCGTGCATCGCTGGAGAAGAAAGGATGTTGGATTTGGAAAAGGCATTGGCAACCATCCTCTTACGCATGGAATGTGGCTTGCTGGATTTCATCGCGAACATCGGCGGAGTACTGGACTCGTCAATAGAAGTCCCCTTGAACATCAGGGGAGGGAAACTGGGAACCTATAGTTTGTGAAGCGACGAGGATAAAAGTCAGGTTTCTCAAATCCCCCCAAATAAATGGTCTTCAGGCCTTGCTCAACACAATTCACGCTGATTTCAGTTGGTGCCACTCTTAGAATTGGTCCCTTCTCCTGGTGGAGCTTGCAGATGATTTTGTTTTCCGGGCCTACAAACCTTAACCAGTTCATCCAGAGGGACGAGACGTGACAAGACCAGTGTGCACTTGGTATCTTTGACAGCCGAGAGAGAAATGCGGGGTGTATTATGAATATGTAAACTGCATACAGAATGGCTGTCGAAGCAGCAAGCACGGATATGCTGAGTGATGCCATGGCGATGCTGTAGTGAGTAATAACTATCTTCAGTCACAAGGAGACTGGATGTTGCAACTTATTCCGTGAGTAAAAGGATGTTCTGAGTAAAAGGATGTTCTGAGTAAAAGGATGTTCTGAGTAAAAGGATGTTCTGAGTAAAAGGATGTTCTGAGTAAAACGAGGTCGAATTTTGCGGACGTACCACACAAACACTCACTACGCCACGTTGTCCTTGCACAGTGAATGATATACGTGACCAGCTACAGATGCACCAGTTCCAAATGAATCCTGTGGAACTTGAATGAGGGGTAGACATTACTGTAGATTCCAGGGGTCTTGTCGGCTTATTATCCGCCCGGCAGCCACACCTTTAGCCTTCCGGGAGATCGCGCCAACAGATCTGTCGTCTATCGCTTAAATTGACCCCAGACCCCAAGACTTCACCCTCTCCTAGTATCTATAGAGATTTTCTAAAGCTATAGAATATGTGTTCCGGTTACACAGACTCAAAGAAAAAAAGTAAATAGCAGCATAACTAGCCTAGCAACTTACAAATTAAAGGCTTAGTCTTACTAGCTATAGTAGACTGAAGAGAGAGGGAGTATAAACTCCTAGTTGGGAGCATATATCACGATCCGGACACTTGAGGTTGCCTGCTCGGCGACGAAGTACAAACTCCATGCCCTCAATACCATTGCATTCGCTTACCATTTTCAACCCCAAGAGAAATATAAAAAGAAACTCTAGTCAACCGGATGTCGGTTCATAGGCTTTCGAAATCCATACTTCATCAAGAAAGATCATGAGGCTATTAGAGACGTGCTATAAATTGGAATATCCCCGAGCAACACCGTCGCTCTGTATATAATCTCTTAATTCCCGCAATGGTGGCAAAATATCAGGGTTGCAGACACATTTCTGCCGAAAGAATTCTAACAGAAACTATTGTCAAGACTTTGGAGGTATGATGTGGAAGCCTGTGCCGGCAATATTTGTACTAGAGCCCTTCATTCTTACCCCCACCAATCGATATGTCTCGATTTCCGGTAACTTGGCCGATGGTTAGTGAGTGGAATGAAGTAAGGGACCTTGCCCCAGAAGCAGCAAGATGGAACTGAAAAACGGAAAGTGACTGATAGTGATGAAGTATTGTATAACTTTATGGCTGTCTAGTTGGACGGTAAGATTTTAACGGAGAAAGTTTGTGTGTTGGGCAGCGATTGGTAACACATAATTACGTAGTTGAAATACCAGGCCAATCTAGGAATCATATTCAGTTAGTTCTAGGCGAGGGATAGTACAGAAGATAAGATAGAATATCTCACCAAAAACAGTCCTCTCCCGATTCCTTTTGGTAATAGCAACCCCATCTCCAACTGCAATTGTACCTCGCTCACCAATTGGAAAGCCGTACCGTCCAAAGACAGGACTATACTTGGCCCCCGGATCAACTCTCCGATCTTTCATCAACTTCTTTAGAAGTATGCCCGAATCACCTTCAGCTACCCTGCCCGTATCAAGATCCACGTTGAGACTAACACATCTTGCACAATTAGCAGTCAACTTGATACGATTCTTCCCTCCTACTTTCAACTCCGCCCAAAAATCCTCGTCCCACATTTCCTCGCCGTCGACGACGATATTAGGACGGAACTTCTCCAATACTGCACCATCACAATCCGAGAGGCGTGGGTGGACATCTGAGAGCGATTTCTCAGAGACGACAAGGAACGGGGCGCAGTCTGAGAAGGTGATAAGTGCCGACTTGGGCTTTGCTGAGATCAGACTGTGGAGAGAGAAGAAGATAACGATCATTGCAACGATGGCATTTGACATGGCTTGAGAGCCAGGCATTTGAAACTTGGTGGAGGAGATGGTCCGAACGGCAAAGGCCCCGAGCGCGCTAATTGATGCCATAGATAAGTTGATCAGGACTTGAACTTTGGTGTCTTTGCTGTTTGCATAGCTGTTGAGCTTTGCAGTTAGGCTATCTTTGCGTGGCACATTCGGGTTGAGCGATCCTAATGCTTTCCTCCTTCCGTCGCCGAGGTATACGAGCACAACTTCATAGCCAAAGCATTCGCTAAACCATTTGTTATACTCGTCTTCCATCTTGTACGCCGAGGAAGTCGGGCTCCCATACATGCTTGTTCGGATGCGCTTCAGTGCGCGACAGTCGGGCTCCGCGGGAATCTCAAGTATGGTTTGCTGTGAGGTCGTCGCCGGAGCAATCGGAGGAGTCGGTGTTCGGTATTCAACGGAGATTGTCCCATCTTTGATTTTGCAGTGGAAGAGTGCCATCTCATAAAAGGATGATATCTGCATATTCTTAAGGGAGCCATCTTCCAAAACTTTCAAGAGCATAAATCGCCTATCGTAGGCAAGTCCTTGCGCGGTTATACTGGAGGACTGTAGTGAGACCCCACGCAGGGATTTGATCGGGTAGACATAGAGCTAAGTGAGCATTAGAAAGGTTTGTATGTTTTGCGAATGCCACTTACCTGAGTGACCTTCATCGTGTCTGGCACCTCCTCCTCTTCGCTGGTTGTCGACACCATTGCGACCTTGCGCACTGAAGTATATCAAGGCTACAGCCTTGCCCTCAGACTCCCAAATTGAATCCAACCTGATACCCGGATCCTTGAGATTCCGTTTTTGCGCCTTCGTCGTTCGTCAAAATCGGAAGAAGCAAGGAAATGTAAGTAAATGTACAAGGGCATCAATGTCGCAGGTGGCGATGTTCCTGGGGTGTTTTGTTTCCTCGGGAAATGCTTCGTGGGGAGCTCAAGAGTGATGGCGGCGATTGATGCTCGCACTCGCAATACAACACAACAATGGTGGGGTCGGGGTCTTCGTTCTCAACGCCGGGCCTGCGCTCGCTCGCTCTCCCTCGGACCCAACATCCTAAAAGGGCACCTAAATGGGCTCCGTCCACAGTATTTGCTGGGCGTGTACCATCGTGTGATGTAAGTTGAGAAATCTGCGCAGGTAAATCAACGGCGAGCCTGGGGAAAGTGGGCTGACAGGCTACAGGTATCGCAGAGCGCTCTGCCATGACACCTGCTATGCCTGTGGTGACGCCTTGCACTGTCAAGTCCCCTGCTTGCTTTCAAGCGGTCTGCCATAACTTATTGCGCCTGTACCGTATTCCGCACGAGTAGATCCTGTCGCTTGCTTCGTCTTGGACGACCGAGCGGTGAGCTCTGGCTATTGTCATACAGGACTGCTGATAGCTACTTCGGATGGGCAAGTAGACTCGGCATGCGTGGTTTACCTTGACCCAATGGCTGTTCGAAATAATTGATGGCTTTATGAAGGCATCACGATAACCACCTTGCCCTGTCCATCGATCCAGCAAGCCCCGGTGCCCTTGATCTTGCCCTCACTGGCTATATGCAAAACCAGGTAGATATGACCCACGATCTCTCCCCAGCAGTACATGCGAAACATCCTGAAATCATCGTCTCTTGTGCACCACACTCCCCAACCAGCCCCACCTCGTCCAATATAGTTTTGTAGATAACTCCAACTCCGTTTCTGGAGCTCATGTGACCAGACTTGCCAGTTCACAACCCAATAACCTCTCTCCATTGGCCTCAACTCCCTATTTTGCTTGGATGGGCAAAAGAAAACCGACATCTTCATTTTCTGCGCAAGACTCACTAGAGACCTTGTCGGTAGGCAGGATGGTGTCAGATCCATGTTAGAGATTGCTGGCGGTGGAGGGTGAATCTCGAGAAGATAACTTGTAGTATCGGTCGCGCTCAGCAGAGGCGGAGTTGAAATCATTGGATTACTACTGGGAGGGTGATTGACAGAAGACTGCTGCTTATCAAACTTCTGCACGCCCATGCGTGTGCGCTTTTGAGGTCTTGCATCCTGCTCCGATGGCCCTACAGCCATTGGGGCAGAGGACGACCTTGTTAGGGTGCCTGCATCTTCTTCAATTCTCTTCAAAGGGGTTACTGTATTTTGAACAGAATGACTTCGGGTCCTGCGACGACCTGGGCTGACGTCTGGGACTGGAGGAGTAGAATTTGGATTGAAACTAGGATTTGGATCCTCCATTGGTTTATCTACCTGGATTTCCTGCTTCTTCATAGCCTGGCTGCGGTTCATTTGCAAACGACCAGCTGTTCTATTTTGAGCACCACCAGATGGAGAGGAAGGAAGACCAGAGGACGTGGACGATTCGGATCGAATTTCCGCTGAATCTGTTGATGTAGGTATGGAAATAGGAAGACTCCACTGGTTTCTTGTTGAATCCTCGGCGTCCGCGAAATGTGGACGTTGTGAGGCTTTCTTGCTTGGAGTACAAATATCCCGACTCATCCTGGATTCTCCAAGTCTGCTCTCTTGTGCTCCTTGAGAAGCAAGATGTCCTTCCTCCCTCGATTGCAATGCCTCTGTATCATTTGCATGCTTGAAATGCCGCAGGTATAATTCCATAATTCGACTTGGCGAGGATAACAAAGCCGGGGCTCTGTTATGTTCAGGCTGGGAGTCCTCGATTGTGCTCGGAGGTGATCGCCAGGAATCGGGGCCGTCCAACGATGGGTCCTCCGGTCTGTCTGAGGAGGCGATCACCATTGTTGTATATTCTAAACCTCGAAAAACCGGCGAATCGACGTTATCCCAAACGCTGTTGAAGGATAGTTGGGGGGAATCCATCATTCGATTCAAACCCCTACGATGCAACAAGTCAGCGCTTCCTTGAGCCAAATTGTCCTCCTCTACATCTTGTATAGGAGATTCTTCTTCGACCACATATAGTGTAGAGTATTGGGTCGAATGCGATTCCTCTTCTTGGGGCCGATAGGACTCAGATCCAGCTCGCTCTTGTGTAGACAGTATCAACTCCTCCTGTAGCTGGCTCCCAACCTGTCTATCTTCAAGCTCATAATCCAGAGGCTTCACAGAAATTTCCTGTCGTCGCTCAGGCTGAAAATCCAGATATGCGTGTGCTAAAGCTCTGTATCGTGCATCATCCTGGCCTCTGCTAGGTGCTGCGGTATGGATCAAGATCTCGAGATCTCTTCTTGGGCTGGCGGACATATCTGCACTGCAAGCATATGACCATAATGCATATTGCGAAGAGCCAAAAAGCTGGTGATGTACTGTATCCAAATCTAGGTGGTGATGCGGTGATGTTGCAAAAGTCAACAAAGACAGTTGTTGTCGGAGACGCGTCTTGCGTTGCCCCACACGGCCGCGACAAAGCTCGCGGCCGCCTGCTGCTTGTCCCTGTGTCGCCCAAATATAAACACCACTTTCTGGCGACAGCAATGCGCATCACTCCTTTTGCCATTGATACTTCCTTTATATCTTATCGGTGACAATGGCAGGACCTTCGCCTCATAAACCAAGGCGGAAAGCTAAGAATGCTGGCGCCAGTGATAGCAGTGTCTCGTCCGCCGCCAAAAGGACTACTGTATCTACAACGATGCGCTCGATTGGAAACCGTCCAGCATACCCTCTTGCTGCCTTTCTGTGGCCCGCACGAAGTTCAGTATCACAATGGGAGATTCTGCCGTTGATATTGATGGCAGTGGGCTTGTTTAGGTGGGCTGCTGGCCTCTGGGGATACTCTGGTACGTGTCATCAGCTCTTAGCTATGGATGCAATACTAACACTTGTATAGGCTTTGAGAACCCTCCCATGCACGGCGACTATGAAGCACAAAGACATTGGATGGAAGTCACAACGCAACTGCCGATATCACAATGGTACTTTCACGATCTTGAGTGGTGGGGCCTGGACTATCCTCCTTTGACGGCATACCACAGCTGGCTATTGGGCAAAATCGGGGGGTTCATTGTCCCATCTTGGTTCGAGCTACATACTTCTCGCGGACTCGAGGATCCGGCTCTGAAAGTGTTTATGCGTGCCACTGTCGTTATCTCCGAGTACCTCATCTTTATACCGGCGGCTGTCATTTTTGTACGGAGGTTTACCAGACTTCAAGGGATTAATCACTGGCACGCTTGGATAGCTCTGACAGCTTTTTTAATGCAGCCGGGAACCATCTTGATTGACCATGTACACTTCCAGTATAATACTGTCATGCTTGGATTGATGTTGGCCAGCATGTCCAGCATCATGGCAGGCAGGTATCTGTGGAGTTCTGTCTTCTTCGTATTGGCTTTAGGATTCAAGCAGATGGCATTATATTATGCACCCGCCATGTTTGCGTACCTTTTGGGGGTCTGCATTTTCCCAAGAATCAACATTACCCGATTTTTGGGTATCGCCGTTGTCACAGTCGCCTCCTTCGCCGTCTTGGCTCTTCCATTGGTTCTTGGTGCGCTTTATGATGCCCATCGTGGTATTGATGCCCGTCCCGATTTGTTCGGACACAAGGCACCATTGCCAATATTCACCGCGCAGTCCTTCAAACTAGACCATCATGCTTGGTACTATCCAATCCTCCAACAAGGTGCACAACTTATTCATCGGGTGTTTCCCTTCGCTAGAGGGCTTTTCGAGGATAAGGTTGCGAACTTCTGGTGCGCACTCAACGTGCTTATCAAACTCCGAAAATATCCGCAAGAGCTGCTCCAACGGGCGTCTTTGCTCTTTACTTTGGCAGCAATTACACCACCCTGCTTTCTCATTTTCATAAAGCCCCGAAAGGAACTTCTGCCGCTCGCTCTATCGACTACGGCGTGGGGTTTCTTCCTTTTTAGCTTTCAAGTCCACGAGAAGAGTGTCTTGCTTCCATTGATGCCTATGACCGTCTTATTGACCGGTAAGAACGGACTCAGCAAAAATATTCGGGCCTGGGTTGGATTTGCAAATCTACTCGGATGCTGGACAATGTTCCCTCTGCTTCAACGTGTGGACTTGAGAATTCCATACTATACTCTTTCTCTACTCTGGGCCTACCTCCTCGGCCTCCCACCGACAACTTTCGCCGTTTACAAACAAGACGAACAAGCTACATGGACAGGCTTCCTTACTACCTCAATCCACGTCGTTTTCTATGCTTCCATGGCAGTATGGCATGTTTTGGAAGCTTTCCTTGCCCCACCTGCAAACCTGCCCGATCTTTGGGTTGTGGGGAATGTGCTAGTCGGCGCTGTTGGATTTGGAATCTGCTATTTGTGGTGTCTATGGACTCTTGTGGCGGAGAGTGGATTGCTCGATTTTGGGAAGAAGGTTGATGTAAAAAAAGAGAAGGCTAAGTCACTGTAAAATACGTTCGCCATATACCCTGAAAATGATTTCCTTTTTTTTGTTGTTGACCGCG
Source organism: Pezicula carpinea (assembly GCA_026119845.1). Taxonomy (NCBI): domain Eukaryota; kingdom Fungi; phylum Ascomycota; class Leotiomycetes; order Helotiales; family Dermateaceae; genus Pezicula; species Pezicula carpinea. The sequence goes on from JALRMK010000024.1 coordinate 19,500, forward strand.
CTTACAGTACATACATGTTACCTGCAGAATTTACTTCCTGGCCAGACTATGCATATTTGAGCCTCAGCTTATGTCACATTCTAGGGCTAAGCAGAGACTGGCCGATCATTGTGTACCCTCTACACATGGATTCGCGTACTACCAATGCAACCATTCTTCATACATTATAGGTGTCACAGCTTACCTCGTGGCTGTAAAGGACCTCATCGAATGGCTCCCACGACCTGGCGCAGCAGCAGAGTTCAAATATATTCTCATCTACATACATAAAACGAAGGCTGAGCTGACATTCTAGTGATCTTCACCGGTATCCCCTCGGCGCGTTTTGTTGGGATTCAGCCGAGCGGCTGTTATCCCAAAATTATTGATATTATAGTGAGGTATTCTAAAACTTCTATGATCCGCGTTCCTTTGTTCATCGTTGAAATTGTCTTCTCAGTTTCTACCTTTGTCTTGCCCCTGCGCCTAGACCTATATCCAAACTAGCCGACGTACCGACGTGGACCCCTTTGTCTCAACTCCACGGTAAGAGTGAAGAGGGACCTTTTCTTTACTATTGACCTTTTCTTCGCCTTTTATTTGTCACCTCATTCTCATTCCCCCTCGCCACTTGGCGCGGATTTCAACGCAAAACTGCCTTCCCTATATCCTATCGTATAAACCTGTATCAAAAAGACAGACGCGATGCTTTTGCTACGAAGAATCTCAATTCCTGCATTTGCTTTGGTTTTGACACTGCTCGGATTTGGTGTCGTCGCTCAGAGCACGAGTACCAGCTCGACACCGATATCGACATCGACATCAAGCGCCGCACAAACACATGTCGTGGCCGTCGGTGCGGTATGTCTCCTCTGCTCCAGTCATTCCCTATCTACTAACACGTCTTCTCCTCAGGATGGCTTCACATTTACACCTTCCTCTCTTATTGCGTCGCCAGGTGATACCGTCTCCTTCCACTTCTACCCCCAAAATCACTCCGTCGCCCGCGCTGCCTACAGATACCCCTGTATTCCCTATGAAGATACTGGCATCAATCTTTCCGGCTTCTGGTCTGGATTCAAGCCTGTCGCAGTCGTTCTCTCCTCGCCTCCATCCTTCAACCTCCTCATTAACGACACAGAACCAGTTTTCGTTTATTGTTCCTCACCTGGAGCTTGTATGGAGGGAATGGTGGGCGTGATCAATTCGAATGCCACGATGACTTTAGAGACGCAGTTGGCGTACGCGAAAAATAGTACTGTAGAGTTTAGCCCGGGGGAGTATTTTCCGGCTGAGACGGCACCAGCTACTACTTCTTCACCAGCTGGAATTTCCACTTCGAGCAAATCCGGATCTGGATCGACGAATGGGGGATTGAGTACGGGGGCTATTGTAGGGATTGCCATTGGAGGAACGATGAGTCTTTTGCTCGCAGGAGTAGTCTTCTACCTCTATGGCCGCCAAAAGACAATGCACGAGTACATTCGCAACACGCCTTCCTCTTTCTCCACGAACCATCAAGACCATCGCAATCCCTCAGAACCCATGATCGAAGTTCAATACCTCAGATCTCCCCCGGGCAATAAATCACCCTCACCATCACCCACCGTACCCAGACTCTCACGCCCAACACCTTATCCTTCATCTACGCGATCAACGCCAGCAAGCGAGGGCATGTTTTCACCCTTGTCTATGAATCCAGCTTGGGGAATGGAAACGCATGCAGGGTATGGACATCCAGAGCAGCAGTATCACGATGGCCCCGATGGTGTACCGCCACCACGATATACGAGTCCGGTATTCGAGGGCTATACTTATGGTCACGGTAGTACAGTGAGTGAAGGCCCTCAGAGGGAGGTGCTTGTTGTTGAGAATACAGAAGCGGGAGCGGCAGGAAGGCAGGTGCATGAGTTGGCGGGAGATAGTTCTTCGCCGATACAGTCACCTGCGGGAGATACGGGGGATATGCAGAGGAGTTTTTCGTTCACGCTCGGGAACGAGGGGTATGTGCAGCAGCCGTGGAGTTCTGATAGTAAGAGCCGTAATGAACGAGGGAGGTGAGATCAAGAGTACTGTAGTCCGATCGCTTCTATCTATAAAAAGTTGGAAATTCGCGGAAACTATATCTAGTAATTTTTTGGATTTAGTAATCACCAAATACCGCTCTGTCCCTTGTAGGTCTTACTCGTTGCTAATTGCAACGTGCTAAGTGCACATACCCTGGTGAATCCATCTCTACCTAACGCTTCAAGATATTCCGAGTAATTCAACAGCCCCAGCAACTGTGAGCTTTAACTGGCACCGGCACTTTCTTCCTCTCACGCTGCAACTTGAAAGCAAGGTAATCAGGTAAGCTTCTACAGTCGCATGTTCTCAAGCTCTGCGTGCCCCCCTCTTTCTTTCCTTGAAGAGCAGTAGTAATTCAGTTGCAACGCGCACCTACTCATCATCTAAAATCAACAGTACTATACACCACCGACCCACCGTTTAATTAACTTGTGTCACAAAGACGTATTCATCTGTTGTGAATTTGTGGGTTGAAACGAATTGGATATTATGAGTATCTTGAGAACAAATGCACAGTATCGTGTAGCTGTGGGTCTTATGCAGGTTTCAAGGGTATGGATTGACATTATTTTACTTTGTAGACAAGACCGATGTTAGTGTTCATGACACACTATGTGAGCCAATGTCCATGCGCGTTTGTTGGTAGAGTTGATCGGTTTTTCGTTTTCTCGAAATGTTAAGCTGTTTAACATTCGACAAGGTAGTTGCTTCTTTCCATTCTATTAAGAAAAGTAGGCTTTTCTAGAAATATACCCTAGTTTATCTTGTACACTAAATAACTACGTTGGTTAGGAGTCACGGGGATATGAGCACGTGACCAATATAGAGGCTTTATGGAGCCGGGCCGGAGTGGAAGTCCGGACGTCCGCTCTCTCGTGCTCTGCAGAACTCTATTTCAACCAACATCAATTAATTATCAAGAGACACCCCCGATAATCCATCTCTTCTCTTGCTTCTTCAATTCTGATTCTGCTTTTTCATTTCTCAGGTTCCCCGGACTTTCATATTCATATGTTGCCAGCAAGTTCCGTGAGGGTATTCAGCATGCGTAGCCCTATTGCCCAAGTAGCAGATGTCTCTAACAGGGCACTCATGCTCCGCAAGTTACGGTGTAGTCATTGACTTGCATCGGTACAAATCATACCCGCTTTTTGCGAAGATTTGGATCGTCGAGCTGACATGCTGTTGTAGCTACTCATTTTCCTTTTCCTTTCCCTTTCCAGGCCTTAGACCTGAACAGTACAGACTTAGCTTGTAGTAAGCGGGCTTGAAATCCTTGCACTTTGGTTGAGCGTGTCGAGCTGGCGTTTGCTCATGTTGTTTTTGACAAGTCTTTCTACACTCGGTGTTCGCTGTTCGCAGTTAGCCAACTCCGCCATGTTTCGGCGGACCAGAGTATTTTACGACGCCAACCTATATCAATGACGATGGGCTTTCCGATTTTTGTTTCGGCGATGCTGAATAATTATCTTCTATGGCGTCTGGCGCTCGAAGTCATGACACGACGGGATGTGATGGGGAAGGCTTAAAGTGATGCCTCTCTAAATCCGAAAAGCCTATGGCGTTCACATGGCAATTGGGACATGCCCTGATTATCTGCGCTCTCATAGGTTCCAAACAACGATATGTTTTCGGCGCGGCTGAAAAACTGTCCGACTTGGGATGAGTTGTACCGAGTCTCTGTGCCATTTTTTGTCTTGGAGTCTCAGCCCTGCGTGCTAAAGAGTCATGCATCCTGGTTGCGTTGTCCGATTATAGCAAGGCATGGGCGCAGCGTAAGCACTATCCGTACTTTCCACGCCTTTGGGTCGTCTGCTGAATAACAAGCGTATTAGCTCGCTAGCTCGCTACGCAAGTCGCGATGAGTCCACCAGCTTTTGTCCCCTGTGCCGTGTTTGCTGGCACGTTAAAAAGTTATCTTCTCAAGACGCCCAGACGCCATTTCTATATCCGCGCGGGTGTTCTCCACGCTCAATCTCACTTCCTTCCATCCTCTCTCTTCGGGGTTATGGCGGACTCTGTATTTCATGCCCAGCTAGAAACCTCACAGAATGTGACTCATGCCGAGTAGGGCATACTTTAGAGCTCCATATCGATACCTGCTGCTGACAATTGATCTTGATGTTGGCAAATCGAAGCCCGAGCACGTCTTTCCAGGCCATCTGCTTATCCATCCCTCTCAACGTGGCTTTCGCTCAACCGCTAAGAGCTCCCACACCGTGTGTCAAATCTCCTCCGAGCAGAAAATTATATATTTTCCCAGTTGCTATCCCAGATTAAGTATTTGATCCTGGCTTGAATAACCTTTCGATTCAGAAACGCCCTCCCAGAGTTTTTGACTGGAACCAACTGATCCGGTACCTTGTTCTAAAACTTGATCGACGTTGGGGTTACTTCAGCCTCAGCCACCAAACTCCGGGTAGATCCTCCTCCACAGCGAGCCGACTCACCGTACCTGGCACCCTTTATATCAAAATATTCAGAGGCCAAAAGTCATGGCAGTGTCAGAAACCATGAAAGACTTCGAAGAGGGCAACACAACAGCAAACATAACAGCCGCAGACAAAGATAATGGATCCGGCAGCCGTGTGACGCCCGACCAAAGTTTCCTCTCGCCAGAACCTGGAGCAGGACCAACGGCGTCCGAAAACACCTCAATAACTGGCTTCGACGCAGAGAAGCAAGTTGAACCCGAGATAGCCCGCGACCCACCGCCCAGAGAGATAAGTGGTCTACGATGGGCCCTCGTCGTAGCAGCCATTCTCTCCTCAACCTTTCTCTTCGCTCTCGACAATACGATCGTAGCCGATGTCCAGCCAACTATTATTCTTGAGTTCAATGGCGTATCGAAATTGACATGGCTCTCGGTGGGGTTCTTGATGGGTGCCGCCGCTACAAACCTCGTCTGGGGAAAAGTCTTCGGCCACTTCAACGCAAAATGGACATACATACTCTGCGTTTTTCTTTTCGAGCTTGGGTCGGCGGTTTGCGGTGCTGCTCCTAACATGAATGCCCTCATCGTCGGAAGAGTGATTTGTGGAGTGGGAGGAGCTGGAATGTACGTCGGCGTCATGACATTGCTGGCTTTCACAACGACCATCCAAGAACGGCCTGTATATATAGGAGCCACAGGACTGACCTGGGGATTGGGCACAGTGCTGGGTCCTATAATCGGGGGTGCTTTCACCGACTCTGCTGCTGGCTGGCGCTGGTCTTTCTACATCAACTTGTGTATCGGAGCATTGTGCGCACCAGTTTACATCTTCCTGCTCCCCAGCAAAGACCCTCGTCCTGGTGTCTCCCTTCAAGACCGCTTCAGAGAAATGGACTACGTTGGTGGAATCCTCACATGTGGTGCTTTTGTGTCCGGAGTTATGGCTGTTTCCTTTGGCGGAGTAACCTACCCTTGGAACTCCGGCAAAATCATCGGACTTTTCGTCTGCTCGGGAATCTTGTTCATCTTGCTCGGTTTCCAACAAGTCTGGACCATCTTCACAACAACCGAGCGTCGGATCTTCCCCGTGGAGTTCTTCTCGTCACGCACCATCTTGATCCTGTTCGCCATGACAGCAGCGGGCGGATCAGCAATCTTCATCCCCATCTACATGATCCCCATCTTCTTTCAATTCACACGCTTTGATGCAGCACTAGAAGCAGGAGTTCGCCTACTCCCTCTCATCTTTCTCCTGGTCTTCGCGGTCATCTCCAATGGAGCAATTCTTTCCAAGTACGGCTTTTACATGCCATGGTACACAGTAGGAGGGGCGCTGGTAGTTGTTGGTGGTGCCCTGATGTTTACCGTTGACACAACCACAAGCATTGCCAGTGTATACGGGTATAGCATCCTGATCGGATTTGGCGATGGACTCTTCCTACAAACGAGTTTCTCCGTCGCCCAAGCCGTCGTCGCACCACACCTCATCGCCTCAGCCGTAGGTTTCATAACTTGCGCACAAGTCTCCGGCGTAACCATCTCCCTCGCAATCGCCAACTCCATCTTCCTTAACAAGTCGCAAGACAAGATCTCAGCCATCCTGCCCGACGCGCCATTAGAAGAGATCCAGCAGGCCATCTCTGGTGCTGGATCCAGTTTCGTGCAGAGTCTTAGCGGGGTGCAGAAGGAAGAGGTTTTGAACGCTATTGTCGATGCTATGAGCCAGACTTATATTTTGGTTATTGTTGCGGGAGCTTTGGTGTTGGTGTTAAGTGCGGGGATGAAGAGGGAGAGGTTGTTTATGGAGGTTGGTCATGCCGGGTGAGTGTGATTTTGAAGTAATTTTCTTTTTGTTTTGGGTTTTGGTTTGGATGGTTAAAAGAAGGAGGGGGATCTCTTTTGTTGGCTAGGCGTTTTTATGTTGAGGTTAGAGGTGGAAGGGGAATCAGGGTTCTATCTAGATGTTTATAGAATATGGTAAGAGGAAGAGGAGGAGGAAGAATAGGAACAGGAAAGAATGCAGCTACGAGTAGCACATTCTAATGGAAATCTATAATCTTGAAAAGAAATTTAATCAATCAATACTACACTACCTACCTAACTCTTTTCATATGGCGAAGCGTGACAGCTAGCTTGGGAGAGCGAAAAGGAGATGCCAATGTGGGTTGTTCAACGAACACTTGAATCTTTGTTAAATGAGCAAAGTTTTCGTTGTAACCGGTATTGTTGGTACTTCTGGTGATGGATGAGTTTCTTCCACTAGTCCTCGAAGAAAGTATACTAGCTGCTGATTGAATAGTGCTGATGACGGCCCACGGGAACTTTCGCAGCTGGCAAGCTTTGATTAGTAGGGGTGTAGTGAAGCCTACCTATTAGTGGCGAGCCTTCCTGATAGTGAGCCACTGCGTATATTAGCATGGTAGGTAGTAAACATTTATTAATGATATAGTAGATCTTATAACTGGTAAACCTCATCTATTAGTCGTGAAAAAGACCTGTTAGTAGCGACTAAACTTTACTAGTGGTTGGCTAACCTTTCTACCAGTGATGTGGTGAACTTCTCCTTCTAGTGAACTTTACTGCTAATAAACCTCACTGCTGGTGAGCCCTACCTGTACTAAACTGTACCTATCAGTAATTTATCTCATCTAGGTATTCGTGGTGAATCTTACCTGTCAGTGTTAAACCTCCGGGGCCTCCCTAATGGCGAACTCTACTGAGGGTGCACCTCACCAGTGGCTAGTGAATTTCTACTCGTAGTGAAACTCGTTCATCAGTGATAGTGGTGGGTGTAGACTATACGTCCAGCGTATTCAAATGAATTAATTCCTTGGCGAGTTCATCCGAGTTCATTTGTGTTCATCTCGTTATATTCATCTCATTTTACGATATGCAACAAAACAAGATCAATCACGTGATACTGTCTCTCATTACCTTCCTGGGATGGTGGAGCGCTAGGCGACGAAGTAGAGGAGCATGGCAGAGTAGCTTCGAGGAGTCTTATATTAACGTGCTCTAGTCGAAGGATCAACATTTATAGTCCTAATTAGAGAGAGAAGTAAGTGAAGGAAGTAGGATATACAGCTTAAGTAGGGCGAGGAATTATAGCTTGATATGGTAATATAATCTTAGTGATCTATTAGTTGTTATTCTTTTAAATCTATTTTTTTTATTTTTCTATTAGCTATAGCGTAAATGTGCCTCATAATTATATAATCGAGTGGGAGTTCACTGGTGAAAGGTACACCGGGTGGCAGATTTTATGGTTTAGGTACGATACTGTACTATATAGTAGTAGCGGCACCAGTCGTCGATAGATTCAGTACTAGATTTTATCATTAAATTAAGATATATAATAGAAGGAGAAATAAGATTATATAGAAATATACTTATAACTATAAAATTAATTAATAGTGTTTACTATATAGAGTTAGTAATACTTCTTTCTAGCTTTCTTAGCGGTAGTTTTCTACTAAGGTAGTACTTCTAAGTAGACTTTCCTTAACAGTAGGAGTTTACTACTAAAATTTTAACAAGGGATATTCTATTTCTCTAGTAATAAAATCCCCGCAGACCGCCTATTAACCGTGACTCTAACCGTGACCCTAACCGTGACCTTAACCTTAACCTATGAGTAAATGCGATATGCAACAACATTATCAGATCACGTGAGATTGTGTAACGTTGAAATATAATTCTAGAGGGTTTTTCTTCCCGGTCCACCAGTTCTACTACAATACCTAAGGTACCTTACCTAGTTCTATTTCTCATATAGCTTGCTACCTTAGCTTCGGCGATGTATTAATAATTATTATTGTCTCATGCTCTACCTTCATCTATATCGTATTTAAGTACAGAAGAATTAACTGAGGGCGACCCCTTTCTTCTTCGCTTACCGGTACATACCTAGCGAACTGTTTGTTTCCGTTTGTTGCACATCGCACTTTTCCGCTGGGAAAGCTGGATGCCATCCCACCGGAGTTTCATTTCCACTGGAGCATTCATTTCCGCTGGGGAACTCTTTTTCCGCTGGACTACCAATTCCGCTTGATGATACCCAAATGTCGTTGGTCTTCGCTGAAGCAACGCTGCGTACCTCCTATATATGATATTGTAGATCGACTAGACGATAAGGAAGGACAATAACCTGATAGTTGGAAAATGTTCTAGAGTCTTACACCAAAGATCTTAAAGAGTATATACAAACTCATGATTCTCCTTGTCCGTCAGATCGTAAAATTCCTGGTTTACCAACTTGACATAATCTGGCGCCGCTCTGATCTTCTCGTTCTTCTTGTTCTGGCGTTTGTAGTACCAGTAAATGAAAGCCAAGTCCACGAGGCAAACACCCCAGCAGACGATGATGAGAATCTCGGCTGGCTTGTATCTCGGGGCGTCCTGAGGACGGAAAGTTTGAGGCCCAATAATATTACCGATACAGTATCCTATCAGATAAACTGCAGCGACAGTGGTCTTCTTGGTGTATCCGGCCACGTTGGAGGCGATGAGGGAGAGCAGTGCAACGAAGGGCGTCGGTGACGCTTGGGTGAGGTAGTAACCGGCTAGTCGCCCGGAGTTGGCTGTCAGTGGCAGGCATACGATGAGTAGCATACCGATGATAGAAATGATAAGGCCGGACATGGAAACGAGGATACGGTTATTGAGTTTGTCGCCTAGGTAGCCACAAGCAATGAGCGTGACGACTTCGACGGCACCACCGGGAGTACCGTATAGGAGGGATTCATCTGCTGTGTAGCCGAAGGAGACGATGAGTTGGGAGAAGAAGTTGGAGATTCCACCTAAGTCGTGTAAGTTTTGAGCAACATGGTAGTGGAGTGGTTGCTTACCATTAGGAATGTCTGCTACGAGGGCATAGAAGAAGATAGCCCAAGTCATAGGATCAAGTAAAGCTTCCTTGAGTTGATACCATTTGAAATGCTTGTTGCCAACACCCTGTTGATTCGTTCGAATTCGCTCCACAGCCATCAATCTCTCCAAAGGACTCAAGAACCTCGCGTTCAACTGGTTGTCTGGCATGAAGTACAGGAAGATGCCCCCTACAGCAGCTGTGATCAATCCGATAGCCAAAAATACGATTTTCCATGAAGAAATTGCGGCGCCGTGCTTCTTAACCCCAACCGAGATACCGTATGCGACCACACCTCCAAAGATTTGTGCAAACCCGTTAAAGGAGAACCAAATTCCAATGCGCAGACCCTGCTCCTTCCTTGTGTACCATTGCGATGTGAACAGTGCAAATCCGGGACTAACTGCGGCTTCGAAGACACCGAGCAGGAAGCGGACGGCTACAGCACCGGCAAAGTTCTTAGTGGCTGCCATGCAGCAAAGTGTCAACCCCCATAATATAATACAGATAGAAGAGTATTTTGCAAGGGGGAGGCGCTGTAGGAGTCGGTTCGTGGGATACTCCCAGAAAAGGTAACCAATGTAGAACATGCTGCTCAGCCATTGGTAGTTGTCGCCTGTGAGGTGGACGGCCGTTTTCATACCCATGATACTGGCGTAGGAAAGCGTCGTTTTGTCGAGGTAATTGAGGCCGTATACAATGCATAGCATCTAGTGTGGGTTAGCCAAGAATTGGTTGAAAGGTATAAGCTTTCTGAGCGTACCGGCATGAGGTTCATATCAATCTTCCTTAACAGCTTTCGTTCCATTTCAGGCGTGATTTCCATAGCCTCGCCCTCATGGCCTAAAAAGGCCTTCATGGCTTCATCGGCATCGTTCTTGTCGGCATGCTTAAACATGATATCGATGGAGCCATTCTCGGCGACTCTTGCCCCAGGGATATTGGACTTGACATACTGAAGTGCGTCTGGGTCCTTCTTCATATCTGCCGGCGCCACGTCGTTTGATTTCTCGATGTCTGCCATGGTAGCGAGTTTGCGAGAGCAATTCCTCGTTTCAATTGATAGCCTGGGATGTCTTCAATTGAAGACAAGAAAGCAGACAAGAGCACCTTACCAAGAGAATCCAAGCAACAGGCGGATAAAGAGATCTACTTGACGTCTTATACCCCGGGCGCGGCGTTCAGAAATGATTCCCTTCGTACAACGGTCGCGGGGTCGACATGACGTCCGGGAGGTGCCGGGTTCATATGGAAACATGGAATGGACAAATAATGAACGGTTGATAACACAGATACATAGGTACGGTGGCGATCCTCGTCCGCACCAATGAAGGTTTTGTTTTTGTTGCATATCTGCGATGCTAAGCTTGCATGCTACTTCCCAGCAGTGGCTCGTGTGCATGCATTTCGCTACTCGTACGGTATGCGCCTGCAGGGAATTGGCACAGGACGGGAGAATGCTGTGGCCAGATGAGGCAGGTGGACGCTGGACCACAACTGATAGAGAAGATTGGGTTGACAAAGAAGAAATTGTCATTGCGGTGGAGTTGTCGTGGAAAGAATGGAAGAAAGCACGACGGTAGGTAAACGGCGCGACGAGCTGACCCGCGGCGATCACAGGGAAGTGGACGAATCAACCTGGACAATGCCGGCGGCGAGATAACAAGGCCCTTTGTACTTCGTACGGAGTATATCTTCAGAAAGAAAAGCATGGTGCACAGGGCGATCATCACCTAGGTAGTAAGTGGAGTAATACTAGCTTACTACCGGTACTACGACAGTGTAATACTACTACTGTTTGAGGTACCTTACATATGAGGCCTCCTAGGTACTCCCGCGCCGCGGCGTCGAAGGGGGAAGAGAGAGGGCGACGACCCGTTCTTATGATGTGCGTCAAAAGCTGGACAACGATCTGATCACGTGGGCTTAGTCAGCTGCGAGGATCCGAACTTGAGCCATGATACTCGTGGAAAATGGCTTTGACCTCGTCTTGCTCGTCAACATCGCACTTGTCAGAACAAGACCGACGAGAAACATCAAACAGGAACGAGCAACTGCGCCCTGCCAGCGGAGACCATAAGTTCATAAAATCACATATCTCGCTGTCGTCAGAATTATGCCAGCGTACAGCAACTTGGTTGGGGCTGAGAGATGTGATGGTGGTCCGGTCGTCGTCGATAGCTCGGCGGCAATCGAAGTTGACAAAACCGCATCTCCAGCTGCAGAGCCCCGTCCAGAGGACTTCTTTCAAATCGACGACAAGTTGATGTCGTCGTTATGGTTATGAGAAGTATGAAGTATCCACAGCCTCAATGACATCAATTGTCACGGCTATGGATCGACTGTCCTTAATTTCTTCACCCTCTCGCCTATTTCTCAACGCATTGTTTCGAGTTGCCAGATGAGGCTTGTAACGTTTGATCATCGACCATCATACAAAAATCCTTCCCCCTTCGAAAAGGCCTTGCAGCTAGCGCTCTCTATTACTGACAACTGATTGGCCAGCTCCCATCTCATAAGACCATCTGATATCTGTTCGGTGGTCACAGACCACGCAGCTTAACCTTTCTGTTATGCTTAATGGTAAAAGCCTCAAGGAGGCGAAGGGGTCGACACTGCCACCGTCCTCATGGCTACTCTACAGAGTCCCAGGTAAGCAGGTCTCCTTTGGCCCTTGATTGGGCCATCAGGTCACGATACCTGGGCTTTGCACCCTCTCCAAACACCGCAATGCTTTAAAACCTTGTCACGGACCATTTTTAGGCCCAGCTCAGCCCACAGCTGCATCTAGTCTTTCAGCACTCGTTCGTCTGACCCAAGATCCTTCGAGGATCACTGGCGAAGATCCCGGAGATTGGTTCTGCTTGAGGATGCATGCGTCAAACTGACGCTGGCGGCTGAGGTGCTGACTCCGTGGGATATAATTACTTAGATATCTGCTTCTCCAAAAGCCTTCCTTCATAGCATCTCTTACGGGCTTTCCATCTCTACGCTGTTGTTGTCTGGTATCCATTCTTTCCTGCTGGTCATTCTATTCATTCTTTTCTGCATTACTCATTAACATCTATTCACCTTGCACTTTTATACCCATAACCAGAACTATTCCAACACAGTCACTAAAACTACACTTATTTTCTACTCAAAGCATTCAGATATCAACAAAACTTATCAACCATCAACATGCGTTACACAATTCTCCTCACCCTGGCTGCACTCGCCACTACCGGCTTAGCTACGCAAGATTCATCTTACTCTGGAGGCTCTTCAGCCTCCTCATGGGGGTCTTCTGACTCTTCTTCGTCCTATGATTCATCTAAGGGTTCTTCGGGCTGGGCATCCGGCTCTTCAGGTTCATCGTCCTGCAGCTCCAGCTCTGGCTGTGACTCCTCCTCCTCCAAAGGCTCATCCGGCTCGTATGGCAGCTCCAATGGTGGCTCGTCATCTGACTGCTCTGGTTCCTCCTCATCGTGGAGCAAAGGCAGTGATTGCAGCAGTGGAAGCTCCAAAGGCGGCTCGTCATCTGACTGCTCTGGTTCCTCCTCATCTTGGAGCAAAGGCAGTGATTGCAGCAGCGGAAGCTCCAAGAAGAACTCCACCGAGACAACTACAACAATGAAGTCATCTCACACCACTACAGCGAAGGAGATGAGCACTACCACAATCAAGTCTGAGAAGACCACCACCAAATTGGAGACAGCCACTGCGATGTCAAATAAGACGACCACCGAGTTGAAAACTACCACTGCCTGGTCAGAGTCAATTAAGACCGAGACCAAGACGCAAGCTATGACCGTAAGTTTCACCCCTTCGAGGCTACCCAACACCTGACTAATTCCTCACTTAGACTACTGCGATTCAATCAAGCGAAGCATCCACAGTCATCATAATCTCAAAAGAGACCGCCAGCGCAACCACAGCCCAAACCAGCACCAAAACCGCGGTCACAACCGCAACACAAGCCACCACCGCAGCCACTACCTTTGCATCAGCCTCATTCAGCAGCGTCAAGACCAGTGCAAGCGCCTCGCTCGTCAAGTCAAACGGTACGGCTACCGCAACACCCGCGGCCCAGTTCACCGGAGCTGCCTCACATCTGTCGGTCAGTGTATCGGGTGCTGGATTGTTAGGCTTAGTTGCGCTATTTTTATAGATGGGTACATAGATATAGACTGGTAGAGTGGAGGAAAAATGGGGAGAGGAACGGGATGGTTGATCCGTCTAATGATTCTATTTGTAATGAACTGGCTGTGCCCTCGAGGCCGCCCTGGATATTTAAACACAAACACCAAACACGCGTGCTTTGCTTTGCGGCCGCGTTTAGTGAGAAATAAAGTAATTACTCCACAAAGCTGCTTTCCTTGCTCTTCTTGATCAAGACCACTTGTCAATATTGCCGTGACAGAATGCGCCGTCACGAGATCTCCACGAGCTCTTACCCCCTCCACTGCGGTGCCTAGCTAGTGCTTTAAAAGTTGATTCCGTTACGGCAAATACTCATTACACACTCTTAAACCTTTATAATTATTATACCAACTCCCATATAAGGGTATCGCCTACGATTCTCACACGTTCCCTAATTAGGTAACCCGTTCTACGGGACATATAGTGTCCTATACACAGTGAACCCCTAGAAACCTAGGTGCCTTACAAACTACTATAGTAAGAGAGACATTTTAGCTCTAGACTATATATTTTAAGAGCTGGTAAGAGTGATTTTGTTCTGTATGTACCTAGCTTGTGATCTAATTTTCGATACTGGATAGAAGGTTGTCGATTTTTATATAGCGATCTTTGAAGTTTGGAGGTTGGGATGTTGTTCTTGAGGAGAAGATGTACCACTCGGGGACTTCGTGAGGATCTATATTTTGAATGTCTTTGCGATGTACAAGTATTTGGCTGATAATTTGGAGATCGAAAGTTCCTGTTGGGGCCACAGTTCTGCACTTGTGAAGCTATATGCTCTGATTCTCTGTCATGAGGAGTAGGAACTGTGCTTTGGTTTTCGATTTGAATTGAGGAGCTGAAGAAGAGTTTCTTTTGACTGGAGACTTTAGCTACAATGGGTACTGTACCCCAAGAATTCAAGATGGCTTGGATGGAATGGTGATACTGGAGTAAGTGAAAAAAAAAAGCTTTCAAGTCAGTGTTCAGCATTTCCTCTTAAGTTGTAAAGGAAACCAATTGAATTCCTCATTGCAAAAACGCGTACGCCAACAAATTAAGGCACCAGTTCATCCTTCTTTATGTCTTATACGTTAGGAAGAGGTCATGGATCGCAACTAGCGCTTTAGCACGTAGAAAACCCTGATCGCTCTCACCTTTAACCACGCTCCTCAAAATCTCGGCAACTAAAAACGCGCTAAAAACATCAACAACCTCAAAAGACACCAAAACCCAGACCCTCACAAAAAAAAAGAGGACCAAAATAGCAAAACTTGATCCTTGGTAACTTGCCGTTGCAAGTACCTCTCAAGAAACCCCTCTGTTATGGGATTTTTTTTCGTATTCGTATGCGGGGTTGGCGATCCTCATTTTTTCCTCCTCTTAAAACAGAATTTGTCCTGATACCACTGACCCTTAAGTGCGTACGCCTGTTCTGTTTGTTGGAGGATAAGGCGTTATTTTGATATTTAGCGTGATGGTGCGCTAGTGTTCACTAGTAGCTGGATTCACTCCCATCTCACCCATAGGCTCGACCTGAGCTTTCTTTCTTAAATCTAACATGAATCAAGGCGTGCGTTTCCCATACATAAAAGCGATTTTGTGGAAGGTACAGTCTTATTAGTATTGCTTCGCGTTAAGCTCGAGTTGTAAAAGAAACTACCGACATAAAATTTAGACTTCCCCCAATCAATGCTATCAATCTATCAGTTCTTAGGCACCTCTGATAGCTACTAATCTTGCCAATGATTGCTATTAACTCGAGCTGCCGTAAGACTATCTGGCTAACGGACTCTCCTACGAGGAATTCTCTACTTTCTCTTTCAGAATACATGTAACTGTTTAAGCAGCCTCTAAAATTGATTTAATTACCTTGAAATTAATCCTTGTTCTATGACTTAGCTTTATCCTGAGATACTAATGTGACAAGACTTGTTAACTCGGGAAAGCTTGTTTTAAAAGAGGTACACAAGGCTAAACGTCCAAACCATCCCAGAGCCATGCCTAATAGCGCCATATCTTTCTCGTCAGGTCTATCATTGCTTTCCAACAAATGATTGCTTAAGATGCAACAAGCGATAAGCGGCAAGTGTACGAGAGTCCTGAGCTGGCTTAGCGAGGCTTAACAATTTAACCGAGCTACTTACCAGTCTGGTAGCCAGGGTTTATAATCCAGCAGATGTGCTATGGATAGTATTTCCCTGGCGGACCGAACGCATTCTTCGTTCAAAGAAGAAGCAGGTAGATCCGAGACAAGGGCCTGTTTTGCTGCATGCCAATGAATGCTAATGTTCGCCTCGTGATATTTTAGTAACAATTCAACTCTCCGGTGCCTCGACATTGAGCTCTTTTGGTCTCTGGACCACGAGAGGGACATCACAGGTTGGGTAGTGTTCAACTCGGGCTCGGATTCTCTCCATTCGTTCAGAATCCGTTTCAAATTCTCGAATGTATCCCCCCGGTTAGATTGTTGCTGCCCTGTTGCTGAAGCACGAGAAACCCACAGGTCACTCATTATTTGCGAGCAGATCCTAGCATAGAGAATATCTCGCACGATTTCGGGTGTTTCTGACCAAGGATCCATACACTGTTGTCTCGAGAACTGCGGTTGGTAGTCAATTTCGCTGTCTGAAATTCCTGACGAACGTCCTATTCGCATGAGAAGTGGCTTCTCCAATGAGTACAGGGTCCAGAATGTCATGCGCAGACAATTTTCATCCTGGGCATCTGTTGCTAATGACTTTACAGCCTCGGCATAGTTCAAACCTAACGTTAAAGCAAGCTCCCTAGCAAAGCAAATGAATTGCACGGCCATTTCTGAATAGGCAAGTCCCTGACAACAGATGGATAACAAAATCAAAGCTTGCAACTTTATGGTTGTTGCCCGGCCGTCGAATAGGCAATGCCGTGATCGCATTGCTGCCGCAAAGTACTGAGTTGATGGTTCTGAATCTGGATTGTCAGGTGTTGCTGAGGCTTTACCGGCTGCTCGGGCTCCAAGTGCGAGTACAGAGTCTATAAGAATAAGAACAGGCTGCTCTAGAAGTGATGGATCGTTGGTATATTGTTCAATCCACGTATCATATTGTCGCCTGTTTAACAGATCTGAAAATTCGGACAGGAAGAAGTTTTCCGTGTACGATTCGATTTGCTGTGGCTGAGGGCTCGGTCGTTGGAAGTCTTGGAGATACTTCAGAGCAGCCTCCGTGTCTGACGTTTTGTGTAATTTAAGGAAGATAGACTTTGTTAGCGATGACACTTTTGCCCGCGTTGCGAGCGACACGGCCACTTTATTTGAATCGCAACCCAACAATATTGAGGCGATAGAATTGTCCGCTGAAAGTCATATTAGCATAAAGAAAAGAAGAGTAAACCAACAGTACGAAGATATTTGCATACATGTGTAGAAGTCGAGGTTCATCTGGAATTAAAATTATCAGCCAATGAGATCAAATCTAGTATCGTGCAAAGGCTCTGGAGGAAATTTTCTCTTAGATAACAAGAAGCAGACGCAAGGAGCTCACCAACCTTGACACTGGGACTAGAAAGTGGTGTAACTTCCAAACCAGACCTGGATCCTTGCGGGAACAATTGACTGAGTAGATTCTCAGGTCGAGAACTCATGGACAGCTGGCGCTGATGGGATGGCTTGCACCTTGACCCATCACTAACAGGCTTAATCCCAGAATTAACATCATCCTGTGACGTGCTCCAGGTAGCCATGTCCCAATCCCAATTACCCGCAGGCACATCAAAGTCAAGCAGATCCGAATTCACGAACTCCGGAAAGTTGGTGACTGCGAACATGTCGTAAGAATTCTCCGGGATGTGCCTCAAGCTCGAACACGCAAAATGGGCATCTGTGATGGGTGAATAATTTGCTGATTGGGCATCTTGTTCTACAGCAACATTTATCGGCTCTGAATTAGAATCCATATTCCGCACACTTGTGGGAGATCTCTGGTTTGCTTTTGGTGAGCTGACTGCTACGCATGCAAGTAAGCATGGTTCTACATTATCTATAACTCAAAACACATGCCAATCAAGACCCATGACAAGACTTCCATAAGGAATTTAACTTCCGCGACCCGTTACGTTGATTGACATATGCGACCCGAATATTGTGGGCATATTTCAAGCACCAAGCCAAGTTGGTGGCTATTCCTGAAGGTGGTGGAAAACTTTCCACGAGAAATCATTCGCAACGAAAGAGCAAACCGACCTCTGTTAGATTCATTAGACACCGTGTACTCGCATTTGGCTTTTTGTCGCTGCGTTTTGTTCTCTTTTAGCCTTTATGCCTCCCTGACTCGTTGGCATTGTGACTCGAGGCACTTACTTGACATTCTGAACAACTGGGAAACATGCCATTGCCTATTTATCGTCCATTAATTATTGTTTACTTTATGTATACTTCTCTTGTCACTTACATTTAACCTTCCGTTGCTTGCAAGTCTTGCATGCTCCTCTTCGTCTCGTCAGCTTTGTATTCCTACGCCTATGTGTTTCCATGTTTTGTTATGAGGCGTTGCAAGTTGAAAGTTGATATCAAAAGGAGGCACTCAGTGCCTTTTGGAAAGATGATAGTGCAAATGTAGCATCTGTAGATGGGGAATTGCGATTAGGAGACGTACTTCGTATTAAGGTTCAAGGCTAGTAAGGCTGACTTACTTACTTGATGGGATGAAACGTTTTATAACTCGCAAGAGTTAACGGACAACTTACACCGCTAGAATTTCTGGGGCTGGAGGATTGCTTCCGCAAGCTTAAATTCTGGACCTACAGTTTTTAAACTTTGCTGTGTTGCCGGAGAACATGCGGAGGTCAAATGCCGTAACTTGCCATTCAAAATGTACTGCTGTGACACTGACGGGCGGATTACAGCTGGATATAGAAAGTCTATGTCTTACCACTAACTGCAACCCCATGTAGTGTGTACTTAATCTAAATAAACCTGATTCAAGCGCTGATACGTCTAGGCTTGAATGCACATGCTCTAAGTAGTTAGGGTACCTGTATCTAATTGTTATAGGAAGGCAGGGCTGCCTATGAGAAAGATCCAGAGTCTACCGAGTTTATCGTACCAGATTCGATCCCCAGGATTCCGTCCTAGTGCCGTTGGATTCATAAGAAATGTGAGCATAGTAGCACCAGGCAGCACATGCTAAACTCTGGTCTGATAGGCCGGCTGAGGTGCAGATGTCAGTGAGCATAAGCTGCATAATAACGTATAGTAGTCCACGAGGTCGGACTGTCTGCCAAGAAGGGATTAACCTTATGTCAAATGGCGTATTCTCGTAGGGCCAGTAGGTGATAGGTCTCATGGCAGGAGTGACAGGATCGTAGGAACCTCCCAGATTAGTGTAGAAAGACTCAATTGGTTGCGTTAGCTATGGAAACTTCGCGTGACCCGTGAGATCAAGAAGGTGGAAGGAGTTGTGACGTTGGTTACTTTGGGCTAAACTCAAATCGGGATGCAAGAGGCGTCTGTCGTCCCCAAAGTCCGGTCCCATAGTTTTGATAGCGAAAAGGCTTGTTTCTTATTTGGCAAGATCCCCCGGACTCTGAAAAGAGAGGGGCCGAATTGTGAATGGATAAAATGCGGACTCCGTCTCACTGTCTCAGATAGACGATATGCATAAACGTCAGCAGCTTGAGCGCTACCACCAGCTACGTCGTGCGACCCAACAGTGATTAGTTGAGCCGAAGACTTACTCTTGATGCTCCGAAGTTTAAGAAGGAATTGATTTCAATTTGGAAGTATTTACTTCGCTTCTGGGCTGTTGGGATTTCCCATAGGGCTTTGTGCCAGACACGACAATTGGAAATATGGGTAATCAAAAATATGATGCAACCACTCGAAGTCAACTAACTAGGTGAGAGAAATATAGCAGAAAAAGTGAGAAAGTGATAGCTCAGCTTGAGGGAGGCTTAGTCAGAACTAACCCGCTCGGGTCAAGATCGTCTACATCCCCTAAATTGTGTGCAGAAGCCCAATGCAGCAAGCCGTCGAAATCGCGACAGACATGTACCGTATTGAAGTTTGGATAGGGTTTCGGATGCCCTTGAACCCAGTTCGCAGTTGCTACCGTAACATCACCAGCACACATGATGATTTGCCTCAATATATCAACACAATGGTCTACATTCTACCCGTCAGCAGTAGTACAAATAGGGTGCATATTCGGGTCATGCTCAGCGGGGAAACTAACCTAGCTCATGAAAGAGGGTCTCTTTACTCAAGAGAAACATTGGTGGAACTAATGTTAGGTTCATGTAGTAATCTCGATATGCTTGCATACGGAGAAGGTTCTAGTCGAGCTGTAAGCCACAAGGAAACGGAGGGCTATTCGGAAGGCAGAAAACATTACCAAGCAGTGCAGCTGGTGAAAGACTTCGAGTTCTCCCACGTATCCTCCGCCCTGTTCAGAAGGGTACTGAACTGCGTTATCTGATTTACCGATACGCTTGAGGTCATCATCGTTTAGCCTGATTCCATGAACTGTTATTGTGTGAGGGAGGTTCCTTTTTCAAAATTGATTCGATAGAACCTACGAGCACTTATTCGAGACCAAGAAGCATCTATTTCTGGTGTGGGCGAGCCTCTGAACTCGTTAATACCAGAAAATGTTCCATCAAATGTTTGTTGGACGTAGCGCACCGCATCAAGCGCTGGGGCTTGATCCATGAATTAAAATGTTAGTTTTCTAGGCAGCCTCTGATTTATGTAGTAGCTTCTGGATAGATAACAACAATATAATGTGGAACACAACTCACAGAAAGAAGAAAGCTGAGCTGTGCAGTTACGTTTGTCCAAGCCAAGGTAAAGAAATCTCGCCAGTAGAAATCCAATGACACCGAATATCAAAGCACCTAGACAGAGATGTAGATAATATTGCAGAGTGCTGCATCTTCGAGGTGGTTGATTTCGGAGAATCTCAATATCGCTAACATTTTTAAGGAAAGGTTCTTCATCTTCGAAGCCGACAACTGTATCTTGGCTAGGGCTACTATTGCAGGCAATAATGGGTGAGTCCAAATTCTGTCCTGCAAATTATCAGACTCACTCAGGTCCAATTTGGTTGTACATATCGTGTGTTGGAGGCATATTTCATAGAATATTTGAACCGAGCTTCTATTCATACAAGATTCTAAAGATTGGTTTGATCGTACAATACATGAGCAAGATTCAAACCCAGTTTTCCCGATGGTCTTCGGCAAAACAAAAGCATCTACCCTCATTACCCACATGAAGAAGATTACTAAACTCAAGATGTTGTAGCCGAGCTAGGTACTTACAGTGCCGGTGACCGAGTAAACTGAGACGACCCAACGGAGTTAGCCAAGTGGGTTGTAACGGTTCCTTCGGATCAACTAAACGAGCAAGCTAAATCCTTCAGTTATTACCGACGCCTAACCGACCTAGTTAAAGCTTATTAGTTTTCTATGTACTTTCTGAATTCCGATACAGGCGTCCAACTGCAACGTTTCCTCGGAAAATGATAACACTAGAGGTTACGAAATGTTGAAATTAGTTTCCCGACTCAGGAAGTATCAGTGCGGACGTCTCTCGGTAAGTATGTCAAGAGATTGGACCCTGTTGAGCCGTTTAGTTAGTGCTGTATCCTCGAAGACGTAGATCGGATCAGCAAGTTTGAAGGGCACACCTTGATCGGATAGGAGGAAAGTCTCAATGAGGAGAGCATAATACGCCAGTAGAAGTCCCGGATCAGTATTCTTAGCTGATTCTACACAGAGCCGTTTAGATCGACGAACTAAAGGTTCAGAGTATATAGAGAGCTCAATTGACAGGTTGTAAGATTTAAAAGAACATCAATCACAGCATCATTTTCAATACCACAAAAAACATCTTCATCTCCACCCAGCCACTACAATCATGCATTTCTCCAAGCTCCTAACCATCACTGCTTTTGCAGCTGCCACCATTGCATCCGCAATCCCCGTCCAGGAGCCGTACGTATTAGCATCTTATTTGGCAGAAGCCGTGACTAACAAGACTTCAAAGTGCCTACCTCGCACGCCGTGATCAGCTCTTGGCCGACAAAGAGAAATATGACAAGCGCGACCAACTTCTTGCTGACAAGGAGAAGTACGATAAACGCGACCAGCTCTTAGCCGACAAGGAGAAATATGACAAGCGCGACCAACTTCTTGCTGACAAGGAGAAGTATGATAAGCGTGATCAGCTTCTCGCCGACAAGGAGAAGTACGACAAGCGCGATCAACTTCTTGCTGACAAGGAGAAGTACGACAAGCGAGATCAACTCCTCGCCGACAAGGAGAAGTATGACTAAGTAAAGTCTGGGAGCCGGGCGATACTGGAACGGGTTCTTCGATCTAAGCCCCAAGCTTACTGGCAATTAGAAGGGAGATGAATGGTGAATGTTAAAGATTCTTTGTGGTAGATGTTCGACGGTGGATGGTTTTAGCTATCCTTTCCGGGAGCTGGTTGGATTTAGATAGCTTTGGAGAGAGGGAGAAATGAAAAGCTCGGTTTCGGGCACAAGATTTAAATTCGTTGACTATAAGTGATGATGATTTGATTACCGTGAATGTACGAAATACCTAAGTATCGACTGCAATTGTAAAGTGAAAAAGTGTATATTTTTCTGCCACCAGTGCTAAATTGAGTTTAGCGAGCCTTGGGAACTTTCAATGTTCCGAACCGGAACTCGAAAGTAACATGGCTTTTTAGTATATTAGATGAGGACCACTCTTTTATTCTCTGGCAGATGCTTTGTGTTTAGAGCAGCATTTGAGAAATTCACATGCTCTCAACACACCTACTAACCATGAAAGCCTAATAAATAAGTAGTAGCAGGGCTTGAAAATATTTGTTATTAATATTTAAGATGGCGTGTCAAGATTAATGATCAGGCAAGCCGCCACCAGAGACCAGAAACCACCCACTCGCAATAGCCATACCTCCGGCACGTCCCCAAACACACCAGTGTGGCTAGACAGCCAAAAGAAAAAACTACATCCAAGAGCCGCGAGAATTTGTGGTGCAGCAATTGCTATGTTATGGATGCCAATAATGGTCGCGGCAAAGTCCTCCCCAGCCTCACTCCCAAATGTCGAGTATCTCGAAGTCCTAACATTTTTTATGTCGCTCGAGATGAGCGTAAAGGGAATCCAGGCTGTTCCCGCCCATGAAATCCCTACTATTGCTATAAATATGTAGGAAAATGTGATGCTTTCGATAAAGAAAGTCAGACACATGGCTCCAGAGAAGATAATTTGACATGTCAGCCAGATCTTGCAGAGTGCTAGTCTTCGGATTGCAGAGTGCCAAGTTCGCTTATACAGACGCAACTTCTCTCTATTGTCGGACTTTTCTGATATAGCTGGAAGAATGGCGCTCATAATAAGAGACGAAACGGCAAAGATTACCATCGCCAAGGATGAAGCTTGTCTGGCGTCTTCCTCTAAAGTTGAAGAGGACATCAGTTTTGATGCTTCATGCCAAATATTCTTTTGCGATCTCGTGTAGATGCCTTGCACGTAACTTCAATTCAAAAGCCAAATTAGTTATGCTTTGCAGCGTGTAAATGCCAACGGAATGGACTTACGTTGTGACATAAAACAGAAATGGAAACCAAGACAGCCACGAGAAGAACTGCGCTATACAAACTGCCCTAGTAACCATAGGCAGCTTCTTCAAGCAATGGAAAATACTGCCAACTCTTTTCTTTGCAGTAAATTCTTTCAATTCGTCCTCTCCGTTCGTGTTTCTTTCTCGCACGAAGTAGCACGTAATTGAAATGCATAGAGCAAGATTGATCGATACAAGCGTGGTTAGCATCTGGAACTGTGTGTGGCCAGAGATGAAATGCCGAGTAAGATCGGTCGAACTCAAGCAGTATCCCACCACATTCCCAAGCATCGTAAACCTTGCAGCCCATGCGTTCGCCTGGTTCTGCTGTTCACTAGGGATGGCTTCAATGACAAGAGATCGTAAGCCCATCTGCACAGGCTGCATGGCCAGGTTTACAGTCCAAATGCAAACTTGAAGGAAGACGACGAGCCCCAGGAATGAATCCTCTTTCCTGTGCTGGTTTTGGTATTTCGTGTCAGGTATCTTCGAAAGCATAACCACGATTTCTTCAGCCCAGGCTGTTGAAACCAAAGCCAGAATGATGAAGCCTGTACCGACCAGTATGAATGGTCTCCGATTGCCCCATGAACAATTGAAGTTGTCGCTGACTGACCCGATATATGGCTGGAAAAAAAGGCCAGCTACAGGTCCGGCAAGCCAGCAGAGTGCGACGAGCGTGTTGCTGAAGCCCAATGACGATAGATATGCGGTGCCACTTCCAAAGAACACTGTAAACACACCTTGCAATCCTAAGAAACCAGTGTTGAGGGCCAAGATGTAAAGCAAACTTTTGGGATTATCAGATTCCTGTTTCTCAGCAGTCATAGGAAGGAAAGTTGTTGATTCTTGATCGAGTCCGGATTGGCAAGGAGTACTGAGCGTAGAGCTACATCCTGATTCGGTATCAAGATGTTCAAATTCAATTTCAGATAATGTAGAGGGTACCATTTTTGTTCGTGGGTTCATGTTATACTTCCTAGAGGCCAGGGAGTAGGGAGTTTGAAATTCAAATCAATCTTGGACGAAGTCATGCATAGATAGTAAAGACTAACTGTGACACTAGTAACAGAAAGGAGGAACAGAATGGTACAATCCAATCATAATCCGTACTAAATCATGTCATTTCCATCTTCGATAATAGACAATTCCCGTCGGCTATGACACAATGTCCGCCATGCGGTCGGATATATTCTCGGATCAAGTCAAGGCATCATCCCACACTGAGGGGAGCCGAAAACCGATGGTGGGTTGAGGGAGAATTTAATTATTGTCTTAATTTATTAGTACAGTCGCTGGAGTTTGGGAGAAGGTATTAAGCCTTGTTAATGGACTCTCGCGCAGCGACCTCTGCACACTTCTTTCAGCATCACACACTACTCGATTCACGAGCTTCCTTGGTCGGGTGTTCGCACATCTTTAGCAACAAATGTGGTTCTGGAATGAGGTGAGCCTCAAACCGGCTTAAAATTACTCTCGGTGTTTCAACAACTAATGTATCTAGATCGTATCGTCTAAACAATGGCCAACGCAATATCATCGAATCTGGAAGAAAGACAACACGCATGTTTATGACGAACAGAAACTTGGAGAATCAGAATCAGGATCAGCGATGACTGAAGAAGCACCTCAGGTCGCGTCTGGAAGTAAAGCGATGGTTGTGATACTCGGGTTGTTGCTTGCTGTTGGTATTATCCAGACGTCCGTGCTGGCTGGTGTATACAGTTCAACGAAAAGAACAACCGCACAGAAGCCAGTACATATATACGACTGCGGAAACACAACAGCTGAGGCTCGAGCTCGCCAATGCACATTCGAGCTACTCACTGTCTCTTGGGTAGCGCCGCCTTGTGCCGATCTGGATTTGGATGCCGAGTTTAGATCGCTAGGCTTTCGATATTTTGCAGACAAGGAAAATAGTAGAGAATTGACTTATGATGAACTGGCAGAGCGCGTATGGGAGTTTTCTTGGACGACAAATGAGCAGCATCTGATGCACTGTGGCTTCTTATGGAGGAAGATGCATCGAGCCGTTGAGGCTGGGAGACGCCAGTCGGATCGTGCTCTAGACTATAAGCATACAGTCCATTGCAGCGATTTGATTGTCCATCCTGGCCGGCTGGATGAAAACATCAGTATTATGGCGGACTTTGGACGGTGTTACTAATGGGAAGAAGGTTGTGAGAGAGTCTCAAATAATGTTCTTTCTTGTCGAGCACCTGCTGGTGAATAGTAGGAGTGCTTTTTCATGGGGCAAGCCAAACTGCGAATAATAGTGTAAAAATAATGGCTGGGTAGACTTCACATATTCTGGTCACATCATTCATCTATGGTGTTCGAACTTCCCTTTGGAGTAAACGACTAGTGGCTTGTACCACATTTCCGGCGCAGACGTGGCTTGAGTGCCTGCGAGCTGGGGTCCGGCCCTGAACACAATTGCATCTCTCGGCTCTGATATACAATGGGCGCCCTCTAACACCTTCTTCTTCTTCCTTATATATTCTAGATAGCTACGTGTAACGACTTGTAGTCTGATTATTCGGCCAAATCTTTGATCCTTCGTGTAAACCTCCGGCGACATCATAAATCTAATGGCGCCTCAACACACGCTGTCACCAGTATCGATTGAAGATGGGGCTGGTATTGCGCGCGTTCAGCATCTCGGCTTCGCCGACGACCTCTTCACGCAGGCTTCCTTTCCAAATGTATCTTTGGCGGTCAAGATTGCAGACTCGGTTGAGCGATGGCCCGCCAATTTCTCCTCCCCAGATGGCATCTACATGAAGACGACCAGCAGTGATTCTGGGGAAATTGTGGCCTATTCGAAATGGCAAGTGGCCCCAGAACTTGCGAAATCACTCAAAGAGAAGTCCGGCACCCACGATACAGCCAAGCAAGGCCAGAACCTGGAGCGGCGTGATCCGGTTGGATTGAACGGTGATCTTGCGGAAGAGATGTCGGAAAAGATACGGGCATGTCGCAAATCCATCCTCGGTGATCAGCCACGCATCTGTAGGTTTGAAGGAGGGCAATGCTTGATTGATTGGCGCTAATTATTTCAGTGCTTAGTCTGATCACTTCATTGCCCAGCCATCGCGTAATGGGATTGGCGTCGGAGCATTTGCGTTGGGGAATAGAATTGGCAGACAAGGAACAACTGCCGATCTGGCTCGATGCTTCGCCTATGTCAGTCTCTCTGTATCAACGCTTCGGTTTTGAGGTGGCGGGGGAAGTCGTGTCGGATCTGAGCGTCGGTTCTGAAGGAGGTGGAAAAGGGACCTATGTTCATACTTGCATGCTCCGACGTCCACGAAAGAACAGAACCTAAAAAGTACTCGTAGTTTATGCTCGGTAGAAAGGTTATGCAAGCACCCTACACACTTCTTCGTTGCACAAGTCGCACAAGTCCCGCCCGTCAAAATACCCCTTCCGTACGCATTATTTACCGACCTTGACTTGCTCAGGCCAGTTGATGCCCATTCATGTTCTTCTCTTTGGTGCTTTGAAAAACTACTCAGTCACATCGTCTTTGTTCTAGTCCAAAGATAATGGCCGCATCATCGCTAATCAACGGGGCTCTTCGCACCATGGCATCCGACGACGGGCAGAACTCTAGCAAAACTAGCCACGATACTGAGCAGAATAGCTACGAGAGGCTCTTGAAGACTGAACATGATGACCACAATGACGAGGATTCCAATTGGGAAGCAGAAGAGAACTTAAGCTATAAGAAGAAGCGTGCATCTTTTTGTTCCGGGATGCTCTCTTGGATATGGCTGGTCTTGATTGTCGTCTGTTCATTTTCTTTGGGGTTTGGTCTTCGAGACCTTCTAGTGCGCAAGTACACAGAAGCAGAGTGTACAAAACTGCTCTCCGGTTACTGTATGTGTTATTCTGGGGGTGAAATATGCATGAGAGATGTTTTATTAATCGTTTCTAATTTTCCAGCACCGGCACTAGAGGCTGTCGAGTATATCGATTATCAATTTCAAGGCGAATTCTCCGACTCGAACGTCTTCAAGGGACGCCCGCGCCCAGAACTCGATGCAGCATGGGATAAAGCTTCAGCTTGTAAGTACCAGATAATTCTCTTTCACGTATCCTGCAATGGTATACTGAAGAAGGCTTACATGCTGTAGTGCACGAAATATCATTGGATCCTAAATATTTCCCACTCCTGAACAAGTCGGACACAGCAATCCGGTACTCTCAAGAACGAGGGGGTGGCTATATGGTGGAGTTGGAAGTTTTTCATCAGCTGCATTGTTTGGTATATTATGTTTCAAAATGTTGACTTCATACGAATTAAAGTAATCTGACCTTTGGACCAGAATTTGCTTCGGAAACAGATCTATCGCAGCTATTACATGCATCCTGACCGAATGCCTGCAATGTTTCAGGTGGAGGACAAGTTACTCTTCAATCACATAGGTAAAACCACTTTTTGTCTTCACTGCATTTCTGTTCACATGAATCCACGTGTGTTGCGGATATTTCCCCATGGATTAAACAACATGTGAAAGATTCTGCTGCCTCAGTTGTGGTAATCTTTGCTTTTAAATTCAAGCTAACATGAGCTGGCTCTTAGATCACTGCGTGGACACTACTCGCCAGCTAATAATGTGCGCCGGCGATGTCAGTCCCGTCACAGCCAATTGGGTAGTATCACATCACCACCCTCACCCAGATTTCAACACACAACATAAATGCCGTAATTTCGATAGACTACTGGAGTGGGCTGAAGCAAACGAGCACGGAGGCGTTGAGTTTCGCTCGGATAGTACATTACTACCAAAGCCTCAGCTATCAGAGACGCTTTTCGATTGGGAAGTAAATGAAGCGAAAAAAGGGACACCTGCGACTAATTCGGGATAGAAGGGTGTAGACTCTGAGTCAAGTATGTATTTAGATTATAAATGAAACTTTTTCTCGGCACCGCTCATTTCTCTATGCGCTACGGTGAATTGATGTCAATCGGGAGAAAAGCCTTCCAGAAGGACGGCAGCAAAGATGTCAAAATTTTGGAGATAGTTGCATTGGTAATTCGCCTGCTTAATTGGTCACTACTGGTGTATATGATGCTCGGATCAGTACTTGTCCGCTGTCGGCTCAAGCGCAGCTCGTGATACACGCCTCATTCCAATATTTATGTAGGTAGTGTTCAGCAAGAGACTACATGTTTAAGTTCCTTAAACAACCTTACTAAATTGATAACGTAGCGTCTTCTTGCTACCTGTAGCAAGGCCAAGAGGGTGGGGAGCGTGTATCGCAATATTCAACTGCTCGGTTAAGATGCTCGGTTAACATGATTCGGAAATCGGATATGTTCCTCGAACGAACGGCAATCATCCTCTCCTCCCGAACTAAATTCTCCACGTCGATTGGCCGTGAAGCCAAGGATACTGTATTTGACTACTAACCCTGTCAGCTCGGATATTGGTTTGACTTCCGGTTCTTCTCAGAGGGAAACGTAAGTTGGCAACAGACACTTTCCACGTTGACCTCCACGAATCCGACCCGCAGCTTATGAACAAGTGGGCTGAGAGTATCTCATACAGCCAACTTGACAGGTTTCCAAGACGTATTTCTCTTGGTATTGCTTGTTCAGTGATCCATAAACGTATCAACTTGACAACACTTTCGCCTTGAGATGTGGCCCAGAAACAAATCAAAGATCTACAGCAGAATCGAGCATGGCGACTCAGAAAGCGGAGACACAACTCTTTCTCTCTCCCGCCGCCAAACACTCCTACAACAAATCCGAGAGACTATCTTCCTCTTCATCAGCATCCTGTCCATCTGGATAGTCATTCTCGCAGCCTGGCGCACGACTCTCCATCCAACAGCCGGAGTCCCCACATACTATAAGAAAACCCTCTCATGCGGCAATACGACCGAAGAAGCAGAAGCACAAGGTTGCGAATTCGACCTTTTATCACACAACTGGATGCCCGCACCGTGTGTGGATCACGAAATCATGGCGGAATTCCGGGACTACGTGCGTAGTCCTGAGCGCAAATACAGCGCCTGGCCGTATTATGTAGATCGAGAGGGAAAGGATTGGATTCCGGATGAACGAGCTCTTTCTCTACGAGCCAACCAGCATGTTTGTACGACGCAGGAGGAACATCTTGCTCATTGTAAATTCTTGATCAGACGGATTCATCGTGCTATGTTGGGTATTACTCATATTGACGATACGGTGGCGAAATATCCGCATACTGTTCACTGTATTGAGGAGCTGGGTAATGTTGGGGAAAAGCCCCTGGATGTACTGTCTGAGGGGTATTGGATTGGGTTTACTACTTGTACTATCGACGCACCACTTTGATCCTCCAATGTTGGACATATCAAACGCTGGCTTGGATGGATCATATGTACGAGGTTCGCGGAATTATTCTTGTCTTAGGCCACACTATTTGCAACGCTCATTTAAGTGCAGAAATGTTGCAGCTGGTGTAGGCTGTTGATCGATTCAAGAATCATATGTTGCTGAATGTAGTTCAGTGCATGTGAATAAATTATGGAATAATGGAATGGTTGGGGATTTTCAAGAGAAAACTTTTGCTCATTACCTATTCGTGATTCTACTTGCTTAGATTTTTTCTTTTCTTCTTCCTTCTTCCCACTGATAACCGAGAATTATAGCAGGACGAAAGTTTGCTTGTTCTAAGAAAAGCTTTGAAGTTTCAATATATTTACCTCGGGATTCCAAGGTTCCAGAGGATTTAGTACAGCGAAGAAAACTTTCGTGGAAGTCCATTCTACCCCAAAAAGACTAGTGCAACAAAATACCACCTTCGAGATACTATCATGTATTAATCATTTTATGTATTAAAAAAATCGTCAATATGGCTACAAATCAAAGACAACGCATGTAGATACACATCAACCTTGTAAATCTAGAAGACTGAATAGCCTCGCAAAATCTGGCGTGCCTAGACCAGTCACTGGATCCCATCCGGGAGTAGCATTCCAGCTAGCATATGGAATCACAGGCGTTGACAGGTTCGAGTATTGGTCAACCCCTGTGCAACCATTTGACCCTCCTCGAGTAATATCATTGAGAGCTTTATACCCTTCGCTATATAGCCAAGGATTCAAAAATCCCAAAGGCCGCAACCCAGAAGAGACTCGAGCAGCATTCATGAGCGCAATGATGCCTGCAAACACAGGCGCTGCAGCTGACGTACCAGAGATATGGGCTTCGATTCCTTTGTCTACTGCGGTAAACGTTGCTGACTGGGCTGAGACATCAGGAAAGCCGCGGCCCTGGGGATTGTAAAGTCCATCCCATCTATTGCCTAGCTGGTGAAGGTATCCCGGAACATGGTGATCTTGATATTGAGGGCGTGGAAAGAGGTCCGAAAATCCACCCGACGAGAATTCAACCGCTTTCTCCGGATAGATATGGGTGGTACCTCCAACCGACGTCACGTAGGGACACGAAGCTGGGAAAATCGGGTTGAACCGCGTGGTATTTTTGCCATCGTTCGTCTGGCAAGCCTGGCCTACACCGCCGTCACCAGAACTGACAATCATGGAGACACCACGAGCACCAAGGAGACCGAACTTGTTACAGATAACCCGAGCATAATCAGGAGGTATTTCCTGCTCATTCTCCCCATAACTAGACGTGATAGTGTGGGGAAGCTCTTCATCGTCGAGTGCTAGCAGATAGTCGAGGAATTCAAGGTACGGTTCGTTGCTGCCGGGTATTTCTGGCTGGTCGAGATCCGGAATTAATGGTCTATCACCATAAATCCGTTAGCTGGGATTGGATACGAAGGGCTCAGTGAGATAACAGTGACTTACCCAGAACCACCAACTATGAATTCTAAAATGGGCAATGGGGATACGATAGCCATAAAGTACTGACTGTCAAGGTTACCCTCTGAAGCGTCACCAACATAACTTTGATTGTCTTTGGCCCCGTTAACAAGCACAGGCGTGAAACTCTGTCCTATACTCCAACGCGCATATCGTTCCTGGAATGTTGCCATATCCTCATATCGTGCTACCTCTCCTAGAAAGCTTGTAAATGCAACCTTTCCACCCGTCTTTCCATCGGCCGTATAGTTGATGTTGTATAGACTTGTCAGGCATTCCGGTGTGATGTTGAAATTACAAGTGACTTTTTCAAGAGCCACCTGATTCTCTTCCCAATTTCTGTTCGTTGTTTGTGGTGAAGGTAAAGGATATCTCGTGATATGACTTTGCAAACGAGGAAAATAGTTAATGGGTTGTATGGTGGCAACGTGCTTGCTGACCTGCGGTGGTATGTAATGGCTCGCTGATCGTAGAATCTGTGATTTGGATTCGTGGTCCTGGTACTAGAGATATTCGGCATTCAAGAGATTGTTCGCTGTTGCAATGTCGATGTTAAGCTCGATACAGGATCCCTTGACTGTTATCTGATGCCGACCAACTCCAGACTCCTTTGCCCAATCGAAAATATCGTCAAGAGCATCAACTGAAGGCTCGACAAGCGAATGTACATCTTGTGCTTTCAGATGCTTTCCATATTTTGCATGTCCCGTTAACGAGATAGAAGTTAAAGTCTCTTCAAACAGAGTTTGGTTTTGAGGGTGTAGATGGGCCTTCAGCTTGATCGATTGAGTGTTGGAAGGGGCGCCGGCAACGGACCAACCTCTTGGCCCAGGTCCCAGCAGAGTGGCATGTAAAGGTGGGGGGAAAGAGAGAGCAAATGTTTGAAGAGCGCAGAGAAAGATGAGCCCATTGATCTTCGGCGAATAAAACATCTCGAACTTTCACACGACCAAATCATGAGTAGATCTTTGAAAAAACCGCTTTTGTCTATATCTAAAGGCCACACATCTAAAATTTCATATTCGTGACAGGGAACTAACTTCGACAACTCGGTAATCTTAGTCTTACTACTTGAGTAGGTCGGATATGGGTATATTCATAAGTAACCGACCCGATTTTCCGAAATCTTACTTCTGGCGACTAAAGTATTAACGGGTCTACTTTCCGTTTGAAATTAGTAAATTAAGGGTTACCTGGTAAGCAAAGTAAAGCTTCGGATATAATCCATCATTACAAAAAGCTCCCATGGCTCAATACTTGATACAATCGCTAGTGCATGACACGGTTCTCCTCAGTTCACGCATTACTCGGCGTTCATTGGACTGGTGTGTACGATTATATGTTTGTTATTAAGCACAACAACGATAGGGTTCCGGATTAGAACTCTTTCCAAGGGATATTTTGAGAAAAGGCTTTCATAATACTCGGTAAAGCCACGGGGCTACTATTTATATCAACAGGAACATTATTTATTGTATTTATGTTGACTGGAAGCAGCAAGATCTTATCGCAACACACACAATGGCCGCTGGTTTAACATGCCTATATGCATTGCTCAAGGTATTTGCTATTCCAGAAGTCAATTCGTGCAAACGCCTTGCAACAACGCTTGAATTTCGACACAAAATCTGACAGAAAGAGCCTGGCGAAAGAACTGTAATGCGTTGGACATGGTGGACTGGACCACACAGCCGGCCGCGGTCTAGACAAGCCTACAACACGAGGAAAGGAGAGCCTCAAGAGGCAACTTCTTATTTCCAAACGCACACGTACAGTACAATTATTTAAACGAGAATTGCGTATGCGTACCGCAAAACCCAATTCAGACACCACAGACTCCACAGCGCAGACTGCGAACACACCAGACAGTCCAAGCCACTTGTATAGGTTCAAGGGACTCGTCCACAGCATCCAGCTGCAACTTGCACGAGGTGGCAAGATCGCTCCTCTGCCAAGAAAGCAATATGCTGTCTCTCTCAGATATATTTCATGGGCACGACGGGTAATACAGCTAGGCTGATCAGAGTGGCTTGCGAACAACATAAAAGCAGGATGGACTTCGTTCCAGGCTGACTTCCAACTGCATCTTTTTCCTGCTGACTCTTCCGTCTCAGTCCGTTATCTCGAGACTCAGCCTCACAGCCGTCGCCCCGTTACTGTGAGCCTCATGCATGCAGCTTGATATCGTGATGTGCTGGCCATACTCAGCCACAATCTTGAAAGCGCTTCCTCACACGACTCTTTTCTGCTCCAACCCATCTTCTCTGTCTCTTCAGAACCCCCATTTCTGATACTCTCATGTTGCGGATAATATCCAAGCCAAGATAATTTCACTCTATCTACACGTACGAACACACGACACCTGCAATCGGTGACCAATCCACAATGGAAGCTGTTGGCGCCGGGGCAAGTGTTCTCGCTTTTGCTGGACTGGCTCTTAAATCAACCAAAATCATCTCAGAGATAGTTTCGAGCATCAGAGACGGTCCAGAAGAGGTTGAAGCACTTGGATCGGCAGTGCGCAACTTACAGTCGGTACTAGAGCGACTGTCAATATTTCGAGCGATTACGCAGTCCGGATATATATGCGAGGCTGACCTTGAAATGATTGCAACTTTGGCTGAAAGCTGCAAAAAAGATGTATCAACATGGGAGGGGCAGCTAAGAAAGATTCAAATACTCCCTTGCCACGGGGCAGCAGGAAAAATATGGAGGAGAATCAAAACCGTTCTGCGTGAGAAGGATCTTGAGAAGATTCGGACCAAGATTGATCACCATTTCACAGAGCTTGCGTTTCAAATGAATATGCTGCAATCGTGAGTATCCCCTTAGAAAGATATTTCTGAACCTACAAATGCTTAACAATTCTTGGCAGGAAAATGAACCTGAGTTATGAAGACAAGTTTGTGCACTTGAACACCGCGGTTTCCGAGCGAGGAGTCGACAACCGAACACAAATAGCTTTGTTGCAGCAACATAGCACGGAAGTGACCGTCATTCGCGACGAGCTGAAGAGCTCAAACGATGCTTCGAACCGCTTACATGGAGAGATACAAGATGCCATGACTACACTTTCACAACAAATGCTACAAATCCCTCAAGTCGCCACCATGCAGTCAGAGAATATATGTACACTTCTCAGGGCACTTCAGGAGCAGATAAATGGACTGCCCTCCGAGCATGTGCGACAACTCCCGAATCGACAACAAGCTTGTTCCTCTGATGCCCAACAAAAGCAAACCACGGAAGGTACTGAGGAAGAGAACAAGATATTGGAAACTATTGAGAGGATTTCGAAGCTAGCCCAAGAAGAAGAGGGACACTCGTTGGACGGAAAATTAACATACGAACTAGTCGATGATCTTGATAGGATAGTGGAATACGCTTCAACCAATTTATCACGCAAAGTTTTCGAGTCTGAAAGGTCGAAGAAACGAGCATTCGACACAGTTGAGCCAGACCGAGATAATGATTGCAGGGAGTTAAAGCGTGTCAAAGGCCTGCTTACATCTTCTCAGTCGCTACTTGTTAACAAAGGAGGTTCGTCTATCGATCTGGTCCACTTTTCGTGGTAGTGAATAACAAAGGTTGTAGCACAACAACTCCTCTCGAGGAAAGGAAAACGCATTACCCAAAGTTTTGATACCGAGGAGTTGCTTACCAAACATGCAACTTTCACTATAACAAAAAGAACGAGAGAATACAAGGCAATACAGAAACAGATTCGGAATGGTGTCACCAACACTCGAAACACCGAAGTTACAAGCACTATCAAGGCACTGCTTGCAAATTCCAACTCGCCAGCAATGCTCACAGTCACAGTTCATCAGAACTTAACCTCTACAGGCTTCTTGTCGCTGAGTCCAATAATTTCCGTCGGTTGTGTCCTACCCAAAGATGACTTAATATTTGACGTAGTGAAGTCTGGAAGCCTCGACGAATTTCAGAAATTGCTTTGTGACGGCAAAGCTTCGATACGGACTTATGACTCTCAAGGGACGCCACTATTACATGCAAGTTGCCCTCTCTCGACTGTATTTACTGCCTCAAACTTACAGGTGTCAGTTCGCCCTTGAAAACCCAGAAACGTGCCGTTTTCTGATAGAACATGGTGCCGATGTTGATGAATTTGGTATCAAGGAATACAGGCACAAGTACGTACATACAGAACTCACCTATGTCCACGAAGAAGGCTGCTGCTTAAGTTCACTAGGACTTTCCTTCAACCCCCTCTTTGTGCTGTGAAATTTGACTGGAACGATTCAGACGACCAAATTCAGAGGACAAATGAATGTAGGCGTCTGCTCTTAAATGCGGGTGCAGATCCAATTCTTGCGGGTACAGATCCAATTCTTTCGGGTACTGAAATTGGGGATTTTAATGCGCTTGACATGGCTTTGTGGAGCACGAGTCCTGTAGGTATCATTGTTGAAGTAAGCCTTCTTGTTATTAACTTTCTTTCAGGACTTATTGCAGATGATTCTAGAGCTTGGCGTAGAGTTTATTGATGTTGGACTCGAAAGATACCTATTTGAAATACTACGTGACCTAGACCCACAACTTGAGCGTTACAAGGACAAGATTGAGGTACTCATCAAACATGGTGTGAGTATAAACTCCCGTGACGAATGGGGAAGGACATTCCTGTGCGTCTATCTGGAAAACATAAGGTATGTATTACCGAGTGGCGACAAAAAATTTGCTGTATATCTTGTTCGAAGCGGTGCAGACATCTTCTCAGTCGACAACGAAGGAAATTCTGCACATGATGTTGCATGCTCGAACGAGAGGATGGGTAGCTACGTAGGTGACTTTTGGGATGCTGTCCTATCAGAATGTGGGCATCACGACCTTTCCAATATGCGAAAGCTCACACCTCGCATACCACAATACGGGTGTTTTAAGAACCTATTCGGTAATCTTCATTGGTATGGTAGGGAGGACTTTGAACTACTATGGAAGGGACGAGAAGAATTCTGTCCGTACTATGATGATCCACCGCAGTGGCCTCCCGAGTCTGTTATGCAACAGGAGGAAGATATTCGAGTGAGCTAGGCAGATTCAGATGAAGAGGAAGATGAAGCTTCTGAAGATGAATGTGACTCAAAAGAGGAGATTGATTCAGAAGTGGAGGTAGACTCGGAAGAAGACACAGAAACCCGCCCAACTTCAGAATACGAGTATCTGCATGTGGCATTTATGGCTGAAGGAGACGAAGTAGTAATGGAAGAGCACTCCACGGTAACCTTCAACCAGAGCGATATGTGGTCAACCTGGCCAACTGCCACACTCGAATCAGCTACACCATCTGACGAACTTCCAACAGAATTGACCTTCTTCATTGATCAATTCTTACCTATTCAAGGAAACGGCGGAACCTACCAAATCGACTATACACCACCCCAGCCAGCCCCGGGTTTCCAAGAAGATCTGCCAACATCCGGAAGCAACACCGAAACTGAGAACGACATCCTGAGTGGAAATCCATGGGTATAAGATCCAGAACTCCGTACGCACGTATTTTGCTTCAACAGGCTCACGTCTAAGTTTATTGAATGGGCTTCGACGGTTATTTGCGTAGCAATTGAAACGGATGGGTGGGAGATGGTGATTTCTTTTACCTTGGGACAAGAACATGGACAACCAACCTACGGAAACAAGACCGAATTTCCCCAACACAATATTGTGAATGGAGATTCATGGGTATAGGATCTGGAAACGTTGTACATACGTCCTTCGTACATTATTTGAAGCAGTATGATTTGGAGTCATTGAACGGTTTTGGCTATTAGCGTAGAATCTCGGCATCATGACTGAGAAATCAAGATGGTTTCTTTCTGTATCGAGTACAAGCGAACAATAGACCTGTCTCGGGTTTCCTGAGAAGGCTAGAAGCGGCAAATAGAAGGTTAGATGCTTTTAGAATTATACTTCATTGTTTAACAGAAGGAAAATGTCGTATGTGACAGTACTACTACGTCTTGGAGTGGGGTATATATGTAGTCGACTCATCCGACTTTATCGCACCCAGAAACACTCCTTTTACTCCGCAGCTCTAACCCCACCGAATCCCAAAGCGCCAAACGACTTGTCTAAAGTCTACTCACAACCCACGCGCCAACCCTCATACGAGCGCTCCAACTCAACAGCTCACCGCCCTCGAAACGCCCCTCCGCTTAACCCTAGCATTACTCCTCCTAGGAATCAAAGGCTTAACAACACACTCCAGCACAATCTCCTCATCCTCACCCTTCCAGCCCTCCTTCCCCCACGTCGAATCCGTACTGGCGCTCCACTCGCCACCACTGGGGGCGGGCCCCTTCACCCTCTCCTCGTCCTCTCGGCCACCCAAAAGGAACCCCCCACCATACTCAGGACACCAAGCACAGATATGACTCGGCCAGCCATGCTCACCTCCGAGCACAGCCTTCCCGTCAACATTCACATCCGCATTCGCATTAGCCAGCTCAAATACACCAGCCGGAGT
Source organism: Pezicula carpinea (assembly GCA_026119845.1). Classification (NCBI taxonomy): domain Eukaryota; kingdom Fungi; phylum Ascomycota; class Leotiomycetes; order Helotiales; family Dermateaceae; genus Pezicula; species Pezicula carpinea. The sequence goes on from JALRMK010000024.1 coordinate 56,941, forward strand.
CTTAGGCCTGCGTCCAATATCATCAGGACTAAAGGGAAAAGGAAAAGAGCCCTGCTGATTCGGATGGGAATGCGAATGCGAATGAGAGTGCGAATGGGATGTCGTGGTTAGATATTCGGATGTCGTGTGTGTAGATGAGTAGGGTGATAGTGTTGTTGTATTTGAGTAGTCGGAGTATTCCGAGGGTGAGTAGTAATACTGTGGTGAGATTACTCCCGAGGCTTCATTTTCTGGACTCGGGTATGGATTTGTATAAGTGTAGGCGTTTGTGTACGTGTTTAGGTTTGCGGTATTCAGAGGTGATATCGAAAGGGCTGTATTAGTTGTACAAGGGAGACTTGCAGCGCTTGACTTTCGGTTGGTTTTGCAGGTGCTGCTTTTGGAGAAGAGTCGTTTAGCCGGGTTGCGGGTTCGTTGTATTGTTGTTGGTGTTGGTGTTGGTGCTGGGGCGGTTGGTGCTTGTTTTGATGATAATGGTGGTGAGGTGGTGGTTTGTTCGGTTGAGGTGGACGACGGTGGTGTGCACATGGATTGGCGAGCGGCTTTCCTTTTTTGATGGCGACTGTTGAGGCCTCCGCCGAGGGCCATGAGTATCAAGGCCATTGTGGGATTACAAGAGTAAGTATTTCGTGTGAGATTAGTTCGTTTCTTGTTCGTTGTTGAGCAGGCAGCTTGTACTGTGATTGCATGAATATCTTGTTCTGAGTCTCTCATGTGAATATATAGCTTCAATTGCTAGTCATTTCTTCGCTTGATGTTATGTAGAGAGGCACGTTCAGACGCGAGAAAGCGGCCAGAAGCAAACATATATACCTCGGACCACAACCACACCACCGCTCATCTCGCGTTCGCAAGGCCTCTCTGGTACATGTGGAACAGCAACTCACGTACAGACTGTGACTTGTTCCGCCCCCGAAAGCCATCACATCCATCACCGTCATCACAAGGCCAAGCTAAGGGTAAGCTGACATCTAGCGAGCCATCGGCTGCGCCCCTTTTCCGCGCCCCTTGCCCGATGCAGAGAGTTAGACGAGAGCCAGCGGAGCTTGCCATGCTGCCATGCCCACAACGGAAATGTAGAGGTCGATCGGTGGCCTTATGTCCTTTCGTACCGTATATCCTGTACATGCTGGCTTACGCAAGACTGTCGTTGCTTTGCCATCTACACGTGGGTCGGTACATTGTTCAAGGTGTAGCTCTCCCAGTCTTAGTCCTGCTGAAGACGGTGGATGGTTGTCAAATCCACGTTTTCTGCGTGCGACCGATTCACCTTACCTTCAACACATGGAGCACGGCCGTTGGGTGGAGATGAACCTGGGAAACGATCAACCGAGTTACAGTACAGTAATGGGGGACAGAATCCGCACGCGAATGCGGCGTATGCGATGAGTAAGAACGTTAATCTTCGCGATACCCATTTCCTGATTGGAAGGGCCTGTCCTAAACCAACCAGGCGGTCCCACGTCTCATAGACGACAGCGCTTATTGTCTTTGGTTGAAGTGGAACGTGCTGCTGGCAAAGGCACAACTGGATAGATGACCAGGTAGACTATTTGAATCACCCCAATTTGAACTTTCGAAGTGTGAAGGCTTCCATTTACTTGTGGCTGCGCATACATTAAATACCAGGTAGTACAATTCTCAACATAGGAATATCAAAAAACTTTTTCGCACCAGTTTTAGTGAAGGGTTGCCTCGGCAAGCTACTTGAAAATATGAGACAGTGCCCAGGTCACTTGGCATAATCTTATGCCACAAACCCAAAGATGAGAGCGAGGACCAACTTTGGATATGTATTAGCGATGGAACTACTTGGGGAGAAGAAAGACTTACACCAAATGCAGGATTGGAATCGGTCCATGCTCTGCCTACAGCAGCTGAGCTGGTTGAAGTCTTTGCGCTTGAGGTGACCGTTGTTGTCCCAGCGTTTTGCAAGGTCGGACTTGGAGTCGTGGTCGTTGAGCTAGCCTTTGCACTTGTGGATTCTGCGCTGGCTGTGGCTTGAGCCAGTCCATCTAAGGAATATTCCGTTGTCGCTGCCGCTGTCGTATTAGAAGTCATTCCATCCGACGAGTCTGTTGTCGCTGCCGCTGTCGTATTAGAAGTCATTCCATCCGACGAGTCTGTTGTCGTTGCCGCTGCTGTATTAGAAGCCGGACCATTGACAACAACATCACCCATCGCTGAGCAAAAGCCTGCCTCACTCTGAAAATCAGAGTAATCAGTCATGTCTGCCGTTCTGGCCCACGCAATGCAAGAACTCCATGGGTCATCAAATCTATCCGGAATCCAACTAGTGCCACTATGTCCACCGTAGCAGAGACAACTTGCTTGATCGCTGAACTCGAGGTCGTCAAAACCAGATATCATGCTTTCGCATGTATCGATGACGTTGAGGGCAGTCTGGCAGGCGAGAAGACTGACATCGGTAATGGTAGAGCTCGCTGCTGAGGGCGCAGAAGTGATGACGGCAGTTGGATCTGCGGTTCCGACTGCTCCAAAGGCCGTCTCGAAACATTGGTATGGGGTTGGTTGTTGGCAGCAGGAGGCTAGGTTTTCGCTGCCGACGTCGGTACATTGTGCGCAGATAATTGTTGCACAGTCTTGTGGATGTTAGACACGAGCTTGAAAGGATGCTTGCGATACAACTTACTTGACTTCGTTGGTGCACAAGTTTCAACGAGATCCTGGCATTCGGAGACGCGCGTGGCATCATACGAGCTGATGTCTATGTGGGCCTTCGCAACAGCGACGACTTGGAGGCGAAGAGTACGAGTGATGTTCGGCACTTCATCTTGGCGGCTAGATGTTGAAGTGAGGTGGTTGATGTGGAAACCAAGAAGTTGATGTTGTAAGGAGATACCGCGAGATCTCTACAACGCTGGATTGAGAGTCGGCAAACAAAGCCTAACTAGGAAGGCAGCCATCGTGAAATACAACTGTATTTGGTAGGAACAAACATCAACAATAACACGAGCTGAAGTACCACAAGCCCATGGACAAAGTCTTGTGTCAAGCTTTCCAAGAGGCCTCATCAGCTGGGTGCTCAGACGTATATCCAGGCAGGGCAAGTGACAAAATACTTGAAGCTGAGATGCAACCATTCCAGTCATAGCAACCAGAACGTCAAAACAGCACCTCAGCTTAACAAAACAAGCAACCAGAGCTCAGGCCCCACGGTTGTGACTTGGTGACAGGACATTAGTGGCCAGAAGTCTGAGGTTTGTCAAATATATACACAATTACATTTATAAGTCCATGCCCCGTGTAGCACCAACCCAGTCTCCTCGGTGCCGTGACCTCAGCGCAACATCTCTGTCGAGAAAGAACAAGAAACGAAAAGGAATAAAAGACGAGAAACATAATACAAGCACTCAAAGGGACTGGTAAACATGTCACCTGATGTATGGTGACATGATGCGTGGAGCCACATATGTCGCGAAAACTGCAGAACTGCAAAACTGGCCAGCAGATGAAGCTGTTGATGTTGCTTCTGCCGTTCCCCTTTTCCGATGGATATCAAAACAAGGGGGTGCGCTAGTAAGCAACCGAAGCCCTTCTGCCTGGCCCTCGGTCAACTGGCGAACCTATGCACCACGATGCGTCTTCATCTTCATCGTCACATTCATCCTAATCTCCATGTCCAACACGAATCACCACCTACCATGCCATCCATCCATCCACCCATTCAACATCTGAGCTTGACACGTCCTTCGCCCATGTACTTGGGGGCCGCTGTTTGCTGTTCTCAGTGGGAGCACCAAATCAATGAACATGCAGGAATAGAGGATGCATCACACGGCGGCTACAGCCTTGGAGTCTTCTGGCCTTTGTGACCCGCGGCCCATGGGTACACCAGGTATCTATGTACTGCATTGCATGCCTGTAGTATAAAAGATCGAGCTGGCTTGACTTACGGCACAGGCACAGGCCCCTGCCATCAGACATGGTAGGTACAGTATTTTCGCGATGCGACTGCTCCACATCAATATAATAATACTCGGTTCTGCAGATCCATTTGTAATCCACTAGATGGCTACCGACCACGATGATGACAAAAATAACCACCATGACAAGTCGAACCGGCCTGGCACGTCGCTCGTCCATTCCAGCAACAGCCGCCGCTCCAAGTTCAAATTGATCAATACCTTCCTCGAAGTTCCCATGGAGTCGATTCTATTTCTTTGTCTGCGATGATGCCGAAGAGGAGAATTGACTGGCGCAAAACAGCGGTTCGCAAAGACAACCCTTGAGCGGAGACACCTAGCAGCCTGACAACCAAGCTTGAAGGAAGACTCCACTTGAGTCACTCTGCCCAAAATGCAGGGCCATTATTAATGCCTGCGATATACCAAGTACGAGTAGATGCTGTCCAAGCCCAGCCTGCGCTGCTCGATCTAGTGGGGGGGAATTCGCTAACCCCTGACTCTTTGGAAAGCTGTGTACTGTGTTTGCTCTTCCCGAGCAGATTGGAGCTATGCGCACACATAAGTGGGAAAGTCTAAGAAATAAACATGGAATAGCATCTTCTATCACCGAATATAGCCGCGCCGTACGGTTGACTCCGTCTCTAGACTGATCAGCATTATGCTTGAGCTCTCACATCGTTTTCGTAGAGGGGGGTAGAGTAAATTGGGGTGGAAGCTATTTTAGGTGAATCTCAGGGTAATCCCAATGTTATCTACGCCTTCTATTTTTGCCAATAGACTGTGGTTATCAGTCTTTGCATCGGACGAAGTAGATGATCTCAATACCAAGAGTTTAATCCACGTCGCAAAGGTTACGCTTGACTCCGCAAGTAGAAATCCGCTTAGTGCTGTAAAGAAAGGAGAATTTCTTCGTTTCTGAGAAAAGCTATCAAGAGTTTACTTGGAGTAAGATAGCATCACATTGTCACATGTCTATAACGAACGTGATGATATAATCGACAGTTTGTGTATAAATCTAGACATCAAGTCTTAACCAGACGAAAAAAGCGAGTTCTTCTCTCTCTTCCTGTTGCTATATCCCGGTTTTACGCGGTAGAAGTTAAAAAGTACTTATTATAGTATATAGATAGTTTAACATTGAAACATCTAGAGAAGAATATAACTAATAATTTATTAGGGGTGGCTTCTTTAAAACACTAGTATGTTAAAGAGTAGACTAGTAGAGATAGAGAGGATATATTAAGAGTTTAATAGAGCTGTTATTAATAGTGGGCTTAAGTACTATAGTAATAGTAAAGATAACTTCTCTCTCTCTTTTCTAGTGTTTAGATTAGTAGTGTTTTACTAGACATCTTTAAAGGTACTAGGTTACTTTAGGTAGTATACACATATATAATCATTTAGATACATATGTTAACTTAAGTAAATCCTTAATTATTAGAAAACATATTTTAGAAAAGTATACATTCCTAGCAGGTAAACATGTATTAAAAGGCTATATGTACCTAGGTATCTAATACATCATAGTAAGAATTTAGGATTGTCAAGAATATGCTTAGTAATCTGGCGAATGCTTTCATCCGAACGTTCCGGAGGCCTTAGTTTTGTAACTATTACAATTACTGGATATACTGAACGACATCAAATACTTCAATATTATCTTCCGCTGTGCTCTAATTTTGACAAGGATGTGGGGGATGCGGAGGGCACGTGAAGCACCTCGTAAATGTACCTAAAGGAAAGGGCCGCGGGGTTCTCTCTAGATACTATCCTTCCTTCCATTTCTACACTTCTTTTCTAAAACCATCAACGTCTCAAAGGGACGCCCTCAGTGAGAAGAGAATAGAATAGAATAATGTTTAGTTCCTGTCCCTAAGCTTGACAGTATTACAATATTACACGTGACCTTCAGGGTGCCGGAGTGACTCAAACGGACGTTGTAGTAGAGTCACACGTTCTAGTCCTACCTATCTTAGAACCTATCTTTGACTACAAGTATAAAGATCAGGCAGCTTCTTTCTTCTTTCCATCGAAAACAATCACATCAATAAGTAAGTACACGGTACACCCCGATCATCATCATCCTCATGCTCCATCCTCCATCCTCTTCCTCAACTTCTCATCTTCGTCCTCAGTGTTGAAGCTCAAAGTTAACTTGAATACCTCACGCGCAGCCATGGAGAGGATTACAAAGGTTTTCTTCGACCCCCTGGCGGTCACCAAAGGCCAGATTTGTGCATCTCTGGAGGGCCTTCCTGTTGGCTCAGCCCATCCATTCGAACCAGAACGAATCCTTATCTTGCGGACGACGACTGGCTTTGATGAAGTTGATATCTCCTCATACCCAGCGGACTTTTTCTTCAATGCAGTTGACCTGGGTGCGCTGGGAGAAAAACTCCAAGAACGGATGACTGCGTTCCACTCTCACCTAGGTATGTGTCTTCATTGAACCACGAAATCAATTTGAGTATCTTACAATCCAACAGGCCTTTTCAACGACGAGTACATCGTTCAACAAGCACCGGCTGCTACGTTTAAGGTCCCCTTATCTGATGAAATCGCCATATTCGCCGTATCTGAACGATCACCAGATTATTACGACTTGTGCATGGCAGATGCAGATTTCAACACATGCTGCTTCTCCTCACGGCATACATTTGCAGGGGTGAAACATAGCGGAGACATCATGCAGGGAAACAGACTGTTACAGTATATTAAGATTAAAGAGCGACGGATCTCTGATAATACCCCATATACCGTGTTTGTGTCCGGATATCACTACAATAAACTGACAACGTATCGAGCGCACAACCCAGTGGTTTTGGTTGCCAACCACGCAGAAAAGGTAAACACACCTCGAGATGCGCGGTTTTAGGAGCTATAGCTAAATCTGTAATTTATAGGTCTTATATATTGTCCCAGTACCGTTGGATGACGCTTCTATTGGAGTTGCTACGATTTGCTCTCCAATGGTAATAAAGCGTGACGGACGCTCGCTGATTTGTTCGATATTACCAACTCCAACTACAGACAAAAAAATAATGTGCTCAGCAGCTAAGCTATGTAGTCCTTCACTGAAAGAGGCTATCGAGCGTGCTGATTTCACCGTGGTAAGCATCATACCTACGGTTTTCAGGAACGTAAACTAATTAGTGATGTAAAGGGTTCGACTGCACCAGTTGTCAACCAAGAAGCAGGAAGCACTGTTGCACCAAGTAATGTCCCTGTTATCAGTGATATTGAACCTATTACCGACACATCCAATCGACGTAATGCGGTTTTGGCAACACAAAGTGTCTCGATACCATCAATTATCGACCGAGATACCACACAGATCATCCGTTTTGGGACAGGGATCAAATTCATGGCCCAAGACCAAGAATTAAACTCTGATGATCAATCGTCTCCAGTGGTGCTTCCTTGTATTATTGGTTCACGGCTTGAAGGCCCAATGCTACTGGCTACTGGGACACTACCTGAAAATGTCCCCTTTCATGACGAAGCTGCTCTTCATACCTACTATGAGCGGCTGAATAGTGTCGTCGTAATAGTTGATGATCAAATGACAGACAATTCCAGAAACCTTGCCGGCCCGTGGAGAATCAACGCTCTCTTTATAGCGCAGGTGGTACCAGAAAAAAAGGCTGAAGATTCAGAAGTTTCTTCACTCTTGGAGTCACTCAGCATCAATGCTGTGACAGCACTTGCTGGACCACAATCGTTGGTCCTAGTACAGATGTCCGACAAGTATTACTTTTATCGCGGCCTCGCCAACGCCACCCACCTAAATACATCTAGGTTGGCATTTGGTCAGGATGTAACAGACATCGTCAAGTCTGTAGGCGTAAAGTCTCTATTGGATGAAAGAGCAAAGCGATTGGTAAAAATCTCCGAGCCCAGTACTGTACTTCTTCCGACCTCCGGCCAAATAGTAGAGCTAGCGGACCTCACAAAGCTCTTCGAGAAACTTTCCGCTGAACAGATTTTCTCTCAAACTTTAGAGGATGATATATCTGCAGTTGTTCCCCAGTTGCAGGTATTACTAGGTCAGAAGCCCCTGCAGGATCTCTCTTCCACCTTGATCTCCATCCTCTCCTCGAAAGTCAATAATGAGATAGCCCCAATGAGAAAGGCGTATATAAACTTTGTGACCGAGGATTTCAATGCGACAGATGCCGAGTCTGTAAGGCGAAAGGGTGTTATGCTGGGAGAGCTCAGAGCACAATCCAAGGCGCTTCAAACCAGTCTTGAATCTCCAATCTCGCACCTGCATAATATGATGTCTTCTCAGACGACCTCAAAGAGGACACATGACCTCAAGCGACTTGTGCGCCAAACCGCGATTCAGAATAACGTAGACGCAGTCAAAAACATGACTTTTGATACTCTGGCAGGTTTGTTAGAGACCCAGGCTATAGATATGGGTGTTCTGCTGTTGAATATCGAAACGGCGTCCTATCAGCAGCTGTTAGATAATCTGAAGAACGGCGCTCTTGACGCTAGGTATATATTCCCCCTTCCTCTAAAATGATAGCATGCTAAAATGGAATAATGTGCAGTTCATGCTGCGATCTTGATTCCAGGGTTCTTCACCTTGAAGGCTTGGATGCTGGTATACTCATTGAAGTGGCACAGTCCGAGCATGACGGTCCTCTCAAGAGTCAACGGGGTCCTAGCCATCCAATTCTAGCTTTACCATACTTAAGCAAGGATAGAGGAACAGGTTCAATGTTAGCATGGGTCTGCTGGGATGAATTCGTCAACCTCGAAAACCCGTTCACTATAAGATGGATGGAGAAGTGTAACGATTCCCACATTGCTGCATTGCGGATTATGATGAGAGATACTCTCAGTCAAGCCATTGCTTCCAGAGAACACAATCTGCAGCCGGGTAGCTCGGAAACGGGGCATCTCATGAGTGCTTTATTGATGGCTGCCATGTCCAAGCTTGCTGCTGTGCGAACAACAGCGCCAAGAATTACTGCGAAGGCAGAAGACACCGTCACAAAGCTGATGCGAGGCCTCTTTGGTAATCTCTTGACGGTAGCTGGCTCGGGTGTGCGTCCTTTGAGCATGGTCTGGCAGCTCCTTGGTGCCCACCCACAATTCGAAATTCCCTCCACGTCTATGGATTGGAGCTGGTACGAGACCGTGGTCAACTTGTACCCATACACTGGCTGGCCCATAGAGTCTTTCCACTGCAATTTGGAAAAGCTCCTCGATAAGGCTATCATTCGTGTCATAACGAAGAATGAGCAAGTCAACATGATCAAGTTAAGACGGGCTGATCAGATGGTGAAAGACTGCAAGCTTCGAAATATTCAACTTGAGCATTCGCGAACCATCGTTACCGTATTCATGCGCATGCTAACAGAAGATGTTGACCGCAAAGCAATCGCACAACGTTTGCTTAAAGTACTTCCTGACAGCCTTCAGAACCAGACTGAGAGCTACAAGCGTATGATTAGATACGTTAAGCATCTTGCCAAGGGTGGCACGCGGCGGGCTGACGACGACTTGGTTGCAGCCAGCGTCTACACTAAGCGATCGGCTGCATTCAGTGATATCAAGAACCGAGCTGCAACGGCTTGTGAATCACAGGATCATCCTCAAATTAAGAATATCTGCCAGGAGCTTCTGAACAAGCATGCTGCAATCGCTAAGCTCTGGCAAGTGAAACCCAATTCTCTCAAGATACAAAATTTAGACGCGTACAAGGGTCTACTCAAGGCTTCACTTGGGAACGAAATTGATGATTTTACGCGCGTCAACAATAAAAATCTTTTCCGCCGTGTCACTGGGGACGCTGAACGCCAGAGAGTCGCTTGGCAAATCGGTAAGGGCGAGTACGGCGACGAAATCGAACCCATTGACGAAGCCTTCGTTCACGAGATGATTACCGGCAACATGCTAACAGTTACGTCTCCCGCCAAGGTATCACTTACAAATACTCTGGCAAAGAAGGATCCCAAGGGGTTGGCCCAGTTTTCCGCAACGGTCCAACCAAATTTCATCACGGTCGTGGAGAAAGCCTTGTCTTCGAAAGACGTTTGCGCCATTCTCAGTGTTCCAGAGCGTACCATGAAGGTGTTTGCCATGGCTTTGAATCCCGGGTTCAACTGGGACGAAGACCTTGCTCGGAATTTCAGAAGCGTTGTGATTTCACTGTTAAAGAATAGAAGAGATCGTGAGAGTAGCAGACCAATCAGGCAGCTACTGAATAAGGATACAACCATGGCCATCGAGGAGTAGGTCCGAGATTTGGAAAGTTCAAACCAAGTTGTCGATTCATGGCGACCATCGTAATAGTGTTTTCAGGAGTATGGCGTATGGATGAGGGTGTCTGCATTAGGAAGATACATTGTGGCTGTTCTTGGGCCTTACGGATATATAACTATTGCAATAAAAGTTTGCTTTTAGAGTGAATAAACGATCAGCGTGCTCAACCCCCACCAAGGAACGGCAGTCTACTTGAAGTAACCAACGAAAGTGAGTCTGCACTTCAAATCAGATTAAGCCAAGTAACACAAAGTCTAATTTCTTCCATATCACCAATAACATAAAAGGTTGTAATGATTCAACTTATAGCTCTAGTGCCTATATACGCCAGCTAACTCGAATCAACTGTCGAAACCACATGACTTTATAGGTGAATATGTGAAAGACGTAGTATCTTACCATCCTTGTCACACCATTGCTATGAGCATCGAAAACCAGCCTCGTATCAGACGATATAAAGAGCTATAGTAACTTAACTCCACAACTTCCGGTCCCTAAGTAGGCGACTTAACTTTAGTTAAACTTAACTAATCACACCTAGAGTTTACTATAGGGTTAAGTCTGTAAGTAAGTCAGTGTGAGAATCTAGGCGTAGAATAAAAAATAGAGAAGAGATAACTATAATTAAGTCCTCTGCTAGGTATTACTTTATTTACAACATGTACGCCGTGTATAAGGTTCTCGAGATCTAAAACTTGAGCAAGTAATTTTGAGAATGAAAATTACTCGCTACCTCTTCCGAATCACAAAGATCGAAATATTTGCGCATACTAAATAATGTAGGATTTGGCATTTACAGTAGAAGCGGCGAAATCCTTAGTCAGCCCAGGCCCTCCCCGCCAAATAGTTGCTTGAATGGACCTTAGATCCAATCATTCCTAGCATACTCGGCAGCCTCCATAGCCTCCAGCATACCACGCCTCTCATTCCCAACCTGCTCGCACCACACACTCTCCGCCCACGTCTTCTTCTTATGCGCCAACTCATCCCTAAGACCCTGAACCGTCACATCCAGAATCTCCTTCCTCTGCCTTGTCTGAAGCTCATCCCTCTTCTTCACTTCAACCGCAACAAACACCTCCAGTTGCATCCTACAGTGATTTTCCCATTTCTTGTATTCACGGTATTGATCTACCCGCAACGCATCAATGGCATTTTGTACAAACCTACTCCCGTCTTCACGATGTCGGGAGATGTTTTCCATTTCTTGCCGATAACTTTCGGTAATGGCCTTTTCTGCGGCGAGTCGGATTTCGTATTCGTGGTCGAGGCGGGATTGCGCATCTGATATTTTGGATTGAGAATCGATGTTGAGCTCTTGTATTGCGGTCTTGTGTCGTAGATCCATGGTTTGGAGTTTGTTCTCGAGGTCGTGCTTTAGACTATCTTTTTCAAATTGCCAACGCGCAGCTACAAACCCCATTTGCCAGTCTAAGAGCCTTGATAACTCAGCGTGGATCTGTCGGAAACGTCGATGAACAGCCTCAACCCGTGCAGCTTCCCTTTGCTTCCTTTTTTCAGCTACTCTCTGGCGCTCCGCTTCGGCTTCTCTCATCATGCGCTCTGTTTCCTGCCGTTCGAAGGCCTCAACTTCGGCGACTAGTTCTCGCTCTTCTTGTTCGCGCCTAGAAGCTTCTGCAGCTTCTCTGGCTGTCCGTTCAGCAACTGTTGCTCTCCTTGTCGCGGAGCTTAGTAGCATTTCCATAAGATTAGCCTCCGTGCAGGAGCAAGTCCTCCACTTTGAACCGCATATATAGCAAAATTCCGCCTTGCACCTGCACGTTATGTGACGACACCCAGCATTATGTTCAACATATGCCGAGCAGGAATAGCACCTTCTCCAACCTTCAACCTCAGCGAGGGTGTCAGTGGCTCGGAGTTGGGGATCATCGGGGCAGTCCCGTCCCTTGTGGTATCGTGCTCTGCAAATTGCGCATGTTTGGTGGCGGCAGGTTGGACACTTTGCGCAACCAAGAGCTTTGTCAATATTGTCTGGAGAAATGAAAGTGTTGCAGTCGGATTCTGAGCAGTACACACGATCCCCAACGGGAGTTTTCCATTCCATATCTCTCTCCTTATACCTTTGTTTACTCGGTGCATCGATATTGTACAATATGGTTACAGGACTGATAGGATTAAGACAACACTTCGGTGGCCACTGAGCCTCGGAATCAAAAGACGAACTGGCCGAATTTAGTTGGACATCTTGTGGACTAGGAAGGAGCTACTTACTTGATAAGTGCTCGAAAACAATCTACACAATAGTAGTGACAAGTTAATTTGATAAGTCTGCTGGTGGCAAAGTCATCAAGACAGGATACGCATTCCCTACGATATGATTATCAGCATGGAAATATTTACAATAGATGGGGTTTGGCTCACGCGGTTAATGGTGACGATGCAGATCCTGATACTGGCGCTGTAGACAGCGCTGAAGCTGGAACTGCTACTCTCCCAGGCGCAGGATAAACCCTTGAAATTGCAGGCAATGTCTGAATAAAAGACTGACGCGACGTCTGGATTGAAGAGTGAGCTACAGGTTCTGAATCAACTGGCATCCTTTTCTTTTCCTTTCGTTTGAATATCGATATCAGGCCAAGGCCTGTTCTTGAGTTAGACTTTGGAGACTCTGGTTGAAAGCCTGAAGATGTTGAGCCATATCCCGAATCATTAGACCCTGAAGACCGTTTGCGAATTCCGGAAAATGGTAGGGTCGGTGGGGATTGAGTAGAACGGTTGGATTGTGTTGGTGAAGGGACGGAATTCTGTGGACTTGTAAGCTACATCCTCGAAGATTGGTTGCTGGCGGGCTCTTACCTTAAGACTTTCGGTGCCAGCAGCCGCAACATCACCGTCCAATTCTCTCCTATGTTTTTCTTGTAAATTGCGCACCGACGGCGAGATTATTTGCATCACTTCAGTCGAATAATTAGAGCTTCTATCCGGAATCTTAGAGAGTTCCGGCGGTGGTACATAGTGTCTCCAGTCTACGTTTTCGAGAGCAGATGGCTCCGCAGTCAAAGGAGGGACGGCCGTTCGGTACAGAGAATCGAGGATACTTTCTGTGGTAGTCGTTCGACTTGAAGATGGACGTCCAGGCAGAGGCTCGGTCGCCAGCTGGGACGACACGAAAGTCTGAGTTTCTGTGGCCATTGTGTGATTTGCCGACAAACAATTAAAAAGCTCATTGCTATCTCTTGAGGATTGTTGTGGGGTTGATCGTGAATCGCTAGATGAGTCAAGGTGCTGGTCAAGACGGTCGTGAGGAAAGTCTCCAGGGACCGAAGGATGGATAAAACGAGGGTAATCAGCGAATGCCTCAAGTTGCTGGTCGAGCCTTAGATTTGAACCAGAGACCAAATCTGGTCTCGCAGGGTTTTCGAAGGATTCTGGAGAATAGTAATTTCTGTAGTAATTCTCATCAATTGTGCCGTCCCTTGTCTCGGCCGGCCAAGTTCCAGGTTCTGTGAAAGTCAATGTCGCCATGGTGGGAAAAGGGAATATACAGTGCAGTCCTTGGACAATCGAGCACTTGTATGTCTGTCTCGGATGATCTCAAGTAGGGATGAGGTTGCTAACGTGCTGGATGGATCAAACTTCTCATTGGGGTTAATGGAAGACCAAAGTTTCAATGGAGCTTCTGGCGTTCTGGCCGACAGGCCGAAGATAATCGCTTTATGGGAAAGTTCATCACTCATCAGGCGAGCCTAAGTAAAAGACTGATTTCATAGCCCACCAGCGGCTATGTTAGGCACCACGAGTAGTAGTAGTAGTACCATCCGGCTCTCTCGAAGAGGGGTAAGGGTGGTCGAGAATCAGCAAGAGATGGCGAAGACAAAGGACAAATGAGAGCGCCATGGTTCGAGGCTGAGAATGAACATGTTGCGAAAGTCGAGCAACGATTGAGATTGCCTTGCGCCAGAGCGTGCAACTTCGTGCTGGCGACTCAAAGCGTTACAGCTGGCAGGTGGTGGTAGGTTGTGCCTTGCTGTTGCTTCTGTCTGCCTCCTGGAACGCCTTTGGGGGCTGTGTGGTGGTGGTGTGGTGGTGGTGGTGGTGGTGTGTTGCGGCGAGGCTCCAAGCCATGCTGCCCATCTCTGGCCACTCCAGCAAATCACCAGTCAGTAGCGCTGCGAAGGATTGACGACAACAGCGCGTGGAGCAGCATGGGCACATTTGCCGTATTACAGCATGTACACTGACATTTCTAGTCGGACACTGCAGAGTTGCACACATGCCCGATGGCGCTCAGAGGCATCGTGACATGGATTGATTGCGGTCGTTTGCTTGAACTTATCAGAGCGAGCCCCTGGTGAAGCCTTGGCCATGATTATTCAATGATGACAGGCAGACGAGCATGGTTGCTTTTCGCGTCATGATGGTGATTCTGGATGTTTGCCCAAGCCTTTCTTGCAAATGCTTCTTGCCTTGTCAAGTGATGCCTTGATGCCTTGATGCCTTGATGCCTTGCGCGTGGCAGCCTCGACTCTGACAGCGGCGAGACGCGATAGACTGAGTAGTTTAGACGACACTCAGTCGAACCGACCACTCCACAACCTACAACCTACAACCGACAACCTTTCGATACAACTGCCATCTAGAAGAGGCCGTTGCAATCAACCAAGGTTTCCCTCACATGATCAAGGTCACAATGTCGCTCAAAAGCCGCCTTTCGCACCGACGCTTGCTGTTTTCTGGACACCTGTCTACACCATTCTACACTTGTTAAAACTGCCCTTGCTTGACATCCCTTGCCTACACAACCTCACTTCCCCCCCAATCAATCCAAATAAGCACGCATCTCCAAGACGCTCGACACTCTGCCCTCGCTGCCATGTCGGTGGTATTCATCGGCCTCTCGGGTCCTTCTTCCGCGGGCAAGACCACTCTGGCATACCTTCTGCGCCAAGTTTTCTGCAACGTCGTATATATCCTCCATGCCGACGACTTCTGCAAAGAGTTCAAGGATATTCCACAAATTGATGGCTATCTGGATCGCGATGGACCGGATGGTATGGACTTTGTACGAATGAGAGAGGTGCTGGATCACATGAAAGAGCACGGCGGTATCCCACCTTCTAGCTTCAAGAGCTGGCAAGAGTCCGTGTTTCCGGGGCAAGAAGAGAGGGCTGCAAAAACGGTCATTGAAGGTCTCACCGGCACTCTCGGATTGAAAGTACATCTCTCCGGACTCGATTTGTCGAAGACTCGGCTTGTTCTTGTTGATGGATCCTTGCTTTATCATGACCCTTCAATTCGAGACAGGCTTCACCTCCGACTCTTCTTCCCCCTCAATCACAAACGTGCAAAAGAGCGAAGGTTGACCCGACCCGGTTATGGACTGTATGCCATGCCCCATGAATTCTGGAAAGGAGAGAACTACTTTGAGGCGATGGTCTGGAGGAACTACGTTGCACAGCATGCCCACCTATTCAAAGAAGGGGATGTTGAAGGGAATGTGGACTGGAAAAAATGTCAAGAACTCGGGATTGTGATGAGGCCATTCATAGATGTTCCAGTGAGTGATTCTTTGACTTGGGCTGTGCACCAGATACAAGACTTCCTAAAAACGATGACATGATTCAACTTCGCAAACACCACTTACATGACCATTGTTCTGTACTGGACTCTTGTAGTACAGTATTCGGGGCCGCGCCACGTTATGTCGCCATCCAGCTCATGTTACAAAATCTGCAAACTTCCTTCACGCCTAAACCGGTTTGATACATCTACGACCTGCCAGTAATGATCGGTCTTTGTCTTATTCTGCTTTTGAACCTCAGTTATCAAGTCCGGATTCCAAATTTTGACGGTATTTTCTTTCCACAGTCGAACCTGGCCGCATTTCAAATTACACACTTCTACACCTCTATCACAGGCCTTGTGAGCAATGAAGTCCTGGCCGATCTCCAACATTTCCGGTTTGAATTCCTCCGGACTGGCTGAGGTTGACTTTGTCTATCCTAGCCCGGCATCTTCATTCTATTCTCCTATGTACACATTTGAAGCCATGGACAGTGTTATCCTTACCGTTGTGTTTAAAGGCCGAACGATGAGCTACGATGGAGCATTTTCGGTGGGACTGAACTGCACTAGTCGTGAGCCTCCCGTGTTCAGACTCAGTTCAGTAACTTACAACTTTGCACAGCATCAAATCAGGAATCTATCTCTACCACGGCTCCAATATCATTTTCACCTCCGGCTCCAGGACTTTTCAATATCCCTACGTCAGATCTTTTCAATTGTACAGCATACTCAGGCTTGATCTGCCAATTCTGGCTGCCTACCTTCAATGCTTCCAATGGTTCGGTTTCAAGCAGCGGGTTCTTCAACTACATCAACTCCAGTCGCGACTCTATGACAACTTGGAGTGCGATGCCTACATCTACGCCAGCTCCGAAACCTGCCATCTTCACCCCATCACCTAGCGTTATTTTGACATACCTAGCACCAAACGGAGATACGATCCTCTACGAGCCTTCAAGGACAACCTCCACAACAGCATTTATCAGTACCTCTATGACGACGCTAGATTATTTCTCTACTACGAGTACCACTGCTTTACCAGCACCTCACACTGGTCCTCTTTCAACCGGATCCTCGGCGCTCATTGGCGTGGGCAGTATACTCGGTTTCTGCCTCATCGGCCTTTTTATTTATCTTTTCAACCTATGGAAGCAACTTCAGGAAATGGGCGAAGCTCCTGTACCAAGTCATCGATGGATCAGGCACCGGTCTTCAGATGGTCCGTTAGTGGGCAAGACAGTCCCTTGCCCTGCATCAACTGAACCTGAAATGAGTTCAGCCCGCAATGGCAGCTTACTCCGATACGAACTCGATCCCAGAACTTACTGCAGTAGATGAGGCGGGTGGAAGTATTAGCTTTCATTGGTTCCTATTCTCGGGGTGAAGGTGGTGTTCAAGTTTAGGTGACTTTCTTAATTCGTGTCACGGATTTGGGATGGAGTGGATATTTTATCGTGTATGAAATCATTCAGTCCCCTACCATGTCTAATTCTGGTTGTTCCATGTTTGCATGCGTGCTTGTTTTTGGTGTGACCACCTTTCGGAGAGTTTCACACGTGGCCTTACTTGTGGTATGGCATTGTTTGAGGTAAGGAAGCAGACATTGTTTGCTTATCGTGTGGGTTGCACGATTCTTCGTTACTGTAACAGTTCTCCTCGTCGGCCGTTCTCAGGAGTCTTTTTGTCCCATGATACTTTCGATGCTGCCGTTTACCGCGGGAGATGAAATCGTGGAAGGGTATTTTTTAAGATTGCGAGATTTTTGAAGTGCTGAGTTTGTGCAAGATGCTTGTTGGTCTTTCTTCTGGGCCACAAATCGAATCCGAAAAGGCCGGCCCCGGAAACCCAAATACCCTCCATCTCGCAATGCTGCTAAACTTACCGCAAACACATGCACGACGACTATTTTCTATGCGGGATCAGAATCTGCCTTCAACCGCTCACGACATGGCCAAGCCCCACCTTGATATTCCGACGCTGAATCTCCTTTCTTCTTTTGATTCTTTGTTTGTTTGTTTGTTTGTTTGTTACTAGCAACGTAGTATTCTCTACCTACTTTTTCTCCCTCGGGAATACCCATCACATCATAACGGCCTCGATAAATCCTACTTGCTTCCTCATCTTTATGCCTAGTAGTCGGGCGTCTGCTGGAATACTGCAAGTCTTCTTTCCTACTTGCGTTTTTAATCTTGCTTCTGCCAGGGATGGTGTGTGGACTTTTTCTTTTCTTCTTCTTCCTCTTCTCCTTCTTTTGGTGGAAGTACGATCGACATCAAATCATCCTTTTCTATTTCGACCTCGGGAGAGAAATGGATGGTGATGGCTATATCTGTTGATATTACGTCGTTTATGGGAACGTCTTCTACCCTTTACACCTTTTCTTCTTCACCGAATCCAACAGCCAGCTAGCTGGCTACACTAGCTCGAGATGTCCCGATTGATATCTTGATATATAGATCATTGTAATGTTTCATGCTGGAAGAAGTCACAATTCAACTAACCTTTACCCTTAAAAGAAGTTTTCCCTCACGCGATATATAGAATCATAGATATATATTCAATACCTATGACTGTTCTCCTCCCTGCTTGTCTTGGTTTCTGGTTGTTGTTTAGGTAGAATCGATTTGAAGGGAGGGAAAGTGTCGTGGATGAGAGCTGTGGGAGGTTGTTGGGGACTTGGTGATTCCTGGTCGCAATGGTGATGTTTAGAGGGGGAGGGATCTCAATGTTGATTTTATGGGGCTTTTTGGTCTGGAGACGGCGCTGGGTGAGGTGATGGATGGCAATTAGGATTTGGATTCGCATGTGCATGGGAGGGAGGGATGGGGGGAGGTATTGAGGGGGGGAATGTCGAAAGTTATGGCGACAGGTAGAGACTAGAAGGGTGCAGATAAATGTTCAGGTAAGGATTTGGCTGTGATAGCATTCTGGCGAATGGATACTTCGGTGTCTCGAGTCTGATACTGGGAGGATATGCATGTGTATAAAGACAAGGGATGTAAGTGTGCTGTGTAATTCTTATATACTTGCTAGGGTAGTATCTCCTTGCAACGTCAACTGTGTACAGCGTGATGATGTATTTATGTTTTGTTTCTCCCTTTCTCTTTTCCAATTTTTGGTTCTGTTTTGTTTCGTTGAGAAACTCTATGGGGATGGCGACGGAGGTTTGGGGCCGATTGCGTGAAGGGTGACGATGGATTTCTGGATGACAAGGTGGAAATGGTTCGCTGGTCGTACCTTGCAATGCCTTGGGTGGTTGTTGTTGTGAATTTGGCTGAGGATGGTTTTACCTACCTACCTACCTACCTACCTACTGAGGTATCTGCCGCCAAGATTCCCTCGTGCACCAAATGGTAGAGAAACAGAGAGAGAAAAGCGAACAATGCCGATCCTATCTCGACACTTACTCGTCTACTCCAAGAAATCAAGTGATGCGTCGCTTAATCTCAAAGATGCCATCTTCACTCCAGACTCGCTCACTCTCCCTTTCTACCAAACGCACGCGTCTACGCCCAGTACCAGGGTCCAAATTCTCATGCCCTACCACATAATCTGAGTTCCAAAGCAAAGCCTTCTCTTTATCCCAACCCCAAAGAAGCCACGCGGGCCTCTCTCCTGGCGGTGTTCACTGACACGGGAGCTAAGGCCCCATTGCTGTAGCAAGCCGTGCCACTAAACCACAACCAAACTCGATCGTGGCCAGCAGCAAACGCAAAGTGTTCATGCTGTTGCACTGCGCCTGGTGAGATAAAGAGAGACGGTTGGGGCTGCTTGGTCGGCGTCGTGTGATGGCATGCAAAGACCCAGGGCCGGCATCTGGTCAAACCTTTCAGCCAGGCAAGCACTGGGTGGTTGATGTATCTGCATGCTTGGGTCTGTGTCAGGTAGCATGTGGGAAACGAGAGGCAACAAAGGGCCATCCCCCTTCATCTTCAACGTCTCTGGCTGAAGTCGGTCGGCAAGGTGCCTTCCCAGCTTGTCGCATGGCATCAACCTCTGCTCCCTCCTCCTCTTTCCGCTTTGGAGCCCCGCGACGCGCACTGCAATTCACCAGTAACCACTTTTTGGCTGCCGAACCTCCCTCCCTCCTACATCCCACTCCAATTCTCTTCGGCTCCAGCTCCATGCCACCCCGATAACCTCACCACCGCACTCCCGCCTTCCCTCTCCCAATAGAGGTTCGTACCTTCGGCCATCAACAATACCACGCAAGAGAAGGTCCAATGTACCTCTCTACGCCCCCGCTCCCGCTCGCTCTCGGAGATCGCGACAACACCTGCTCATCAGGACTACAATGGTACGTCTGCAAATCCAACAACTTCACCGGCTGCTGCTCTGTAGATCCTTGCGACTTGCCAACGTGCCCAGATTCCAATGATGCAGCAGCAGCATCAACCTCAGAACCATCCAGCAAAGTGCCTGTTGAGATTACGGTGGTCCCTTCCTCGGATCCTACTTCTGCGATTCCTCCTGTGGTAACGAAGTCAGCGGGTATGTTCAATGGCTGATGTCTCTATCAATCCTGCGCGGCCATGCATCGTCGACTAACCCACGAACAGGCGGTACAGCAACCACGACATTACCACCTCAGCCTTCAAATCTCACCTCTACAACTTCCACCGCAACCATTACATCTTCAAGGTCCAGTACTCGTGTACCGGCAACCTCAACCAATGGCCAACCCCTCCACAACTCCGCTTCCAGCACAACAGGCGCAACAACATCCACCTTCTCATCCCCCACCAGCTCCTCTACTTCTGCAGCAACCACAACATCAACCCCGAGGCCCATTCAATCCAACAAGCACCAAACTGCCGTAATAGCCAGCACCGTCTCAGCAGCCGCAGGTTTCCTGATCATCCTCTTCATAATCCTCTGTCTCCGACACCGTCGCGCCCGCAAGCAAAAACAATGGCTCCGCGAATCCCAAGGAACAATCTCGCTCTTCACATCCACCACCAATGGCGATGGAAAAGAAATTATGCATACGCCCTCGAACGCGTGCACGAATTCCTCGCAAGCTGACGCAGGTCGTTTTGGAGGTCCTCGTTCTGGTGATACAGAGACAGAAGGGATTCCAGCGAGTTTCTGGGGTCGCTTTAAGAGTCAGCGGAAGGCGAATGGTGGTGCGAGGGGTGAAGGTGAGAGACGCGGAATTGGTGGCGTATTGACTGGTGGACCTGCTGCGGGTGGTGGTGCGGATTACGAGAAGAGTGTTCTAGGCGGTGCATCAACCGATCATCCAACCTGCCTGACACCTGGCAACACTTCCTGGCAACAAGAACAACAACGCAGAGCAGATGCAGGAAATGAAATGCAAAACCGCCCATACAATTACAGTCCCGACCTAGTCCCGCACCTTGACAGCACGCCCATAGTCCCCCCGAACGAACTCGAAGCCTACACCGCACGACAAACGCACATGGGAACAGCAATAGCGGAACTGAATGGCGAGGAGACCCGTACCTCCCCAGCAGCTTCTACATCCACAGCTAAATCTTCATCCTCCTCGTCCACAAAATCATCTATTCAACGCTCTCAAAACACATTTGGCTCTCCTCCAAAGCAATCTCCCAACGCTTCTCCCCAAACTTCTCCCAAGTCAAAGTCGGCCATGCGGTCGAACCTCAATGGGTCCCCAGATGGAGAGGGTCATGTGACGAGTTGGCAAGAACTTGATCCAGCTCCTCGTGGCTGGCCTTCGAGCAATGGCGCAGGAATTGGTAGAGATGCAAATGCGAGTGCGAGTGCGAGTGCCAGGGGAAGTGCAAGTACGGGGCAGCAGATTAGTCCGATGATTGGTGGAGAGAGATGGAGTAAGTCATCAGTGAGTCCGCAGACTTCGCCGGAGATTGGTGGGAAGGCTTGGAAGGGAGGTAAGACAATTAAGGAGTAGATTTTTAGGTGGTTTGTACGAAATAGCTGTGATTTGGTGGGCCGTTGGTTTTGGTCGAGCTGCCGTGGTTATGGGTTGGCGATTGTGATCCTTTGCTTATTGCCTGGTCCTGCACTCAATCGCTCGCTTGCTGGCATTGGCATTTTCTTCTGGACGACATGAAAATGAGATGATGGTATGAATAATGTAACGATTAAAATGTACTGACTAAGAAAGAGTCTTGCAGTCTGCCCTTGGTAGTAACGATAATCGCCGTGCCTTTTCCTCCTCTTACAAGGATTGACTAGGTCATTCTGGTGATTGTTATGATAATCCTTACTTAAGCGACCCCCTACGGAACGCCGTAGCGAGTTGTTGGTCCAAAATGGAGTTTTGACTATAGGAACCTATGTAAGATCTCTACACACACCTATTTAAGCGAAGTACAAGGCTATAGACAGGAACAGACTGACTTAATAGCTAACGATTAGGTAGGTACTTAGTACTCTAGTAATCTCAGTAGGTAAGGAAGTATTCTAATAACACTCGCTTCTTTTATATATACGTATTCTATCAATGGGGCAACATGTGCAAGCGCTAGATACTGAATCTGTTCTGCGGCGGTTAGGCATGTAAGAAGTGGTTCCAAGAGAATACAGCAGTGTTCGTTATTCAATACTAGCTAGCTAAGCACTAGGACCAGTCAGAGCCTTCTAACTAGCCTTCTCAAAGGGCCATCCCACTAGGCCGATATTCAGCTTCGTTCCTGCTTCGATCTCCTTGGCTTGGGCCTTGAGTTCGTCCACATCCCAGTTGCACCACAAAAACTTGCCCTTCAGGAAACGCGCTTCCGGGCTTGCGAGCCAGACATTGAAGCTCGCCGGCAGAGAAACTAGGTAAGTTCAAGTTAGCTTCACGATATTCAGCATTGTCGCCCGCCATTGCCATTCGACTTACCATCGTCCGCCTTGAACTCCTCGAACCCCTTGAAATTCTTGAAACTCCTGGCGCCGCCCTCTCTCAGGTTCATCTCGGTGAGTACCACGCCCGGCTGGGTATGGAAAACGCTCAAGTTCGGATTCCCAAGAGCCACCATGTCCCAGATCCGATATACGGCTAACTTGGCGACGCAGTAAGAAGCAAAGGTGTCGTTGAGGCTCAGATGCGCCGCCCACGAATTGATGATGATAGCGACGGCTTCCGGCGCCGCATGGCGGAGGAAGGCCTGCGCAACCCAGAAAGCGCCGGCGATGTTGGCCTGGATGGCTTCAAGGTACGCCTCGCCGTCCGCAACCGCCACGGGCTCCTGGGGCCCGATCGTGGCCGCACTGTGAACCAGGACGTGGATCTTCCCGTTGCCGGCAAACTGGGAAAAGGCCGCGTCGACGTCGCTCTTCTTGGTGACATCGGTGGCGATGGTGAAGACGTCGACGCCGGGGAACTTGTTCTCAATGAAGGCCTTGTTGTCGAGAAGAGGCTGCTCCCGGCGTCCAAGGAGTGCAATGCGAGAGGCGCCTGCTTCGGCAAAGTAACGGGCTGTCTCTCCGCCGATGCCAGTATTGCCTCCTCCTGTGATGATCACGGACTTGCCTTTGGCCGACAGCTCAGGACGGGTGGGCAGTGTGGATGGTTGTGCTTTCTTGTGCCACCGTTGGGTTGGTGATGGAAATGGAGGCGCCTCAGACATAGTGGTGCAAGATGTGTATATATATATATATTATATAGATGACGAGGCAGGATGGGTTGATGATGAGGCATCTGGATTGGAGCGAACAATGCCCATCTTTATCTATGGTCGAGTTCCATGGATGCCACAGCTGAGATTCAGCGACAGGGTGGTGCAATTTGTGAGTTTGAGTCCTTGAAGGCATGTAAGTGTATGCATTTACAAAATGTCCCGGCCGGCGGACGATTCGAATTGCACATGCTGACAAATGTGACGTGTGGCGAATACCACTCGTGAGCCGTAGCGGTTCAAGACGACACCGACAATCCAAGCTTGGTTTGTCTTGACACCATTCCCATGATTTGCTGCCGTCCAATTTGAAATGTCCGCTGTCGATGTACGATCGGTCCTGCGGTGTGGCCAGTGTAACAAGCCCTTCGACAAGCGTGAGTTATCCTTCCACCAGACGCGTCGCAGCCAGTACTCACAGTGTGGTGTTGGTGGTTTAGAGTCCACGCTGAAGAGACATGGATATTATTGCCGGTCTCGAAGAGCTGGCAGTACCAGCCGGCCTCGATCGTGTCTCTCTTGCGCCAGGGGGAAGGCGAGGTGCGACAACAGGCGGCCGGAATGCTCGCGATGCATCACCAAGGCCATCGCATGCCACTATCCAGCAAACACGGCCAGAGCTACAGGCCCAAGGACCCAGGACAGTGAGCATGCGCCGATTGAATGGGGAAAGACGACGCCTTCATCAGGCACAGATTCTCCCAGTGTCGACAATGGTCAAGAAGCAAGCAGCAATAGTGAGATGATTCTCGATGATGCCCTGGTCATGCCAGACATGGACTTCGCAAATCTGGGAGCGGAGTATCTTGACTGGGACAACCAAGAGATCGGTTTCGCCGACTTTTTGAATGCGCAGACCAACGACCCGGACCTTCCACTGGGGTCGTTGTCTTTGGGTCATCACTCGACACCTTCAATCGATCAAACAGTCCGCATACAGCAAGATCTTTCTTTTCCCCATCTGTCAATACCAACAGCACCAAGTCACGCTGTCCGATCACTTGTCCAGCGACCAGAAAAGCAGGCCGGGGCGCAAAGAATCGCCAATCTCATCCTCTACACCCTGAAATCCTATCCTTTGATGATGCTGCGCCACAACACCCTTCCGCCCTTTATCCATCCGAGTTTAATATCTTCCGATGTCGAGAATGTTTGCATGGAGCCACTAACCAACTGTATCAGTCTAGTGCATATGATCAGCAGCGGGGTCCGGGGAAGTCGAAAGTTATTCTGGAAAAACGTGCAGCTAGAATGTGAACGTTTGTGCGCAGAGGTACGTTGAGTTTGCCATGGCTCTAAACAGAGAGTGACAAGCAGCTAATAGGCAATCTTTAGCATCTCAAGTTAAGCAAGTGGGAACTACTTGCAGCCATGCAAGCCCTCTCTATTTACGTCCTCATACGTTTAGATGAAGGCGAGACGGACCACAACAACTTTGACAATTTATTGATGACAACGGTCACCGCAAGTCCAACTCCCGCCTTTTTTCTCTTAGCTTGGCTCTAACGATATAACGTAGGTAATAGCCCAACAAATTAGCCGCAGCGATATTAAACGCCATACGCAGTGTGCGTTATGCGACAACAGACTCGAAATCAGCTGGAACGAGTGGATTTTTAGGGAATCTAGACGAAGGTCAGACCTCTATCCACTCTATAACGAATTGGAAGCAAAGATACTAATCGAATCAAAGATTATCTGTGGTCTACCGACTCGTGAACATGCTCATCTATTTCGAGCCAGGGTCCATGTGCAATATGCCCACCGACCTCATCCTAGCACCACTGCCAGCGAAGAAGCAGCTATGGGAAGCAGGCGACGAGTTTGCGTGGAAGGCGGAAAGCCAGAGGGAGCCCAGGGTCCAGACCGCCTTTGGATTGGCTGCAGACGGTGAGCTCGTTAAACTGGATGAGAGTCGGCTGTCTTGTAGTGATGCGTGGCTACCCTATAAGTCCTTGGATGCCAGGACCCCATCAAGGAGCACTGCGAGCTGGGAGGAGTGGTGCTCAGGGATAGATGGGTTTGGCGGGCTTGTCATGCTTGCTGCCTCTTTGATAGTGTAGGAATTTTCAGAAGCCAAAAATAAAACAAAACATGGGCTAAACAGATGAAGCAAGTAAAACGACCAAAATGGTAAAATCCAAAATCCAAACTTCGCAAAGCTCTTGAATCAGTACCCAATCACGTCGACATATGAACAAAATGTAAAAATCCGGAAACTAAAGGCCAGGACCCCTTTTCCCCCTCAGGTCCTTTAATCCGTCTTTGAACTCATCAGAATTCTGAATCAAGCCTGCCATAACCAATCCTTTCACCATCTTCCAATCAAAATCTTGACATTTCCAGTCCGACCTATCATTGCAAATCTTCTCTTCACAGGCAAAATCCTTCAGCTCCTGGATCTGGTTCGTATCGACCCAACCAACCTGAGTTTATATCGACCATATCCCTTGATTCGCTGGGATCTACGGTTTCCCGTTCTTCGTAATAGAATCTCCCCTCGGATCCTTGGACATCAATTAAGACGCCAGTCCGGGCCCTGAAATCTTGGGGGATGAGTGATCAGTGCTTGTACATAGGATTTTGACCATCGTATCTCACAATCTTGGCTGCTCTCCATTCATCAATGATGGCCTCCTCTTCTCGACCTGATACAGAGAACTGGGGTAAATGGAACCGCCTGATTGCAAAGCCTGTGTTGGAGATTGCGCATGAGAGACCTCGAGAAGTTCAGCGGAACAGTTTAAATGGTACTAAAGAGAACCTATCAGAGGAACATGACCGGCGGAATTCAAATAGATCGTTTAAAGCACTCTAGACGGGAATGAAAAAATGTCATGTCAAGATTCCGACATCGAAATGGCTGCTTCAGAGTTCTACTGAGGTTCACCGAGAGTAAAATAAAAGGAGAGGAGCTCGCTTAACGCATTCTTACGCGAGTCACGTTGTCAGTTGCGTAATATTACATTGATTTATTCCATGGGAGTTTTTCTG
Source organism: Pezicula carpinea (assembly GCA_026119845.1). Classification (NCBI taxonomy): domain Eukaryota; kingdom Fungi; phylum Ascomycota; class Leotiomycetes; order Helotiales; family Dermateaceae; genus Pezicula; species Pezicula carpinea. Next base: position 83,279 of record JALRMK010000024.1, read on the forward strand.
TAAAGATAACATCATGTCTTACGGAATCGGATGCTAATTAACAAAGACGACGTACGAAAAGTTTCAAAGAAAAGAAGAGAAGATAAAGGAAAGGAAACGCGAAGGTACTATTGGACAAATAAATAATGCACACTGCAATCCTTCAACCCATGTAATTCCAGTTTCTCATTCTCTGTCCTTGTACTCATCCTCGTGCTTGATTTATGAACATGAGGGTTGCTCGAATGATCATGTAAGCCACTGAGACTAGGAAACTGCAGTCGCGGCAACCATGTGACGTGCAAGGTGCTGATCAAGATCTTGTTGTTGACGGAAGTGTTTAGAACATGGGAATCAGTTTGACATATATTGGCTGAGTAGGTACTGAACTGGAACATTTCACCTCAAACCAAGATGTCAATATGATCGAGCAAAAGAACAGGTTGTTTCAAATTATTCTTGGTTTCCATGATGATTTTTAGAAGAGAGAGGAATGGTTTTGTAGAGTTGCTGGGAGGGAGGGAAGGCAGCGGTTATATCGCGTTTAAGGAGACTAGGTACTTTCAGACAACTCGAGCCATGATATCCATATGATAGACTATCCTCATGATGGAAAATCAGCCAGCTAATATAAATCACCGAATGATTGTGTTTTGCTTAGGTACATAAGAGTGTTCGTGGCCTCATCGCTAGTCAGTATAAATTAATGTAGAACTAGCCTCTTTGAAAACCAACCTATCATTCTCATCACTTATAGCTCTAAATAAAGTTCATTTCTTGCCAACCACCATTCCTTATCTATATACATATAAAATCAGTAGATAGTGCCTTCAACTAGGAGCGAGCAGCTAGCTTTTGACCTGGCCTGCCCCGTGCATCTTGCGCAAGGAAAACTTGGATATGTGAGGATGCAGGTGGCAGGCCTAAGTCAAACCCAACAATAAATAGCTGTGCCTTTGCCACAACCCACAGAACGCATGCATCAACTTGAATTCTATTCCAGAGCTTACGAATAAATAAATCGCGATAAGTACGAGGTACCCAAGTACCTAACCCAATGACTAGAATAGGAAAGTATCTAGCAAGACGTCACTTCGTACAGCGCTCTTCAGACCTGACAAGGCTGCAATGTAGGTCAAGGCCAGGCCACGAAAGCCGGTCGACCGCCAACACATCGACAGACACCTGCATTGCATTTTATGAACCAAAGAAATCAGAAAACTCATAGCAAAGAAGCTGCCATAACATAGCAGCTACCAGTCTGAGAATTAAGTTACTTCCTGTCTCCCTAGCAGCGACATATTGCGAATAAGCATGAGGCGGCACTCAACTGGTCGGCATTCACTGCGACGAATAACACCTAGCATCAAGCTATGGAATACCTTGTCTTAGTGCGATCACAAACATAATTCATCGTCTCCTACCCAAACTTTCCCCGAACGACAACTTCGAGTCTTCGAAACCGAGGACGAACGGATCCCGTTAAAAGGCTTCTAGAATCCAATTCATGAACTTTGTTGCGGTTGGGCCGAGTGACATTGACGCATCGTCGAATACGGTGTATATTTTGAAAACCGAACACGATCAAGACAAGACAACATGAGATTAGAGAACTATCTTTTAAGAGCCAATGGACAGGTTTGAGTAACTCTATGCATGCAGATGTTTGATATAGAGGATTGATGGCTTTGAAATGCTAACGAACAAAATTTAGAACGGCTACAAAAATGATAGATGCCATGAAAATAGATCTGCGCGAACTGTTAGAGAGGAAACGATTAGGTGGATGGTCTTTGAAGGGCAATGACTTTGTTTTACTCTCCGCTAACGGCTGTGTGAGGTAAAAACTACATGAAGAATTGTGCGAGTCTTGGGACTTGAACAGCGTCATGGTTTGGATGAGCACCACCAGGATTAGCTGTGTTGCTAGCTTTTCAGCACTAGACACACATTGTTTTGAGGGTTATCCAGCTGGTTCGCTGTCTATAACTATGAGGTTGCTGGTTAGTTGCTTTGCCGTCTTATGCTTGTCCAAGTTTACGAACCTGGTACTCACTGCAAGAATCGACGGCGAGGGGACCTCACTACTTAAGCATCAATTCCTCCCCCGTATGAAATCAGTTTCTCATTCGTCTGTCAGCTTTTGTCTAGCCTAGCCTGGTCTGATCAATATCCAAGGCATCTTTCTTCGTTCTTCTTCCATCACTCTCCACTCTTCTCACCTACCAAAGGTATCAATCTGTATAGAAAGAGTATAAAGTCGAAAACGCCCAAATCTCACGCCTTGCAATGCAATGCAGTCCCTCATGCTCCATGCAACCCGTCAACGCCAAATATTCAGTTATACCACCAATCCATCCTACGTCTCTTATTATCAAAGCTCCCTATCCTCTACGACTGCGCCGTTCGGGAAATGGATAACCTTAATTCGCGCCATAGCCCATCAAATCTGTGATTCGATCAAGGAGCGCCTGGAGATCATCGTCGGAGATCTTGTCCTGGAGGGAGGGGATAAGAGTCTTCGCTTCTTCAGCAGAGTCGCAACACAGAGACCCTACTCATATCAGCCGAAGAAAGACACAAGTTTACAGTGCATTGATGTACCAAGTTGTGCCCTCTCAAATTTTGCCAATTCCTTGTGTGAAGAAAGCTCTCTCTCAACCGCCTCAACATTCTGCTTGTTCTTGAAGCGCGCAAAGTGATCCAGATAGTCCTGAGTCTTGACCAACATCCTGTAGAAGCATCAGCCAAGGTGCCCTCTTCAACGCGTCCCGTTCCCAGCCTTTCATTGACCCCATGGACGCGCAACTCTTCCCCGCATGTACAAGCCAGAGGACATTGCTGGACCGCAGTAGACATACTCAGTCTCATTAATATTCTTATGGTCCAGCCTCCGCTTTGAAACCAGCGCATTGATAACCAGCGCAGCCTCCGAATGCGTCAGCGCGTCCACATCCTGGAACTCTCCCAACTTCAGTTCAGCAGCAGCTTCCTCATCTCCCTGTGGTGCCTCGCGCGTTCGAGACGTGGGTGCCGGAGTAGCCATTTTTTGGTCCTTCTCTCAGGTTTCCTGCACAGCCTAAATGCTCAAAGATATATTGATTGCTCGCGCAGAGATTGTAACGGTATCGAGCGAGTGTGAAAGAGCGAAGGTGGTGAGGTGCGCGTGGTGGGATCAGAGGATGTCCTGTCGCGTGAAGAAGATTCGAGATCGCCAAACTTTGAAAGAAATCCGGGGAACTTTACTAGCGCCGTTCAAACCACAACGACCACGGCATGCCAGCAATGCGCCAATCACGACCCAACAACCATTGAGCGCCGGACGTCAGTGATTTCTGAATGTGAAGCTACAGTGGAAATCTGCGCAGCTTCTCCCGCGCATAATACCCCTCCGCCGCACCAGTTTGGACGATCTGCGGACTTGAAGAGCAACCGTCGCCATGTATGTCTTCTCTTGGACCTTGATCCCTTCGTTCGGCATGTTGGGTAGCGACTGATTTGGATGCAAATAATAGGGTTGTGTACGCACTTATCATCATCAACAAGGCCGGTGGTCTGATCTACCAGAAGGACTTTGCAGAGGGTCTAAACAAGCTAAATATCAACGACTATCTGGTCCTGGCCGGAACCTTCCATGGGTACAGCCTCCCTTAACCCCTCCCTCTCCCTCCAATGTCTCCCAATTATTAACCTTCTCCCTAGAATCCACGCAATAACAACCCGTCTCCATCCCCTCCACTCAACACCCTCCTCCTCAATCTCTGCCACAAACCGCAACTCCCTCAACTCCCTCTCCCTGCGCTCCGAATCCACCACCCAAGATCCAACGCACCGCGGCGACCCACCATCAGGAATTGAAGTCCTCGAGACCGAGAACTTTCGACTGCAATGTTTCCAAACGCTAACTGGGACTAAATTCCTGATATTTACCGAACCGCAACAGCCAAACGTAGATGGGATTCTGAGGAGCGTGTATGGATTGTATAGCGATTTTGTGATGAAGAATCCGTTTTATCAGATGGAGATGCCGATTAGGTGCGAGGCATTTGACAGAGGGTTAGGGAAGTATTTGAGAGTGCTTAATAGCAGATGAAGAGTAGAATTATAAGGGGGGGAACGGAAACGAAAGATGCCACTGCATGGGGGCATGGCTACGGTATTAATTGGAGCGGTCTAGTTGCATACGAGCACCATAAATGATCTGGGGATACGGTATTGGGATCCCAAGCTGGGCAGGGATCGGAAGAGCTTCCAAAAAGGCAACCTTTGGGGCAGAATAGAATGTTGCGTAAGTAGGAAGTTGAAACGCATTTGATGGAGTTTAGGACGTAGACTGGGCATATAGATGCATCAGAAATGCAATATATCTTCACGCGTAATCATTACACGCTGAATATCTATTGGTACAAGCCCAACGCCAGCTACAATGCTAACCTGTAACCTTTGGGATATTTCAAGTACCTATGCAGTATCCATTTTGTCCGCATCGTCATCGTGCTTGTCGTCCTTTTTGCCACTTCCACTTGGCTTTCCTTCCGCATCCAGTAATGGCTGCGAAGCCTCGTCTTCTTCCTTGATCTCCGGTAATGCGGCCTTAGCCTCTGCATCCGATTTCTCCTTGTTCTGCTTGTCCACTCGGGCCTTCTCCTCCTCCATACTCATGCGCAGAGCAAGGGCCAGTTCGGGGTCTACGGACGGGTCGATTCCAAACTCGAATGAAGAGCTATCACCACCCTCAGCACCACCTCCTGCACCAGCCCCCGATGATCCATCTCCGTTCAGTATTGGTGATGTGACAAGCTGATCGCTGAGCAGACCAGGTCCCGGAGGAATAATTGCCAGATGTGATCCATCTCCACCCTTGACGTTCTCGTTGAAGGCTGTTAACTTCTTTGTAACATCATCGTCCAGCTCGCCGAATGCAACGAAATCGATCGAGATATTGTTCTTCTTCATCTTCTTGGCCAGCTTTACCAGTGTTTTCTCGTCATCGGGGATGGGCGCGCAGGTGAATACGATGATACGTTGTCTTTGTGCCTTATTCTGACGATGCTTGAGGGCAAGCTGTTTCACTTGTGTTAGTTAAAGATATATCCCAAGAGGACAGCATCACTTACACCTGCTATTTGGATACCAGTAGCAAGATGGGAGCCTCCTCTAATCTTCGTCTTCGTCCTGTGAAGCCCCTCCAATATCTTGCCATGATCTGTCGTCAAAGTCACCAGAACCTCGGGACCCTTGCCTCCCATGCTCATCAACCCAACAGATGATTCAGGATTTGCCTGTGTGATGGCAGAGAATATGAGGGAGACGGCATCAGATTGTGCTTCGTATCGTGTAGGCGTGTAGTCTCCATTTCGACTGCTCTCGCTGTTGTCCACCACCACCATAACAGCTTCGAGGACCATTTTGGGCGGAGTTGAGCGATTCTGCTCGCCGAAGTTGTGCGGATGTTGAGGATATCGGAAAGGAAGGGTCTGTGGGGGAGTTGCGAAGTGTTGATGGAAATGATGGAATGAGGTTCCAGGTAGCTGCTGCGATGCGTACCTTAAGGTTGACATCCCTGCAAGGTTGGAGCTCGGCTGAGGCTAGGCCCAATCCAACTGATGCGGCTCCTCCAGCTTTTGTTTACATACTTCCGACACCATCTTCCATCTGGGAACCAGATCATAGGTAGTAACGACTCTGCATACCACTCTCGAATCACTCCACAACTGACAGCAACGGAGACTGATCATCTTATCTGGCGTATAACCTATCCAAATTCCAAGTAAAGTTACATCTCAGATCCCAACATAGCCACGCGATATGGCACCGACGCGACCTAAGAGGGCGCGCAAGTCCACCGAGTCGACGACTTCTGTAGACATGATGAGTTTTCCAGCGCCTCCATCAACAATGACTCCTGGAAAGACGCGTACTCCGGCGAAAACCCCGACCACGAGAAGTCCAATTAGAAAGCCCGTGATGGCGACTTTAACCCTGGCGCAAAAGCAGCAACTGATTGACAACTTGCAACAAGAGGGTAACGTTACTACAAACACTGAATAAAACATGTATTGACATTGACTTCAGTTACTGAACGTGCCCGGAGACTCCGACAACAATACTCAGCTCAAGCCCAAGACTTACGTATTCGCATCGAGAGAAGAGTTACCCGTATTCCCATGCATTTGCGACGCGCCAATATGGGGGAACTGCTTCGCAAGTACCATGAAACTGCTGGCTCATCCCGACAAGGTGGAGCCTCGTCCCTAAAGCCCTCATCTACTGTGCACAAATCTCCGTCGAAGACTATACTTGGAGAGAGCCGTGGTGGCACGCGTCAAAGTCCAGCGCCCCCTCAACGCGGCGCAAAACGTCAGAGGTATATTCTTGAATCTATTAGTCCAGGTTCCTTTACTAAATGGTTGGCAGTGATGGGATGTCAAGCACTGACAAAGAGAACGACGATATTGAGAATTCCAACAGACATTTCAGAAGCCCTCAAGCCCCACCTACACGAACCACCTCCCAGCGACCACTCACTCAATATCCCCAAGTTCTCTCTCCCAAATCCTCAAACCTGAGGACACAAACCACCCGAGGGCTAGGACCCGTCCCAGTTCGTCCCGTCAACAACTCCCCTGTGAAAGCACACGTCGCGCGACCCATGTCACCATCAAAACCAGACGTATCGGCTTCAGCGGGCGGGGCTGCCAGTATGCTTTCAAATATGGTTGAGAAAGCAAAGTCAAATCGAGCTGGGGCAACACGCAAGGTCACGGAAACCTCTAATTCTGCTGCACCTGTTGGGAGACCTAGGAGAGGCGCTGCACAGCCTGCACCGAGGGCTGGAAGAGCAAGAAGGGTTAGTGAGTCGAGCGGGACGAGCACAGGAACAACAGTTGTCAGAAAAGCTCCAGCTGCTGTACCAGCGAAGAAGGCACCGGCGAAAAGAACAGTTATGGGTACACTCAAGGGCATGCGTGGAGAGGCTAGCAAAAAGCTGCCAGCGGGAGCAAAGCCTAGTGTTGCATCGAGTACAACGGCCGGGGGTCGAGTTTTGAGGAAGAGGAATTAACGTCTGGTATTGTTTCGTTTAATGACTGGATTTTGTATTTTAGCGTGGGGCGTTACGGATTGGTTATATCAACCAGGGGTTTTAAACCCATAGGCTGTGTGTTGAATCAACAGTTTTGGAGTGTATATATATACATGCTTTTGAATATTTAAATTGCGACAGCCTCCAAATTTGAGAGATTAACTCGTCACATTGCTGATATCCTATACCCAGCTCAAGGTATCCGACTCACCCTGGCGGTGCAGCCTTCTTCTTCTTATCCTCAATCAACTCGATATTATCCTCGGGAATCTCTGAATACTTCTCCAATAAAAACTCCTCAATCTCATCACTAACATCCCCCTGCACCACAATTTCCTCTCCACCACTTGCCAACTTGGTGACACTAGAGCCCGTTGCGAACTTCTTTCCAAACTCCTTGCTCACTTTCTTAAGATCGAGATTGAATGCCTCGAGACCGGAGACGGCAGTTACGTACTTGCGCTTGTTCCGCTCGACGCGCTTAATATAGACTTTGGATGCGGCGAGGGTCTGGGCGTGTTTTTGCTCAGCGGCTTCTGCTTTAGCTGCTTTCTTCTGGGCGTCCTTCGCAGCTCGCTTTTGAGCGTCGACGGAGAGGGTTGAAGTTGCTGCTGAGAGGGCGTCTGGGATTCGAGTTAGTGAAACTGTGGAAGGATTGAGTGAAGGGAGGGATATCTTGGGGAGATGTGTACCTTCAGACCAGAGGCGCTCGTACATGTCGTCGTGATTCTTCTGTAGCCAGTCCTGACATTTCTTCACTGTGCCGCCGAACTCGCAGTACTACTTCCTCCCCAGTCAGCACTGTCCACCCCTAACTTCCAACCTCTCCATTATGGCCACAGCTCTTCGCATCTTGAGAGTATCGTACCTCGGGTGGTAATGTGCAGACTGTACGTGTGGACTGTCAGCCATTGCCCGAAGGAGGGGTTGGCGGGGTTGGAAGGACTGTGTTTGGATGGGTCTGGACTAGAATCAATTTACCTCCGCAGTAGACAACATGTCTTGATTGTGGCTCATTGGGGGTCTCTGTATCTGCCATTGCCGGCAACTTTCTACGAGTTCTTTCGAGTCTTTCCTCGAGGGATGTGCCTAAGAAGTGGTGAGGTTGGTGGGGAGCTCGAGTCTCGAGACTTGAGAATCCTCGTACGTAGTGGGGCAAAACAAGGCCCTTCGGCACTAGCGGCCGCATCTTTGGACCCGAACCCGACAACAACGTGAACGAGCTCAGTTTCGGTTGCGCGGGTATATAAATCCTAATAATGAATTTCGCTCCAACGCCACTACGAGAGATAGCACCTGTAAGGACAGTCGAACCCACACAGCTGCGCTCCCAAATCGCCAACTAACGGTCTTATCAACACTCTCAGGCCGAAGACGAAACTAAAAAAAGGCTCCTTTCGAAAATCGAGCCTCCGAACTACTACCGACAGACTATCGAGCCAAAGTCCCAGTTACCACCCCACGGTAGCTGGGCATCTAAGATTGGGGCTGCCTTGGGCGTAAAAGCACGACTTTCTCTCCGAGCAAGAGACGAGGGGTCCTCTACTATATTGAGGTTGCCACTTAAAAAACCGGGTAAAGCTGGTTTCTATACCTTCACCGACTGGTATAGTTTTGCGGTTTTAAACTCAGAGATGTTAGGCCTTTTCCATGTCACCTTTTTCGCCCTTTTTTTTAGCGTTCTTTTATAGAAAAGGGATTAAGGCAAGTCAAATCTATTTAAAGTTGATTTTCCTCTAGGGTTAGGTAATAAATGGTCTAACCTGTAGAGTAAGGCAGACAGGTACATTGTACTGTGAATCGTTGATAGATAGCAAGGTATATATAGCTATAGGGCTGCAAGGCCACTAAGTACTTAGACCTAAGTATCTTCTTAGATTAAGCTAGTTCTATTCGCATCTAGAATCCCTCGCTACTCTATTATCTCTACAGTTAGCACTTCCTCTCTCTCACCTTTAGCTTATCTTAAAAGTCTTTCAATGCTTAAGAACAAGCGCCTATTAGCCAGTCATACGGTTATTGATATTGTTCTTCCCGGTCAATCGCTGTATCTTGTCTTTGGCATAAACCCTTTAGCCTAGCCTAATGTTCGCAAGGTCGAACAGCTAGGTTTCTGTCTCTTGGAGCTGTATGTGGATACTATCTACTAGCTCTAAGAGGACAAACTCAGCTGCCGATACTATACGTACCGAGTCCTCGGAATACTAACTAATTATAGTTGTAAACTTTACCAAGATTTTCACAAAGTTCGTAAGGTAAGTAGCTTTTCAAGGAAGCTGGCATTGCGGCGGGGATTATAATTTGCCTACTGAGTTTCACCTCTAGTGCCGAAGAATTCATAAACTTGTGGTCTAGATCAGGAGCCCGCATTGTTTTCTTTAGCAGTTCTGGTGCATTCTGCACTGAGCTTGCATGTCCACGTGATCAACGATCTCTTCTTCAAGTCTGTGGCATAAACTGTCACCTCAAGGAGACCCTCAGTTGTTTCGTCCCAGGCGAAATTAGCCCTATTCTGAACGCCAAGGCTCCTGGTGAACTTTTAGCGTCTCCGATGAAGTCTTTCTAGAAGATACAGCCTTCGACCAGTTGGCTGACAAAGGCGACCTCTTCAGCGACATCGATATACTACTAAGTACTCGGTATTCAAATAATTTGTCAGAGCACTAACCAGAGAATATTTCTCTCCGGAACGTCTAGCAAGACCTTCCTGGCGTAGGTGGTAGGCGATACAGGTTGGCGGAATTGGCTCTCATGCTATCAACTTGAAAATACCTTCGTCAACTATACAAAAAGGAATTAAGTTGTGTCACCAATTGAAAAAGTATCCAGATACGGTCTACAACGTGGTAATCGTCGACATAGACTTTCTCCATGCTGGTGAGGCAGGGCACATACTTTACTTGACATTGCCTAAACCTACGCTTAGTCGATTAATACCCCTTCTATAAGCGAGCGAGAGGCTCGAGCGCAAATCAGGAGTACGGTCAAGATCGGTTGTGTTACGAACTAGCTGCAAGGTGAAAGATGGGATATCCGTATTATTTGAATCCCGATCGCAATATCTGTTTGGTATTACTTTGGCTAGTTGAGAGATTGCATGACTTTGAAGAACGCTAAGTAGATGTTTAGAATCAATGGCAGCCATACAGTATCCCATCCGATTGCGCAAACGTCTTTACCATCTGAAATGGGAATATCCAGCTGGCTACGTTTCGCGCCCATCAGATTTCTGCTTCGTCTATTTCTCACACCCAACCAGAACGCAACGAGACTCGAAACCAACGCGTAAGTTGCGTCTACGGGCCACGACCTCAGACTATTCCGACGTAGGCCCTGTTTCGAAATACCTTCAAGACCACAAAGCCTATTGCCTCTTTAGGAGATCCACGCGAAGAAAGTCAGGAGCTGTGATTCCGTGCTCCGGAATTTAGGGATAATCGGGAAAAAGCAAGCATGGGGCGAGGGAGATCATATGCAGATCCATTCAATACCGCTCGCTTGGCCTGTGGAAGTGTCGTGTCGAGGCACTGCTGGATGTCCGGCTCATAGGCCATGGCATAACAAAAAGAAGCCAAGCTGGTGAGGCTGCCACGCCGTCTTCTATGATCCGATCGGTATTCATGCAATCAGTGGGTCGATCATTTAGCTAGGTACTCCGGCACAGTACGCTGGGTCGTAGCGATCGAAAGATTTTGGAGACTTCATGATCCTCCTGCTTTGATGTAGCATCAATCACTTGGAATTTCTGCTCTTCTCTTCCGCTGGCCGGTGCATTTCTTGTCTTCCATCTTCCTTCCAACATGCGCCTGTGAGCAGCATACCATGTTTGTTCTTCGACTGTCCTTTGCTTCTTAATACATAATAAACCGCAGAGGTATTCCGGCGCGCATGATTTCCGTAATGGTTGGGCGAACAAGTGGAAGGAAAGGGGATGTCTGGCAGCTCTTCATTCTTGCAGCATTCGTACTGTGTGTATCAGCGGGCCATGATCCAGAGACAAGAGAAAGGTCAGCGCAGGAACGTGGAACCACTGATCCTCAGTATGCCCTGGATAACGACAGCGGCGTTGTCGCAACTCATGTGAAATGGGTTGTTGATGTCTCACACGACAAGCTCCAACCCGACTTCGAGCCAAGTCCATTATCCATTATCCCAACATCAACAACAGACCATTCCCGAAATGCACTCGTCACATCATCACCGTCTCTCTGTAATCGCGCTGTTCTTGCAGGGATCGAAGAGCGTCAAATACAATGCGACTGTAATTCGCAGATCAACGCCGCAAAGTCCGACGATGCTCGCATATTATCAGCAACTGTCTCCAACCTCCAGCGGGAGAAGTCCCAAGGCATATCAGATGCCCAAGTTATCCAGACAGCAGCACAACAAGCCCAGATAGTAGCCGATTCGGCGTCAGCGTCCATTGCCAGTTCGGCTTCTAGTGCCCTTTCTGTTGCTTCAAGCTCGCTCACATCCGCTGTCAATAGCGCTAGCTCGGCATCCAGTGCTGCCTCTTCTGCGATGTCGAGTGCCTCGAGCGCAGTGGCGGCTGCGACTGCTAGCGCCAATTCAGCTATTGCTTCTGCCAAGTCATCAGCCTCATCTGCTATTTCAGTGGCTGTATTGAGTGCTTCACAGTCAGTTGCCGTCGCAAAGGCGAGTGCAGCTTCCATCGTAGCAGACGCACAAGGTTGGTCACCCTTCATTCCCCTTCGTCGGCAGTATTTTTGCTGATACAATTTATAGCCACTGCTACCTTTGCTTTACAACAAGCCAAGGAGACAATCTCATCTGCAGCTGTAAGTAAACAAACTTGAAGAACTCCAACGTCAAAAACTTACTAATTCCTCTCTTCCGCGTAGCTTCAAGCAGCTGCCAGCGTCAGAGCGTCGCAAGTACAAGCCATAACAGCCACCCAAGCAGCCATCGCAATCGTAGGCAGTATAATCGGCTCCTCACTCCTCTCCATCCTCGTCTACTTCCTCCTCGTCCGCTACAAAAAGCGTCGAGCAGCTCGGCAAGAATCCCCTACTCCCAGCAGTCGATACACGACCAACCGCTATACCACAAATCGATATACCACAGGAGGAGACATGAGAGAAAGACGAAACACCACGAACTCCCAACAACGGATGTCCAATTTCAACCGCGAAGGGACAAAGAGCGTTTCACCCGAAGATTTCCCTCTTCCCGGCGATAGAACAACTGCATTGAGGACATTCCAATGGTCATTTGGAAGCACGGCCGAAGAGAGCGAAGATTTTAGTCCCAAGCCGCCTTTAACGAGGAAGACGGTCCTAGTCTACGATCCAGAAAATCCGACGAGACCACCTACTTTCGTAAGCCGCATCGAGCAAACTATCGAACCCATGTCACCGACTGGGTCCATTGTAATGGCAAAGGAAGTGAAGTCGGCCAAGGTCTCCTCCAAACCCAAGTTTGATACTCGTGGGGGCGATGATGAAGTGCCGAAGACACGGGTCGGTGCTGCTATATAAGCGGCGAACCAGCACAGTGCTCGTCCTAAACATGAGTTAGCATACTGAAAGCATACTTTCACGCTTCCAAGGGACGCATTAGCTGGTTGAATAATTGGAGTGGATGATGTGGGTTAAAGGGACCCGGTAATACCAGCCAACCTGTCTACCTCCTTTGTGTTTTTTTCCAAGCTATCAAGGAATGCTAGAGGCATTTGAGAAGCGGTTCTTATATCGTATTTTTAAGAAGGGCACTTCTAATATTAATTAATCTTCAATTCTATGTCTATTTTATACCTTCCTAAGTTCTACGTCTCCTGACTCTCGGTACTTGTATGTCTATTACGTGAGTCAAGGGACAAGTCAGTAACGAATATGTCGCTCCTGTAAATGAATAGTCTCAGACGGCTTCGGCAACTATTTGAATCGTTCCAGATGATGAGCAGAATTAGATATCTAGACCTAATCTATTGTGGAGGCTAAGTTCTACGCATATGCAACCTTTCGTATCTCCTGCTGCCCGGTCGCAGTGCTTTCCAGCGCATCGTCCGGCCTCGTAACTAGAGATTCAGACAGGTGTTATATAAGTTCCAGGTGTCACTGTGGCCACATCAGAGGTTTTACAGTAGTGCGAAGCCCAATACTAAACAATCCCTGGCTATAATTCGTAAGCGACTCTCTTCGAGTTGGAGAAAGGGGGAGGCACTTTTAGCGAGCAGAAACGAGATTACTCAAATCCATGACCGGCGTAAACGGTGTTTGTATGGATATGTCGTGGCGTCTCCTAGACAACAGAAGAGCTTCAATAATGGTGGCGTTGATTTCCACGTGGCCTACTTCCCATTCCACATCACGTAATATATTGAGCCGAAGCACCAGAAGTGGTGAAGGGTGAATTTGGCACCAATAATTGAGTTCGTTCATTACCATAGGAGCATTGAATGCGGTCTAATCATCCTCCATTGTGGATTAAGAGGCATACTTGTGTACTTCTCGTAGGGAACATGGCTGGTGAAATGGCAACAATTTAAAAGACTTCAGTCACATGCACAGACGCCCATGTGTTGAATGGCTTATCTCAGAGTAAATGAATAGACGTTGCCTGTACCATAAGCCTATGTGGTGGGTGTGTAATGTATTAGTCTACTTGTCAGTATAGCAAGGAGATTTTGTTTATTTTCTTCCTCCACGTGAGTTTGTCAAAGCTTGGAGCTGTCGAATACTACGCTTATTATAAATGAACTTCCCGACCATGGAGGTTAAATCATAAAAATTAGCATATCACTATCTACCTCACATAAAGATTACAAGGCTTAGTCCGGTGGGGTAGTTCATTGATGACTTGAATGGTCCGGACCCAGCAGCTGGGCACACAATTTACTAGGCAAGCATGGTGCAAACAGTGGCGGCAGATAACAAGGTACAACAGGAACCGTGTTTTGTTATCTGAGCAACCAAATAGCAATCAAATCAAAACCCAGATCTTCTGGCTTGCAGCTGAATTGATATGTGTAAGCGAAACAAATAAAGATGTATTTTGGCCTATTTAAAAGTGAAGTTAGCCCTGTTCTCGGCCGTCGTTTCTAGCCACACCCGAACTTAGCTTTCATTGCATGGGTAAACTAACCTCTTCTTGTTGAAGCGATCAGGGGGTTTTATTCTTGGCAGGCGTGCGTTGACACCACAGTGTCTGATGTCTCCTCTTGTTAACTGGTGATATTTCTACACTGAATCAATAGATTGATCAGTGATACTGATAGAACATACAGCCCAGACCACGAAAGCCAAATGTCAAATAGGAGGCTGATTGAAAGGTCAGTCCATGAAATTTCCACCTACCTAGTACCGGTACATCAGGTTCCCAATTCTGAGTGGCTCGGAAAATTTCAAATTGGCACAATGACACCTGACAATTCTGCATTGTGTGCGACGCCTGAATCGGCCCTAGATCTTACAATCCAGAGTCGTCCATGCTCGCCGTAAGGTGGTGGGGTCACTGATGAAGCCTCTTTCCACGTTCAAGAGGTCTGTATGTTATGTAGGGGGTGACTTGTATAAGAGGGAAGGATATTCCTCCCAACAGAACAACACAAACCATCCCGTCTCATCAACAACTCTTGGTCTCAAAGCATCTCCACTTCCATAATCAGCACTTCAACCTCAACCCCAAGAATACAATAACCTTTCCCAAAAGAAATCCCTTCAAACAAGATCATCAAAATGTTCAGCAAATCTGTAAGTATCCTGAGTCCGCAGCTCTTCGAAGCAATAAAACTGACATCTATAGACCATCCTTGCCACTGTCCTGGCCATCTGCAGCCTCGCCATTGGTGCCCCTACACCAGACACCGATGCTTCACTCAACGCCCGCAAAGCAGCAGGCGGCCCAGCCTCAATGACCTGTCAGTCCACGAAACTTTGATCCTTAGAAGGGTTCCATCCAAACTAACAGATACAGTCATCTCATATGCCGGGCCCTACACCTGCACAGACGCAAACACACCACCCCCAACTGACGGCTCAGCCGGCAGCGCAAAAGCCTTCACCATCGCAGAAGGAACCTGTGTTGTCACACCCTTCGCACCAACTAGTGCATTCACAGCGAAGCTAACTGCAAGTCCCAAGGCTGGCCCTACCGGCTGCTATATCCAAGTGAGTTACTCAACTGATTTCACTCGTTCCTTTTTCCATCTACCATTTCAGTTCATAGATCATTTGCTGACTATTCCATGATAGCTCTTCAGTGATGCAAATTGTGGTGTGGCGCAAACCAATGACTACTGGAGTCATGCTTTCAATGGTATCAATGCTGGAAATACTGTTGGCTGTGCGAATCCGTTTGGTAAGACTTATGGAGCTATGCAGATTTTCTGTGATTGAGAGGGCTTTTTTCATGGTGGAATAGTTCACCTCATGTTCGGTGCTTAAAATTTATGTGTTTGGTTGCTTCTTGAGATGATTTGTTTTGTTAGTTACATTAATGAAATCTTGCTTATAACTTGTTTCGAATGCTCTCCATAGACATGGAACTAGGTTGGCTCTGAAAGGCGCTTATATCGTCTTTCATGTCTTCCTATTTTGACAGCTGACAGATTCTCTTCTACTTCCTAGGTAAAATTGATCTCTTAATTTAAAATGTAGCTCGTGTGGTATGCTCGTTTAATCAAGATGGTCTCTCCATATTTTCCAAGACCACCTTGTCGTCGGGCTTTATGGCGAGCCATATTGTGCGTAGGTGTTGGAATTTCAAGTCCCAATTCCAAGTCAGTTTGAGCAGTTCGCGCTCGCTAGGTGGGAGGTCGGAAATGACAAGAAGTCTTATATGATGGCGATTTCTATTACAACCCCAGAGTTCTGCACCGAAATTATTGGCTATGAGAAGCAGATACTGCCTTCAAATGAGATAAGACTTTGATTACGATGCTGACGTCGTTGAAGTAAATGCCTTTCTATCCTATAGCAATAAATATTTTATTATCTCTCATTTTGTGGTTTCTGAAGGGTGCTTCAAACTAGGCGTGATCAGAATGCAAGCGTTTAAAGAGCTCTGCACGCCATTTATCCCAATGCAAGGCTCCACTTGATAAACAACGCATCACAGATATCAACCACTGCGACCATCAACAATATTTTCACGCTTGGTGGCCTGTAAGTCTTCTACAGACTCACCACAGAGGATAAGAGCTGACAGTGGAATTAGAGACCAAGAGGAGTCTCAAGCTGAAGGCGACCAAGCTGGCAGTTGTCTCAACAGCATGGAAGCAATTAACGCGCCAAATCCGACACAAGGTTACCGGAACGGCGGAACGGGGCCCTTCATTATATGGTACGCAATGCAAAATTGCAGACATCCACGAGAATTCCGAATGCTGGGCCCCTTGTCCCCAATCCATCGATCAAGATTCAAGAACTGTGACACCATGGACCTCAGAGACCTAATTTCCTGTAGCGTTTGCTATCGCCGCTTCAACACCGAAAAAGAGCTCATAAAGCACCGTAACAAGTACCACCTCAATGCTTCCGGATACCCTTACAAGTGCAACCTCTGCAAGAAAGGACTTTCCAGCGACCGAGAGCTGAAAAGCACGCGCGATGGGCTCGATCTACTGATGATGGCTCTCTACAAGTATCTTTTGAGCTTGGTTCGCCAAGGAAGATCGTTCACAGAGGTCATGTTAAGAGGAGTTCAACCAAGGCATCTGATTACTTTGCGTACTTCTATTAGAGGTCTAATCCGGATTGGACTCATTGAGTACCATGGTACTACTGGATCTGACGGGGGTTTCGATGCTGATGGTATGGGTGCTTGGGGTCTACAGTCAGGGTGTGAAAACCAGTAACTCAGCTGGGGGTTGACTCTATACTACGATGCGGTTTACGATGATTGACCTCGAAGTCAACTTGCCTGGGCTTAACTTTAGTTTCTCTCTATCTACTTTGTGGGTTGTCCATTCGGTTTAAGTACCTTGAGACTGGCTTCTTGGCGCGAGGCAGGCTTCATAGCAATCAACGTTGATGATAGTCTGGCTTTTCGTAATTTAGCTGGAAAAGCTAGTTAAAAAAACCAGACGGCCGTCCAATTTAGAACTAGACCAACTGTCCAGCTAATATAGTGGACTGTTAGTCTAAAAAGCCAACGGTCTAGGAAAGTTATAGCAGGGTCACGACAGGGTCAAAATATAGGGGCTGAAGCCTAAACTATAGGGCCAAATCCTAAAAAAATAAGGAGAAGGCCCACTATATAAGGCCAACGAAAAGCGACTAAATTATTAGACTAAGAAGCCTAAGAAGCCAGTCCAGTCCACTAATTTAGTAGACCAAAAAGCTGGCTTATCCAGCTTATCCAGCTTCTGATATAATATCGTCAACGTTGATAGCAATCGAACTTTTACTTCGCAACCTCACTATGTGCGTTGTGTCTTAATTATACCTTCCACAAGTTGCTTTTGAATGATCGTAAGATACCACATGCTCTAGTAATCACTTAATTCTCGGCCGATGTGCGCTGAGCGTTCTAAGGACGTCCAAAGACCGAGCGCAGCAAAGTCCGCAGCTTGACCTTTGCACGAAAAGATGTTCGGTCACTATGATATTCGCAGAACTATGCTAAAAGATATACACGTCGGGAATAGACTAACCGGAGAATAGAGTCAAGGCCAAATTTCATCAAACGACTTCCTACACGCAGATCTACCGGCGTATGCGGTTGTAACATAGCTACATACAGAATATATTAGATCGCGTCCAGAGCCAGCGCAAGATTAGAGCATCGAGGGTTAGAGTAGCACCTAAAGTTCTTCTTACACCACATGTGCTGACAATGGCAAGGGGAACGAGATCGAGATCATGGTCAAGTTCTTGAAGCGACCATCTCCGCACAACGACGAGAATCCGAAGGACGAAAAAAGGACGTGGTCAACTCAGAAGCTGGTTAAGATGTTGCGGGAATGAATCCTTTGGAGATGGAGGGGGCATGCTTGGTCCCTTGAAGCTGGTTGAAGTTGTACTTGCTATCTCTGAATTCGAATATTTCAAGCTATCATTGAGAAGAACCATTTGTCCCACTTGCCCTCTCCGCGAGACTTTGTGCCTGCAGGGATGAGTCCCTACTCGAATCCAATCCGAAGATATATAAACTAGATCTAGATAGTTACCCACCGTAGGAGTCATGAGCTTTCTCAAGGCCTTTGTTTGTATGCCTTTATCGCAGCTCGGCTAAATTTAGTATGAGCAGACTTTGAGGACTGCGCAGCCGCATCCCCACCACTTCATAAACAATCTCCTTCATCCTCACATCAAATTCTATAAAACCCACACCGAAGTATCAAGTGTGAAAGTCTCCCACCGACAATCACGTATCAGACATCAATCCTAGCATCAACACATCGGACCCCGTAAGTTAGTACCAACGTGAGTGTGTATCAAGGTCTTGATCAAGGCGCGTGGCTGACTGCAACATCCATATAGCATCGACATTCCAATACAAAATTACTATCGGGTCAAGAGTTTCAAAATCAAACGATCTGTAAGTCAATTTCGACTGCAGGTCCTTTTGCTACCCTTCGTTTGTTTACCATCAAATCTCTTGCCTTGTCTCTCGCACCAGCTGCCAACAGCACGCCCGTTAGTAAGAGCCAACCTTTCAGACAGAGCACAGGAACACTTATAAGGGTGAAGAAAACGCGCGTCGAAATTGGGCTGACAAGATGATGAATACAGAGACAGGATGTCGTTTCATAATTTTTTCAGTTCGAGGAAGCAAGACAACGACAAACTATCGAAGCCAAGAGTTCCAAGCAAGGAGATCTTTGAGAAAGATACTTTGAAGCCTTCAGTTCAATTCGAGACAGAAACTTCCGCCGTTCTAGTGACAAGTGCTACAGAGTCCGAAATCGACAATTCAAAAGTTCGACAACTTCTCAAAAGACGCCATAACCATACAAAATCCTCTACCAGCAAGAGCACATCGATGGCTGATAAGAGAAGTACCAAGAGCGAGGACTCTGACTGTATCATGTTGGCCGTCGATACCCATGCCTCGAACACCGCAGTTCCCGAAAACAAAACCAAACATCACAAGTCAGTCATACACGATACACCGATGGCAGATGCCGATGCAGTAGATAGTGACGACGAGGGTAAATTCCACGAAAGTGTTGCACACGATAAGAAGTTGAAGAAGGCCAGCGCGAAGAGTGAAGTAAGCTCCGAGATTCACAATCGTGTTGCGCGTACTAATGCTCTGTTTAGGAATTGAGAAAGTTCTACAGCATCGAGCTGAATAACGACGGAGACGAGACAGATGATGAAGGGGGGAAATAGGTATGGGAAAGGGGCAGAGCAATAACATCGGGGCATGGAACTCAATTTTGTCGGACATTGCTTCCTGTCAATCCCACACCGTGTGGCCTTTCGGAATGGTTGCTCGTTTAGGATGCCTGTTTCTCACGCGTTAAATTATGCGAATGTGGTGCTTTAAATCGACACACAGGTCATTTCAAGCCTCTCTATGTGGTAGTAGAGTCATATATGTCTACAAAAGCGTTAAGTCCCCAAGAGGTTGATGTTTTCTTGGCATTTGGTTTCACTAGCATAGCCAGCATGCTTTCCAACGTCTCCTATAGGCCATAGCATTTTGAAGCCTATATTATATCACTTAATTCACCAAACTTGATCGCAATAAGGTACATACAAGTGGCTGCTACGGTAGCGTCGGATCTCCACTTGTGACTTAGTGCCTCGGCTAAATACATAATTCCGAGCCAACATGAAAACAACATCACGAACAGTCTTCAGGACCACCTAACCACGTCACAACAACACAAGTTTGTAAAGTCAAAAGTAACAGCAAAAACTAAACACAAAGAAATCTGTGAAGGGCCAAGAGTAGGTACCCTTTTAGTGCTCCACGTCTACCTTTCCTGCCTCCTCTTCCCACCTCGCCTAATACGTCCTTCTAAGTGGAGCACGTCTTTTTTTGCGCGTTCTATCACACATGAACTTTTCTGATCAGAATTGACATCAAATCTTCGAAAGTACATTTGTCATCTCCAAAACTCATCACATGATAGCTTTGTAAGTTAATTCAACCTGAATCACTCCCTTGCCCTTCCTGTCTTCTGGTTTGGACGCTGGACGTGCGCAAAGCCTTGTACGGATCAAATGGCTTCACTGGATTTATGACTATTCTACATGTTTCCAGCGACTTATCACCAGCACAGAGCGAAATAGCGTTGAGTTTGATGCCATCAACAATGCTAACTTAACGATCGGTAATTCAGCCAAAATGGTTTCCAGGCTTCAAGTTGCCATTCGAGAAGGCCAACTTAGGATTTACAAGACTACGACAACGCCAGCTTCTCCAGATAGAACTGGTGCGAAGACAAACACATTTGTCGGTCTGCTACCGCTGACGAGGGAGCTTGCCTATCATTTAGACAGTGACTCCGACTTCGAGATAGTGGACTACCCACAGGCAAAGCATCACTCATACATGGCCGACTACAACCAGAAGAGAGTGAAGGGGAGCAAGAGCAAGGCAACTGACGACGAGGAGTGCTGTCGGTATCGTATTTCATAATGTTAAGACAGCACGTACGGCCACGAAGTCGACCGATCGTCAGGGTAAGAAAGCGAGAAGCACATGAAACGCAAGATTTCAAAAGAAGTAGGTTCAAGACTGCGCAAACTTGGCTCGTATACTGACACCAGGGATATAAATTGACGGAGTTCCAGCTGATCACATTGAGAAAAGATGGCTATAATGCCGACAATGAGAAAGGAGCTTGATTCTCGGTCTTGAATTGGACTGGTACGACATAGAATAGACCTTGTGCTACGACTTAGCTCTACTATTGTCGTAAGATGTCCTTTTGAGATTTACAGGTTTGGCATAATAGGAGACGCGCACTTCTAGGAATTCAATACTACTCCTTATGTAATTTTATATGTAAACCGAACCCTGAATTTTAATTCGAAAGCACCACGAATAATGTTAATTGTAAGCCTTCGAATCACAATTCACTACTACCTCCGCTCCCCTCACCCGAACTTGTCGCATAAGTCGATTGAGGGTTTTAATACCTCCCTGGCATCTTTTATAACCCAACTTTGACGCCAGACGAACACATCTATATCCAGGTGATGAAGGGTTCGCATGAGTTGTCATTACTGGTCGTAACCACCTTACGACTTTACTTCACCGCAGTAGAAGAGAGTATCGCGTCCAGCTTAAACGTAAACTTTCATTGATTATGCTCACTTGACTGTCGTTTTAAACACAATGTTTACCCGACTCCTAAAGGCAATTGAGGAAGACCGGGCATCTAACGCGTGATTAACGCACAAGTAAATATCTCCTAACTAAGCAGAAACCAAGAACGAAATGAGAGATCCTGCCATGCCCACCAGTGAACCAGTTTGCCTCCTGGACAATAGCCTAGACTTCGCCGTGGTAGACCACCCGTACGCTAAATAAAGTCCTATAGCAACAATATAACATTGAAGAAGGATAAGCGCATGGCTTCTAGCAACAGCAACAGCTGGATCAATGTCAATATTTTGTCTTATAAATTCAAGGCCAGAAGCAAGGGAATGAAGGCTGACGGTTGCATGGGTTAAATGAGTGGGAGGGACAGCAAGGAAGACGTTGATGGTAATTCTTATGAGGATACTGCAGTAGCTGAGAAGAACTCAGGGCACTGGGAAGGCAAAATGGTCAAATTGATAATGAAGTAAGCGTAGTATTCACATGCAACGACAGTAAGCATGTACTGTACTTATATGCTGCGCTAGATGTTAAGGGACTTCTACCCCTGTCCACACTTATTTCTGACCCGAAGAGAAAGAAGGTCGGAATTGAGACAAGAATCTCGAAAGGGGAGATGCTCGCTTGTCAGAGGTAGGTAGGGTTGGCACGCGCCGTCGGCAACCGCATCCCACATCCGCAACGCTATCACGCTTTCCCAACGTCGCCATGCCGATCTTCCCTATCTCTCATCCACCGTTTAGTCGGATGGCGGATTCCATCAGACAAGCTCTTGATGAGCATCAGCTCCGAGTGGTTGACTTTACAGCTCAATGTGGCATTCTCGGTGCAAGAGAGCTTGAAATAGTCGGCCAAGATGCAGTTGAACTGTTAGAGTCAATGGCTACTGGCAAGCTCACTTGCTTAGCTGTCACCAAGGCCTTTTGTAAAGCCGCTGCAGTGGTGCACCAGGTACAATACCTTCGTGATCACGCCTGTATGAGCAGATACTGAAACTGCATTTCCCAGCTCACGAACTGCTTGACTGAAATATTCTTCCCTCAAGTTCTCTCGAGAGCACATGCACTTGATGACAACTTTTCAAAGACTGGTAAGCCTATGGGAAAATTGTTTGGCAGTTTAGTCGGTGTTGGTACTGATCTTGGTGGTTCTATTCGGATTCCCGCCACATACAACGGTCTGTACGGACTCCGCCCTATCTTACATCGACTCCCGTTTGCTGGTGCTCGAAACACTCTGCCGGGCTGGAGTCTATTGCTGCGGCTCTTGGCCCTATATCTCGTTCGCTTTCTGGCACTGCTGCATTTGCGAATTCCGTTCTATAAGCATAGCCATGGCTGCTGGACCCAAAGACGCCCGAGATACCATGGAGACAGGGATGGCTGATCTGAAGCATCTCAAGGCCGTAAACGGTTTACCAAGGAATCCTGTATATGGCGTCATGCGATGGGACAAGTATGTCATGCCATAGCCACCCATAAGGCGAGCTATCGATAAAGCTGTCTCTGCTCTCACACAGGCTGAATATGAAGGGGTGTTGTTGTCCTACTCCGCTGTCTGTTCCCCATTCTCAGAAATCACAACCTCCGACGACTAACTTCGTCATCATAACCTGTACAGTCGTCGACTTCGAAATACCGTTCGACAACGAGAAAGCCTAAGACATTGTGAATAGAGTATGTTCATCCGACGGGGGCGAGGATATCAAGCGTATGTTTGCTTCATCTAGTGAACCTCGACACCCTATGATGGTAACCACCGAGGATGCACTCCATCTGAGCGTATATGAGAGTTGGTAGTTGAACCTGGAGAAAACCGAGGTCGCAACGGCTTGCCTCAGAGGATGGAATGCCACGGCTTCAATCACTAGTACTGGCCAACCGATCGATGGCCTGCTTCTGCCTCGCAGGGCAAATGTTGCTCATATACATAGGAAGTGGCCTCGGTACGTGCCTTTGTTGTCAGCACATTGCTCCTTTTCACGAAACCTTGATTTCTCAGAAACATCATATATACGAGTCTCTTCAACATGATCGACTATCCCGGAATGATTATTCCAGTGCATTCAGCTGTCGACCCGGCGCTTGATCCTGTCGACAAGAACTACAAGCCAGCAAATGCGCGCAATGCGACCATGCAGGCCCATTGTAAAACACTCCCATGTTGTTGGCAGCCTTTGTGGCAATTCGAGGTTGATGGTATACCTAGATTCTCCTGAAGAATTTGTAGGTGCCCAATAACTGTGCAGCTTGTATGCCGACGGTTTAGAGAAGAGGAGTGTATTAGATTAACGCGTGTTATCGCTGACGCCTTGAAAGCTTTATATGCGTAGATAACATACTATAAAATGCTCTGCCTCCACCTATTCGTATCTGAAGTCCTTGGTTCAGCTTCAACGCGGTGGTTCCATTGAATGTAGAGTACTGATGAGTGATCCCCAGAGTCCCAATATTTGGACGACGCGACACGCGACACGCCATTTCACGTCACTGACGGATCAACACAACTTCCGGCGGACATCCCCCGAGATGAGTCTCCCGCGGTGCTTACGAGGCACAGTACAGTAGCTCTTCATGTGAGAAATAAGTGTGTCAAGAATTGATGGCTGCCTAATAAATTTGATCAGATTTAGTATATTCAGCACCTCAGTTATACGAAGTAGATGGATGTACTTGTCATGGTTACAGACTATGAGCTCCAGAACGCGCGGATGAAAGCTTTCAGAAGCAGATAAATACTATATACCTACTGTACTACTAATACTCTGTCATGTGGCCTCTAACTCTGAGCTCTCTTACAAATGTAGAGCGCATAGCTCTACCGGATATACAGATTCAAAGTCTAATTAGACCTGTTATGATAAATCGTTGTGAAGAAATAATAAGGTTGTTTTTTATGTGCGCGTAACCTTCACTGCCTCAAATCTTACACTTATTTCTCGCCCGAAGAGAGTTGTAAGACGGCGCATTCTCTGTAGCTTAGCTCGTTACTCCTCGGCCCTTGATGTTCGCTATTGATGACGGTTCGGCGATGAGACTGTCCTCGGTCCCGACGGAAATTACGACAAACATAAGGTAGCAGGTACTGGTAGTACATTCGGTGCCTTAGTATAAGTGGGCATATGATATATATATATCTATATAATGACATTATTTTACTTCCTTTCACTCACCATTGTTTCTTCTCAGCATCTTCGAGATCTTTAACCCGCTTGCAATATCTCACCAAGTAGAAGCCGCAATGAGTCTGTCCATTCCCGACCTAGTCAAATCCATTCGTTCCATCGCAGACTCCCCCGAGTTGCAGGATGAGGACCGCTTAGCTCTCCTTGCAGCCACTGACAAGTTGCGGTCAAAGATAGAAAATGGGCGGGAAAGGACCCTGAGATATATATATGCTGTACGTGATACTTTCTCCTTCGAACACATCATGAAGTATCAGCTGCTGATGTTACATATTACAAGCCTTACCAATCCATCGCCCTGAGATTGGCCATAGACATGACACTTTTTGATGCGGCAGCCTCCTTGTCTCCCAGTGGAAGCGAATTTACGATTGAAGAGCTCGTTTCCAAGACGACGGTTGACCACGTTGACCCGTTGCTCGCCAGTAAGTCTGCGAGTCCAAACACCATACAGAGATAGTCAGTGACAGTATAGTGCGGATCATGAGATTTCTAGTCGCAATGGGCATCTTTGATGAAACGGGACCAGGCACCTACAAATCAACACCCGTCACCAGCAATTACGTTACAGCCTCTCCACTTGCTCAGGCCATCATTCATATGTCAGCACCTATATTTTCAATATCTTATCCTGGCGTTCCGAATCATCACTAACACGTATTTCCCAGGACCTCACAATTCGAAGTGATCGCCGGTCTTCCGGCCTACTTCTTGAAGAATGGCTACCAAAACCCTGGAGATGCCTATAACGGGCCATACCAATCCATCCGCAATACAAAACTGCACTCCTTCGACTGGATTGCAACTCAGCCAAGACTGCAACATGCATTCAATATCGTGCTGACTATGTCACGGTCAGCGCTCAACGAGCGCTGGTTTGACTTCTATCCTGCATCAGAACTGCGTGTGAAAGAACCATCAGACACCCTTCTCGTCGACATGGGCGGCGGAATCGGTCATGATGTCATTGCATTCAAAGAGCGCAATCCCACTCTCCAAGGCAGACTCATCGTCCAAGAGATCCCAGCCGTCGTAGACAGCATCAAAGACCTCCCCGCAGGCATCGAAGCCATGAAGCACGACTTCCTGGCACCGCAGCCCGTAAAGGGCGCAAAAGCTTACTATCTAGCCAACGTGCTGCACGATTGGCCTGACCAGCAGGCCCTTCAGATCTTGGGCCATATCAGAGACGCCATGACAGAAGAATCCCGTCTCCTTGTCAATGAAAATACACTTCCCGAGGAGAAGGTACCGCTACAATCTGCAGTGACTGATATGTCCATGATGGGCGGCTTCGCGTCCTTGGAACGTACAGAGGCTCAGTTCAGAAAGCTGTTGGATGAGGCTGGTTTCTTATTGGTCAAGGCTTGGGCCCCAAGCGATGCTGCCCAGGGAGAGGGAAGAAGAGTGCTCGAGGCTGTGCTTAAGAAGTAGGCGTTGAGCAAACTATAGTATGACCGGTCTTCAACTCACCTCAATTCATATGGCATTCTCTATTCAACAAAATGTGAAAACAGAGCTGTGAAGTCTCTTCAGCGGTGAAAATGAATTCTCTAATTTTACCATGTCTTGCTAAGGAGAGATTAAACATCTGCTAGAACCTTTTGCATCATTACATAAAAGGATTCAAGAGTGAATGGAGTTTAATTTCAGCGGCTCACCAAATAGCTTCCGAGTTACCGCAGGAAGTCTCAACTAAACAATTTACAAATCTACCTAACAACAGCCCTTTCGATTTTAACGGTCTACCTGCTTTTTAGCTGCTCTGATTTATTTGAGATTAGCAACAAGAGGGTTACTTGACCACGAAATCTCGAAAGCGCCTTAGTCAAAGAGGTCTATTACTTACTTTGTTGAAGATCTCAAATCAGAGTAGTAGAGTATACACTATACCAACCATTACTTTAGTACCTCCTGTCAATAGATTCTCTCTCTACTTAGCTTGCATTGTTATACTTTAGCCTATGTCAAATTAAAGCATTTCTTTTTGATAGTTTCGGGCTAACCAGAAGTAAGATAATTTAGACAAGAGACCTAACATATAGTTCTGTGGTTATCAGGATTGTGACTCGGAACTTCTCGAGGAACAATTGTAAGAGATTAGAACCTAGTCACTGCGAATATACTTGGCTGTTCTAAAATCAACGCTTGAATTCCTTCTATATCTAGATACACAAAACTAAGGTTATCCCTTAGTATTCCCTGTTTTTTTATTGCGGCCTCAATAGATGAGGACATCTAGTTAGGTTTAACTTAGAGGGCAAGGGAAGTTTTCGGCCAAATCTTAAAGTCAAGCTTCTAATTATTCTTCAAAGGTCTCAGGGCGGATAATAGGGCGGTAGGCTAGCTATTGACGAAATACTCGAAGGACCCTAGTCAAATGCTACAGTAGGCACTCTGCCCTGCCTTAAACGCTTTCATTCTCCAAGAGAACCGACGTACGAGACTAAGTCAAAATGGCAGCTTATATTTCTACAGATGCCTTGTTTCTTCTTTCGAGTTCGAGGCATGCTAATACACTAAAGACACGGATAGACATTAGCCTAACCGCAACTTCGATCAGTGACAATACTGTTAGTCTTACTTCCTTCACGGCTTTTAAAGACTGTCTGACAACTATATAAATGTTAACAACATTGTGTTACGGGTCCCAAGGATGTGAAGAAGAAGTCTAATTCTGTCTACTAGCTATAGACGGGTACTTATAGTCGTCTTGGGACGACTAGATGGCGCTACTACCTAGCGTCTAGTGGGACGTCTCGTGACTACGTCACGTGTAGTATAACAAATTGTATCCGTATGCTCTATAATCCCTAAGCTGTATAAGACTAATTTATACTATTATATATCTGTAAATAGCTAGTAAACCGTTAGGTATATGTAGATCCTAGGTTCTAAGCACTAACTTTACTAAATGTAGTATTATTATCTAATATTAGTTCCTTCTATACTAAATCCTAGTATTGTTAGGCTAGTGTCTGTCTATTCTAAACATAAACATAGGTAAACGTAGAAGAGTAATAGAATATACTTCTATTGGTCTTCTATACTAGGTGCTATTGTCTCTGTAGAAGAAAGAGAAGAGGAAGAGGAAAAGACTCACCTACGTGACTTTCCTTACCTAAACTTCTAATTAGCGTTGATTCTAATCTGTAGTCTTTGTTCAAAATGTTTACTGAGCACACCGAAACAGTTGGTAGATAAATTTGAATACTGTAGAATATTTCAACAAACAGACCAAGCAACATGGCGCAGCGGAAGCGCGCCGGGCTCATAACCCGGAGGTCCCCCGATCGAAACGGGGTGTTGCTAACTATCTAATCATATTGTTTTTACACTTTTTTTTGGTTCTGGTTGTTCAGCCAAGGTTTCTACTTTACAACAACTATATAAATTGTTTTGCATTTTAAGATTTCTTATCCTTTTTTTTTGGTACTTTTGGAAACTTACAACTCGTGGTGGGTTGCAGCCCGTAGTTTCGGGTCAAGCGACGAGGTTTGTCTCAACTAAGGGAAACACGGTCATAGTAGTGAGCCAGCCTGCCTACGCAAGAGGTTCTTCGCCCTCAAACTTAATCTTGAAATTGCTATTGGAAGGAACCTATTCAGCTTCTTGCCGATCCTTTAAAAAAGTAAGAAAGACCAGCAAAGAATGCAGAGAAGCAATAGGGCAAGAAAAGGGGGTGGCTGAGTGCTAACCGAGTCACAGTGGTGAGCCACAGTTGAGAGTTTACTAAGCGTACCTAGGCAGTGTTCATTTAGCCATTCCCTATTTTGATTCAAGACTAGAAGGGACCACATGCGTTAAGTTTCACTAAGATCAGTAAGAAGGATAATCTAGTAACTTAAAGTTACAACTTAGCCCATCTGTAAAGACATGCTCGTAAATGAAGATGAACAAATGAAAGTTCATGAACTTTTAACTAAATGAATTGAATTTTATGGTCTAAGATGAAGATATAACTAGTTAGGCCCCTCCTTCTCGTTGAATTTAGCTGAATCATTATTGGCTCTATAAATTGAATTAATGAAAATGAGTATGTTCATTTACAAGCCCTAGCACAGACCATGGAACATTACGGCGAAGACCTCGAGAACCTGCAGAATAGAGACGAGAGCGAAATACTGAGAATGTGGATGGACATTACTCTCCAGCTGTATTTGGGCTATTAATGAAGTTGTGGGACGCAATCTATATAATTCTTCTACCAGTCAGGAAACATTGAGTATGGGTTTTCGGTGAACAGTCTCTCATAAATCGATTAGAGCAGGTATATTCACATTGGAACTTTCTCCGCTCTATTCAGGCAGGCTGCTCGTTGGTCCTGGACCTCAATTATTCATTCTATCTCAGCCTATAATGTCGAACGCAGCAACTCTGCCTCCCAGAGGAACCAAAAAGTGGCCAAAGCGGCTCGACCTCCACTTTTTCAAAATGGAGTATTTATTTAGCACTTCCAAGAGTGTCTGCGTGTCTGTTCGTAATTAAGCTTACACTAGTCAATTTAGTGGTGGTATTGACCACGGATTCTAGAATGGTTCCTTTGTTATGGTTGGTGATTTCGATACAAACTGAGTGACTAAGAATTATCCAACAGACTGACTAACTACGCACATGTAGTTTCATTTGACAGCATGAAGTACTTTCGTCTTGCTTTCTTCTCCCCTTCACAAAACGGATGAAAAAGTCAAGAAACGACAGAAAATCTGTAACAGAAGTACATCCACCAAGAATTCCGCTCGTCATCAAATCCCAAACAACAACCACTCATCAAATTCACCTCGCCAACAGTCAAGATGTGCGAAATGAGCATAACCTACTACCTAAACTGCAGCTGCATCCGCACCGAACGAGTAAAAAAATGCGCACTGGGACTCACGCCCAAAAGAATCAACCAAGCCAACAAGCCAAGAGGATTCAGAGGTGTTTGGAAAGGAGGATGGAGAGGAGTCTGGTGCAACGACCCTATTCCACCAAAGGTGCAAGACATTATCTGGGTGTCTGATCGAGAGCGTAGGTTGCCTTGTGGCAAGTGCTTGGCCAAGAAGCAGGGTGAGCTTGATTCGAGTCCCCGACGAGCGAGGCAGCTTTTTGAGGAGAGGAGAATGGAGTTGAGGAAGGAGAAGACGGAGAAGAAAGAGAAGGCTTTCTTTATTGCGAAGGCTGCTAGGGAGAGGAAGCAGGCCGAGAAGGCTGAGGGCAAGCGAGAAGAGGTGCAGGAAGTGGAGGACGAGGAAGAGGAGGACGAGGAAGTGGAGGACGAGGAAGTGGAGGACGAGGAAGTGGAGGACGAGGAAGTGGAGGACGAGGAAGAAGGCGCAGCCCTGAAGTCTGCGTCTGGAAGTGAAGTGTTCCCACCAGAGCAACTCCCAGGTGGCCACTCTTAAGCATGACCTCGTGGGCTCCAGACATCTCAGCTGATTTCTCTAATTTCCACATAACCAATCGCAATCGCAAGGGCAAGAGTTCATGTAGAGACAGCTAGATTCAACTTTAGTACATGGACATACTCTCAATGGTGGAGTGTATGTTATCCACAGTTAAGGTCTGGAGATAATTTGAAGGCTGTGCCAATCAATGTCTTGTGCTTAATCTGGATTAAAATTCCTGGGGTCTAGTTTTACGTCTGGAGTTAGTCTAGATAAGTGTTAATAAAGACTTTTTGCTCGTATGTACAGTACAGCCGATTGAGGCTTTGGTGCTGTGCGGCTTCGGCAGCTTCCTTGATGATGGATATTTGTATTGTGATTTACCAGGGTAGGAAGACCTATAGGCCAACAAGAATTAGACTTGTACAGTACCTAGAATAAGCTTACATGCATATTCACAGTACCAACAACGATCCAGTTGCAGGTTACAACAAAGAATCAAGCCGCCGAGAAGTTACAGTCTATGCTATTGTTATTATTCTTTAGTCCCATCATGTTCTGTCATCGGCCTTGATTATTGGTTAAGAATCTATGTGTAGTCTTGTCTACTTTAAGTTTAGCCTTCTAAGGATATCTTGCACGTGAAGCATTATTGCTGCTGATGTTGACGAAATTAAAAGTATATAAAGGTAGCTAGGTCTTTTGATAAAGTCTCTGCTAGAACTCTTGATAGTTTATTCGGTAATAGTGTTAGTGCAAGACTTATAACACTTCCTCGCCATGAATAATGAATGATAAATAGGGAAAGCAAGAAACTAGACTGTATGTCTTGCTAGTTTGAGAGCGTGCAACCATCGAACAATTCCAAGCTAAAAGATTGACGAGGATTTGACCCCCTCGACTTCGAGTTTCACTTGTAAACTTGGCCTCAGTAACCATGCGGACAATACCGAGAAACCGTAACAGCAAGCTTCACAACCCCTCCAGAAGCCTATGCCTCTCTACAGCATCTTCAAAACTACACAGCCCCAATTCCTCATATTCAGTCGCCTCACCCCTCAGCCTCTTTGCAAAGGCCTCATAAGCCCTCCCCACATTCCTAGCAGTAAGGGGCAACTCCCCAAAGAACTCCTTTTCTCCACGCTCCTCCCCGTCCTTGACCTCCACCACCCTCACCTCCCCACTCTCTAAATCCTCCATCTCGATCTGGGTATCTGGATATCCGATCTGCAGGAATGGACCGGCTGCCGTGACGCGGATATTTCCTCTTGTGCCATGGATGCGCCAGTCGAGGCCGGAGATGTTAGAGAAGGAGGGTGCAGGGCCGCCGAGGAGTGTTATCGAGATGGGAATTTCGTTGTCGGGCAGTGTGCCTTGGATGAAGATGGTGTCGTCGGCTGTTTTTGGGTGGTTTTCGTTGAGGACGGTGGTTCCGTCGTCAGCGAGGAGGGTGATGATGGGTCGGCGGTCAGCTAGGAGGGAGTGGATGCTGTTTTCATCCTTGCTGGTTCTGAAATACGATCCGAATACTGAAGAGCGAGTCAGTTGCCTGTTCCCGTTCTTTTCGTTTGATTTGGGCTGTTGGTGCTGGAGTGGATCCTACCGTGTTGAATGTAGTCTATTGCGTGGCCGAGGTGGATAGTCACCAGATTACCACCGACCTCTTTCCGACCAAGGTATTCATATGTCGAGGTCACTTTAGGACCTCCTTGGGAGGCGTATGCAACCCAGGTGCTGCTTAAGACGTCGCCGATTGCGTTGGTGGCGAGGAGGTGCTTCAGTGTGTTGATGATGGGGTCTTGTCGTGCCTACGAAGTATAATGCATGTCAGCAAGCACGTCAACCGTTCAGTGCTACGTACTCATCTCCGTGAACTAGCTTTAGAACGACGTGGGTGGAGTCAAGAAATAAAGAGACATACCTGCAATCCAACTATACCACTCTTCACACCACCTTCATTTTTCAACTTCAGTAGCTCCTCTGCATCCGCCAGGTTCTTACCCAGCGGCCACTCGACGAAGACGTCCTTTCCCTTCTTCAAACATGGCGCAATGGTGCTGTTGTGTCTATCGACCCTCACAGAACACACGACCAGATTGATATTCTCGTCTGAGGCAATGTCTAGATAGGAGAAAATGACTTAGCTTTCGTTCATGCATAAAAAATGTTCGAAGAGTGACACATTCCATGTTAAGTGACTGAGAGCCATCGAGCGCAGTACTTCCCGAGCACTCAGCTTGATTCCGAAACAAACTTTTCGGAATGTCAGGCGCATCATTCATCAACTTCATCCTGAGTCCATTAAACCAGGACTGACCCCAAGCGCCGATCGATGACAATTTCACACCATAACCACAACCAAAAGTTTCAAGAATTAGTAACAAAAAGAACAAAAGCCATACCCTCCGGATCACCATATGCCTTCGTCTCAGTCCCCAACCCATAACTCTCAATGGCCCTCCTCGCACTCTCTACCGAACTATTCTGCACAGCAACGATCTCAAAGTCCTCTGATCTCTTTAAGTAAGGAAGATGGGCACCGGCAGCCCATCCTTTGGAAAGACCGATGATTCCCACGCGGATTGGTGCCATAGTCTTCTTCTGTGCACGTTATTTTCTTTTCGTTTTTGACAATCTCGAAGTTAGATTTGAAGATGGTTGTGATGTGAGGAATTGAGTATCGCAGTAAGGAATAAAATTGGAACGAAGAGAGAGGGGTTTTATGACACCATGTGAAATGACGCTATGTAAGATCGTGATCTATATACCGTCGTCGCCGAGGCATTTTCGGATTTAACGCCTTGTTACGGGTTTAACGCCTTGTTACAGCACGCAATATGCAACTGGAACCAGAAAGACACATACACACACGCGTACAGCTTAGCGATGAACGATCAACTTAAGATGCCGGTGACTGACTACTGGCAAAACTAAAGTGGCGATAATACTCATTCTCCGTCGTTACGAATGGGCGTTGTACCCGAACCCGGAATTCGCATTTTGTTAGCAAGTACTGTATATTGCCTCATCGTCGTCTTCACAGCGCTGCAGATTCACAGAATGGCTCTTTAATTCAGAGAGATGATATCTGTAGCTCTGGCCCCTGTAATCGAGTAGTAAAGCTTTCTAATACACAGACAGACATGACGATTCGCTTCATGCCATGGACTTCGCCTGCATCGCCTTGCACCGCAGAAAATATCAAAGTGATTTCAAAACCTCAGTAGACAATGATGGGAAGGCAGACACGAAGGAACAAAAGAGTAGATGTCGAGGACTGCCTTCCCCCCTCGAAATTCCGAGAGCTCGCCTTGGAAGAAACATCAAGAATAGTCAATTCCCGCCCATCGCCCGGATATGCCAGATCAGACCAATATACTCCAAACAAACCACCCTATGAATCAAGCATCAAGCTGCCAGCCTCCTCCCATGGAGTATTTTCGGGCAAAAGCTTCGCTGCCCCGCTGCGCAAAGAAAATTTTCAAATGTAGACACAAACAATGTAAAACCACACATCGCCATTGCGATGATTTCAAAGTTCTTTCGTAAAAACGCCGTCGTCGAATGCTGTAGGACAAAAAAAGGCGCTGCGTAAAATCGAATCGGAGTTTTGAGAATTTTGGTGGGTGACGGAAAAATGGTGTTGTGGTAGGTCTTCTAGGTCTTTTGCAGCTGGTTGGTACTTGATTTCGTAATTTGTAGCGCGCGCCCGGCGCAGTGTGATGCAAGGAAATGTACATTATCATTAAGTTGTTGAGGATTCCAGGAGTTCGTTCAATTACTTCCAGTGACACCGACAGGACCGTTCTGCGGGCGACCCCATCCTGAGTTGCGGTATTCGCGACGCGTAGCACCGTCTTGGCTATCTGATGTACCGTTTGCATTGCGATGAGCGTATGTTGCAGGAGGAGGCTCCAGATCTTGACCTTGCCACTGTTGTGATTGTTGTTGCTGTGGTGGAACGTTCTGGTTGGCCCCGCTGGTATATGGAACAGAGGGATCCTGAACATGGCGAACGCTACTCTCCTTTCCCCATGCATGAGCTTGGGAGGAATCGGTGTCGACACGGGTGACAACTGGTGCAAGGGCACGCCCAGCTCCAGAACCTGATGATTCCGCAGTCTCGAGTTGAGGTCTTAGGCCACCTGACCCAATATCACCATATCGTTTGAGAATCTCTTTAGTGGTAATATCACCTGGGTTGTTAAAGAGTAACTGATCGCCCAAGATTGATTGGAGATCCTCTGGTACCTGAATTTGGTTAGCAAAGAAGTGTTATGGAGAGGAGCTTCCATGCAACTTACCTCACACATCTGCTCGTTGAATTCGATGAGCGTGTGAACAACCTCGATAGCCAAGAAATTATCATCCACGGGGCCCTTGGCATTGGTGTAAAGGATGTTGGGCGCGATGACGGTTGCCAAATTGTGTGTGTCCATCTTTGAGCCAGATTCTTCATCGACCTGATGGAAAGAAGCGACCCAGTTTAAGAACGAGCATAGGATCTCAAGACAATCGCGATGAGCCTTGGGAAGCAAGCAACAAGTCAAGTGCAGAAGTCGTCGTCGAGTATCTTCGTCCCCAATTCTCTGTGAGACGATCCATAGTCGGTGAAGCTTGAAGGTTAAGAGCGGATCTGGAAGTTCTCGCAAGTATTTCTTGAGCAAAGCGGCCACTTGTACGACGTTCTCCTTTGACAGATCTACTGACTCGCAGCCGTCCTTGTCGATGGCTGCCATCGCTTCATTTAATCGCTTGATGTTTCCATTCTTCCGGAAAACACCTTCAACCGAGAGATCCATCTTTCGCATTGTAGCAATTGAATCATCTACGATAGCAGGGATCCGGAGTGCTCCTGGTCCAATACCATCGGTCGAATCGGCTCCATCTCGATCGATAATGACATCAAGTGGTACACCGAAAACACCCTTTTTCTTGCTAGCCTGGCCCTTATTCTTTCCCAACCCTAAGCCTTTGCCCATCTTGTTCCAGAAAGTTGGCTTTCTCGTCTCGATAAGGTTGAGCAGTTCCTCCATGGTGAAGTGACCTTCCAGCATTGGTTGCATCGCAATCACAGCGACGTGGCGAACAATGAAGTACTCTAAGGGTGTAAGCTGAGAAAAATATGTCTTACCTCGAGAAGGCAAAGGATCTCCACTCAATTGTTGATCTAGTTGATTGCCGCTCGAGAGGTTGCGCTGATGGCCATTAACAAGCTTCGGTTCTGTCATAGACATTCGAAACATTTCATGGCGAGAATGCTTGTATGCGTTCGGTCTCTGCTCCTTAGCTTGTTCAGCGGCCACGATCCTAGGGATATCATCCAGTGTGAGTGCATCTTGGTGTCCAAACATCAATTCCGTCCGCGTCTCGCGATTGGTTCCACCTTCCTCAACTATCTGATAATTATTTGCATCCGATCCGTCTACCCCTGCAGATCCCGGTCGCCTATCTTGACTTCCTGGGTCGCCTAGAATTCTTGAGGTTCTCGCCCGCTTGATTGTTGACGAAAGGTGCTTATCCATGCGCGTGCTACGCAGGCGTCGGACATCATTGAGTGTGTTCTCGTACGAAGACTCACGAGGATTCTCGTCTACAGGGCCCCCGAAAGACTTCGACCGTGTATCTGACCTCAAGAGTGGCGGATCAGCCTGTGTAGACAGACGATGGCCTTCGCTAGAGTTATAACCGTTCAAATTTGGGTCATCCGACGTATGAGGAAGGGTGCCACTGCTTCGCAGGATCTCGAGAAGTCTCGCCAGTGCGACTCTGAGGAGAAACACATATTGCTGTAGCCTCGTTACTCGACCGAAGTTTCCGACAGCGTCAGGCGCTCGACCGCCACAAGTAGGTAAACTGCAGTATACTCGACCTTCAGTGTCGCTCCATCTTGCATCTTCAAGATTCTGGCCGAGGTCTCGAGCACAGATACTGCACTGGAGACAAGTCAAGTGCCATCTGCATTCTCCGGAACGAGCACATTCATCCTCAATCGGCCGGCGGCATTTGTTGCACTGGTCCGAGTTGGATGCTGCAAGACTAGGCATGCCTGTGGTAGCTTCAAGAGATCTCTCATCATTCTTGATCGCCTCCATGTCACCGAGATCATCTAGGAACATGTGTAGTGCGTCTGAGTTATCATGCTCTCGCTCGACTTTCAACGCACCCTGAAGACATATACGTATCAAGAGCTTAAGATAGTGAGCCAGACCTGTGACCAAGGCAAGGAGCTCTTGGGTTACACCAAGTTTTCGTACACCGGTCTCTTGCGTCTTTGAAAGAAGAGAGAAGAAGGCAACAATCTTCTTACACAAGAGCTTAGCTTCCCGCGAATATGATAGCCCTGACGAAGATTAGTACAAGTTTTAACAAGAAGGGATTGTGATATTTGTACGCTCACCCTTTGTGCCCTGTCTGGTCATGTTCGCATCGAGCTTGTCGGCAGAAGTGAACAAGATGTCGACATGCCAGATGAACTTCTTTGCAACCAATACACCGTCTACATACGCTCCATTGCTCACGTGCAAAAGCATATCGGAGATGCACGCAGCTGATGACTCCTCAAAGGTCGAGAGAACACTCCATATCCGGTAGACCTTTTCCTCCATGCGCTCCTCTTCATCACGCACGGCATTGCGGCCGTCCTCGTCTGTTGTAGCCTCTATTTGGCGCTGAGTTTCAGTGGCATCTTGAGCTGAAGCAAGTCGCACGTTCCAGAACTTATGGATCATGTAGCATTCAGGGTGCCAGTGTTGGTTCTGACCATTGCGGAAGATTTCAACAAATTGCTTAAGGATCGCAGTCTGACAGCCATTACAGCGTTGGGCGAACTGCGTCGAATAGTGGAAGTGACAGTACACCTGGCCATCATGCTCATAATAGCTATCTTGTGCGCCAAAAACCGTCGGGCATACGGAGCAAGTGAAATGGTCAATGTGGTATTTTTGATCAAGAGCCGTAATATAAGAACCGCGGAGTGCTCCGTTGCACTTGTGGCAGATGAGATCCAGTCTCCGAAAGTAATCCGTCTCGCATAGCGGGTATTGGCCTGAGCCGTCTTCTTCATCCACCGGAAAAAACTTTGAGGCGACGATTGTACCGCAATCCTATAAAGGCATGTTTAGCGGATGGTCAACAGTTCATGCGGGACGGTTTTGCTTACACGACACCGAAAGCATTCCAAGTGAAATGTTCCCCCAAGCGCTCGTACGAACTGGCCGGTTAGAGGTTCACCACATTTCTTGCACAGTCGAACTTGTCCACTTCCCGTCCTCCTGTGTCGCGGACGCGAACGATCACGGTCTCCGCTGGTCTGCTGCATGTCGCCGTCTCCGTCTCGTCCTCTATTACTCGACGTGCTGCCTGCAGGCGACGCACTTAACATATTCTCAGACGCAAATGCGCCATTTGGCAACGGAAGCTCCTCTTCCAACTCTCGCATGGACTGTTGTCGATTTAGGGGATGTCGCTGTCCCTCATCGGCATACGCTTGGCCACCATGGTCGTAGTTTCGCACGTCGCCAGATGGACCCCCTTCAGACGGAGGACTCATCTTTCTAACTCACAAGAAGAATGTGCCTCCTATTCCCCTACGCCGCACTGTTGTCCAACCCGGCACCACGTTTCAGGGTATTGGTCGCCACGAGGAGGAGTTCGAGATGGATTGTGTCCGCCGATGGTCGCCAGCTTGGGGGGAGGATGTCGCGTTGAGGGCCCAAAGGGGGGATGGGCCTGATGCTTTTCTGTGAAGCTCTATCAAAGTCTGACGTTGGTCGAGTCGCAAGGGTCACGTCGATTGGCCTCCGCATGCGCGATTGTGTGCTGGCGACTCAAAGTCCAAGGAACACCCAGCCTGCAGAACCTGAAACGCCTACGGAACACCCAGAATAGCAATTGTGGCTGTAACGACTGCTTTCTCCTCCTCACTCTTCCATCAATACGAGGTTATCCAGACCGCAACCAGATCGCGAAGAAAGAGAGGAAAGCAGTCGTGTTCGGGATCGATTGCTGCGCGTTGGCGGTGTAGGTCAGGTGGAGATGGTCGGGCGATGTACTAACTACGGTACGGAGGTGTGATCGAAACGCGGAGGCAGGACGGGTATCGCGACGAGTGAGATGGCTGGAAAGCCAGAGTGCGGCTCCCAGGGGAATCCAACAGTGAACGGGAGGAATTGGAGATGTTGCTGTCACAGAGTTGCACGGAGGACGATTGAGGGCGACAGACAACGCGTAAAGGGAGTTATGCTGGGCCCATCCATCAATGTGTTGGTCGGCTTGGAGATCACTCCTAAGGCGTCAAGGCTGCAAATGTCGGAAGGGGAAACAATCCTCCGAAGTCCCGTGATGGAGCTGCACGCTGGTCAGCATGAGTGCTGGAGAGTCGTTGCAGATAGACAGGGGAGGAAGAAGAACGTGGCATGAGGACCGTCCCGATGTTCGATTGTGGCCATATGTATTTCCATACTGGCATCTTCGGCAGTTCTCGAAGTCCTCTCTCAGAGTACGGGTATGGAAGTCTAGACGGGGTAACCACTGTACGAAATACACCCCTCTTCGGTTATCAGGGCACAACAAGGTTACAATTCTGGGGTTCAGAAGCAACAGCATTTCACCGCATACCTTAGCAGTTGCACTGCGGCAGACAGGAACGCCAACCTGTGCCACTCCAATTACGAGTGTGTAAATCATCTGGAGCGCGCAAATCTCTTATTACCAGTGTCAACCAACCACCACTTTGGTTACCGGGACTGAAGTAAGTGATCAACGCCAGGATCTGTCAATGCTTGAACTCCCAGAAAAGTGGCTCTGCAGTCCCTCTTTTACTGTTTCTGGGCATTGTTAAGAGGAGAGTGCATTCGGGAACCAATTTTGTCTCTTCTATGCGAAGGGACAGAAGTATTGATAGAAGCTGGTTCTCTTGAAAAGAAGATTCGAAGAGTGTCGTGCAGAGATCACGATACAAAAATAACAGCATCTGGTATTTAATAACCCCAATCCTCTTCTAGATCTTTGAGCCACCTTGAGTGACAGTGCTCCGTAGGCAGGCACCTACGGTACCTACCTACCCTACCTAGGTAG
Source organism: Pezicula carpinea (assembly GCA_026119845.1). Taxonomy (NCBI): domain Eukaryota; kingdom Fungi; phylum Ascomycota; class Leotiomycetes; order Helotiales; family Dermateaceae; genus Pezicula; species Pezicula carpinea. The sequence continues at coordinate 122,217 of JALRMK010000024.1, forward strand.
GTTGCATTGACGACGCACATGGCAATATAATACCCGCATAATACAGTAGATCGTGGGTTTCAGGTGCCGAGTACTTACCGCATAGACAGGATTTATATCCGACTTGACTGAGGTGTAACTCAAATTTCTTCTTGTACATATTTTGAACGGTTGTCTAATTTACTTGTCCGAGCCGTGCCACTAAATGGGTTTTGGGTCTAGGTTGGTACCGAGAATGTTTTTAACTATAGTACTCTGGTGCCCTGTAAAAATTTGCAAATCACGCTGTCCGCCTTTGGTACAGTTACCTACGTCGGTACCTAAGTATAGAGTAGAGAGTAAAGTAACTATACACTGGTACCGTTCAATTAGCTTGCAGCTGTTACAACTTAGTGTTGTTAATGGCTGGGTAAATAACCACGAAGCAGCCTAGGTAGCCTACCAGATTTACCAAGGTATGCCAGATATAGATCCTGCTTTCTATAGGTAATCAACCAAGTACCCCTATCAAGACTCTTTCTCCTATGAATGCTTCTATAACTTTCTTTCCTATGACTTCGGTTAAAGCTATTCCTATATTGTTTGTTTAACAACTTCGTTTTAATATAATGAATTTCGTAGTTACCTACCTACGATGCTTAGATACCTACCTAGCAGGTTAAACTACTAGGCTAGTTATGGTAGTTAAGGTACCCATAGGTAGCTACCTAGGCCACCGATGGTCTAGGTGATTAAAAGCCCAGTGGATCATGGTTTAACGCGGATTTAGGTGCCCTGGGTTCCATTAGTTACTAGGTAGGTACCTTAGGTACCTATGGTATAGACTATAGTTCCTGGGTTCTAGACATAACCCACACCCGTCCTGAAATTAACCATCCACACAACACAGTAACTAGACCTTCGAAATCCGGAGCTTGAGCTTGAATGCGCTCTGGATCGCAGAGTTGCCTACCTTACGGAGTTTCAGTCACTCAAAGTCTCAAACAACCTCATCATCCTCAGCCTCATCAATCTGTGGCGTCAGAAGCGAGGCCGCCAGCCAGCACGTAGGTACAGTACTGTTGGCGGGCTTCCACCCGCATTTCCAACCTTCTGTACTCCCCCAACTCCACTTCATCTCTCGACTGATGACTGATTCAAACCCAAAACCATAGACATTTTCGGCTCTCTCCTTCATCTTCACACGATCGAGAACATGTCGAACCATTCAATAATCCGTATCACGCGGGTGAGTCGCACCGAATCTTGGTGGGGTCGCAAGGCTGACAACGTTCTAGGAGATGAGCGCCATGCAGAAGTCTGGCGATCTTTGTAAGTAATACCGACTGCTGAGTATATCTCGAGAGTAACAAGCTCATAACCTATAGCTCTCGCGGTTGCCTGTCGCGACGTCGATGTTCGCAATGTAAAGGCCGTCGTCATCGGTCCGCCTGATACACCATACGAGTTTGGCTTTTTCGAGGTTGGTGGAGTGCTTTAATCCCGTCTGTTGGCCGTCTGCTAATATCATTCAGTTCTCAGTCAAGTTCGGAAAGGGTGGGCTTGTTCCAGCGCGATTGAGATGTACATTGGCTAAGGACTTATACAGAATACCCAGGGAAGGCCCCAAGTGTTAACGCGACGACGACAAACGGTGGAAGATGCCGCTTCAACCCAAACATTTACGCCGGAGGGAAGGTCTGCTTGTAAGTGATTTCTTGCCTCGAATACGAAGCGTTGACTGACGAAATGTGCAGATCGATCCTAGGGTACGTATACGACGACGGGGCAAAAATATATAGGAACAGGCTGATAAGACTGGCAGAACATGGCGGGGTGAACGTGGAGAGGAATGGTCATCCGCACAAGGTCTCGAATCTATCTTGATCTCCATACAGAGTTTGATGTCATCCAACCCCTACGAAAACGAACCCGGCTTCGAAACAGCGAATGACGAGTCGGACAAGAAGAATCAAAAGGACTATGTTGCGAAGGTACCATGGTAACATGCCAGATCTTAAGCAGGTGCTGACCTTTTGTTCAAATAGATCCGCCACGAATCACTTCGAATAAGTGTTATTCAGCGCCTAGAAGAGTACCTAGGAATCTCTGCATCGACGGGTGCCGTAGTTCCTGACATAGATGGGCTGCCAGATGATAGTGACAACGAAATGGATAAGACGTATGGTGACGATTCGACAAAGGCCTTCGAGCCGTTCAAGGACATGTGCAAACGCCGCTTCCTTTGGTATTACGACTCGTACCTGCTGGCAATCAGCAAGGCGAAGAAGGAGGTCACCGACGGACAGCCATTTACACGGATGCCTTTCGAATGCCAAGGAAATAGTATGGACGGGAAATTCAATTACACTGAGTTGGAGAGGCGTCTGCGGAATATTCGCAAGGCACTAGATGCTGAGACCAACCGTTGGGCGGACGAAGGACTTGCTTCCAAAAAGAAGGAAAGTTCCGTCGCAGTCAACCTTCAACGCCAATACGAGCAAGTGGTCGAGATCTACAAAAAGGACAATGCTGTAACTCTCGATATCGAACTTGTCGACAAAAACCCGTTTGTTTGGATAATCACATACTTTGGCAGACCGATGACTAATCTCGATGGTGGTCTGTTCAGAATCAAGCTCTGCTTTAGTCCTAGATTCCCCGAAGAACACCCAAGAGCCAGGTTTGAGACGGCCCTCTTCCATCAGAGAATTGCGGCTGATGGCACTCCATGCTATACGCCAAAGCGGGCTGAGGATGTCAAGTCACATATTGAGGCCATGATTCAAGCATTGGAGGAGGAGTCACCACCGTACGATCCAAGGACAATGGTCAACCCAGAAGCTGCTAAGCTTTTCTGGGGCTCTCCTGATGACAAAAAGGTGTACAACCGGAAATTACGTCGGGCAGTTAGTCGAAGCATGGAGTGAGTACTTCAATGCCCAGCCTCGATGGATCACCTAATAATACCACCAGGGAATGATTCCAAATCTTTCATTTCTGTTCTTGTCCTAATTGAAGCATTTGGCGTGTTTGTCACGGTCCTCCATGCTGTTTTTGCTGCTGCTCATTGGAGAGCAAATTTTTGTAGGTTGGTTCAATAGGAGTTTGTGGTTTGAGGGACGGCAGCGGAACGGATATGGATATGGCAAGGTTAGGGCACGGCGTTGAAGCAGATCGTATCGCAGAGTGAGCACAATTTGATTGCGTTGGTTATTATATACGCCATAGCGGTACCCTCTGTGACAGTAAAAGCTGTATTAATTTCATGACAACTTCTTTTAAACGACCGAAACCAAATTATATGATCCACAACACCAAGTGCTCAATGACCACGCCATTCGGTAGGGAGAAACTGTGTAAGAAAACGCAATCGACCTCCATCGAGGATAACAAATTTAGATCTTCGAAAGGTTCAGGCTCAAACTCAAAAGTTGCATGCAACTCGAACAATCCTTGCTCTCCCAGTGATTTAAATACACAATACAAGCGTCCTAATAGTTGAGTTCTTGGATACAGTTAGATTTGATGAATGATAGGAGATATAAAATCTATCTCATATACAAAGTAGTTTTCTTTTGTCGCTTGCGGGTAATTTGAAGCCAAGTACTTGACTGATTGGAAGGCAGAGGAAGGAGAGGGGGCTCTTGAGATATCGAGTTGAGTTGAGTTGAGTTGAGTGGATGGTATGGAAAAGGAGGTCGTTATTTGTTGGTTGGAACTCGAGCGAGGTGTGAAAAATTGATTAGATGCATAGCAAGGGCATATTTTGATAAGCTGCCTATGCAATAGAAGCTGCTACTAGCTTGGGGAAGTCAATTATAGCAGAATTGAAACAGAATACAGTATCTGCGAGTTGTATACATAAACAGACTTAGCCAGACCAAACAGGTCATTACAGTAGCAGGAACGGGTATCTTCCAACGTGAAATACAATATGTACGTGCTTAATACAATTCCTTGAAGTAGATGTGGACACCCATCCCCCGGAAACTTTCCCATTTACTGACCCTTCTTCTCTTCAGCCTTTACTCTCTCGTCCTCAAACCACTTCACTGACTTCTCGATACCCTCCCGCAAGGGCACTATAGGCTCATAGCCCAACCTCTTCTTCGCCTTGGAGATATCGTAATACCTTGTCATGCAACTATACCGAACCTGTCGCCTCGTCAATTTCGGCGTCTTGCCCAAACTCCAATACACCCACTCCATCACGCCACCTAACGTAAGACCCGTCTCCTTTCCAATGTGCCACACATGTTCGGTCCCCTTTTTACTACCAGCTGCCTTCCAAATCATGCGCGGGAAATCCCAAAAATAAACGGGCTCATCGTTCGTAACAAAGAAGACCTCTCCGTCAATCTTTTCGTGGTCCAGTGGTGGTGTGGCTAAAGTTGAGGTTTGGAGTAGAGCTGATGCTGCCAAAGCGTGCGCATGCGCTACGTTTCCGACGTACGAGAAATCGAACAGGTTTGTGTTGTCACCGAGTTGAAAGCCCGTTTTGTTCGTGTAATACACGTTGATCATTTTGGGGATTAGTTGGACGTCGCCTTCGCCGAAGATACCTGCAGGGCGGATGGCCGTAGTGAGAAGTTTGGGGAAAGCGGGCGAGCGGTTGGCTTTGATGGCTAGGTCTTCGGCTTGTGCCTGGTACGCGCAGTGTTAGTTTTTGGTGCTTCAATTGAGAAGGGCTCGGATGTACCTTCGTCTCGGAATAGTACTCTGTTTGCATCTTTCCTCGGATGACTGGCCATCGCTCATCGGCATTGATGAGATCACTCTCGTTGTCTGAGATGACACTCGCCGAACTCGTGTATACCAGCGCCTTCACCCCCGTCTTCTGACACGCCTCGATCACACATCCTGTCCCCTCCACATTGACCTTATAGTACATCTCCTTGCTGCCTCCTTCTAAAGTCGGACTCGCTGTGTGAATTACTACGTCTGGGCTGACCTCTTCGAAAATCGGGACCAGCGAGGATATCTGTGTAATATCTCCATCGAAATAATTGACACCGGCAATACGGTTCTTCGTGGTGCGCAAGTCAATCACGCTGACCTGTGCAGTGTAGGAGGTTGTGAGGAGGGAGACAATGTGGTGACCAAGAAATCCACAGCCACCAATTACGAGGACTTTGCCCAGCGGCTTCTTTGCTTGATTCGGTGCCATCGTGACGAGGTGAGGGCAATTTTCTTCTGGGTGAGCTTGAGAGAGCTTGGTGGACGATGAGATGGACCGTAGTACACCATGCCTGAAATCTGGGGGAGGTCAACCGGATAAACCTCAACACCGAAGGACGCTAGTGTTCCTTGCTGGCAACTTCGCTGTTTCGTTCCATAGAATTCTCATTTCTTTTTTGAGTTACGCCATCTGAACCTGTCATTGAATCCCTTTGATTACCTTAATTACATTACAGGTCCTTGGTGTTTGACTCTACTGGAAATACTCATGTTCAACAGGTATCCCTGAAAACAAAATCCTTGAATATCAGACAAACCCTGTGGGAGTGCCGCTTTTTCGATCTGCAAGAGCCAACCTCGCCTTCTGTGTCTTCTCTAAGTCCTCTTGCTCTTGATAGCACAAGTTGGGTCAAGCTAGTGGTCACACTCATAATGTAAAACTTCCCTTTCACCGCTTCGCAAAGTCGATGACAATTGACAAATGATGCGATCCAGAAAAACATAGCAGCCCATAGTTTTGCATCGGTGCCTGTCAGGAGGTCATCCTTGGTCCTTGAAAGTCCAGCGTTCACATAACTACACATGTGGGCCCCATCTCATCGAGATACTTCGGGGCTGTGCTCTTGGCCCTAACGCTCTCAGGTGTATCCAGATCCTCCCAATAAATATGGTTTAAAACCCCAGCTCGTGGGCTTTGGAATATTCGAGCCATCACCTCCATACATTCTTCGTCCTCTCCAGCCAGAGCTAGCGCTGTAAGTGACGCCCTCTTCTCATTCATCAACAGAGGTTCCTTCTCATATGCGCGGATCCACAACGGGTTGCGCAAACGCTTTAACTCATCCTCGATCTGATGGAAAAGTAACATGAATCGCGCAGTAACCCAGAGGTAGTTCAGACTAGCATGCGGCCGTGCGCCAGAAATATCGTCAACAATGTCGAGTTTGAGAACATCCAACAGCTCACGGGTGTCAGAAAGACCCTTCTTAATTGCTCGGCCACCATTCTTGTATTCGGGGAAGGGAGAACTACTGTATCCTTCAGGAATTAGTGACGCCAATAGTTCTTCCGGAAGCGCTTGATCGTTGTCGCGATCTTGCAGCAGTGATGCCATTCTTTCCAACGTCTTGTCATCTATTCCCGCAGATCTTGCACGACCGACGAGTGGCGTATTCTCCAATACTCTCTTTCCTGTCGCTGGATCGGTTACAAATTTTGTCTGACCGATGCGAAGCATACCTAATGCGGAGGTTACGCGAATTTGCTCATCAGGAATACGCTCGGGTACCCAGTTTACCTCGCGATACAGAGTGACGAACGACTTATGCTTAAAGAAACGATTGGCGTTCATATTCAACAATCCATGGATGTCTACTGCTGTACGTGCGGCGGTTCGTCTGATAGTCCGCCTTTGGAAAGTCGCCCGACGAGAACCAGTCTCGTGGCATACTGCAAGAAAGGCACCCCTAAAGTCAGAGGTGGGAACTTTGCCATCAGCGAAGAATCCTGTTTTGAATAGCTCTTGCAGGCTTGCATAGAGTCCGATTTCCTGACTGATATAGCCTTTCTGTACCAGCATATTATGTAGGTGTATGACACACATTGGCTCTGGAATTCTGTCCCATATCAAGAAGCTTAAACCGTACGAAAGCTCCAGTGCTTCCATCAAACCAACACCGCATAGGAATGGTGAATACTCCCAAAGGCCGTTCGAATCGGTGTTGGAGAAGCGAGATGGAGGAATGGTTGTCAAGCCGGACTTGTACTTAGATTCCCCAAGCCAATTCACAACGTCGTATTGAAAATCTCGTAGTAATTCGGACTGTGACTGGTGGCGGTTCGGGTCTCCATGTAGCTCTGCATCCCTTTCGAAAAACTGGTTCAAGATGTCCACTGAGTTACAATATCCATGGCAAAGTCTCTGATTTTTGCGATCCAGGAAGAGGTCGACATGTCGCCTTGGTCGGAACCCTGACGCAGGTGGACTGAGAACATGACCCTCAAGAGTATTAATCACCCAACCTCGGGAGACTGTTCGAGAATCAACGATGCATTGCAGCTGGAAAACATGATGAGGAAGGATCTTTCGTCGAACATCCGTACCAGGTATTTGCATTGCAAGGGATGTGATTTCACCAGCAAACTCGTTCAAGCCAAACAGTCTTCGGTGTTGATTCCATGGCCCGTTTGTAGACCAGTCCACATCCTCCAGGACGATTTTCTGGCCTCTCATCGTGATTCGTTGGACAACAATAGCTGAAAAGAGGTTGACCAGATCGTACAGCCAATTAATTGTGTACGCCCGACGCCACTTCATGCGCTGTTCCTTGCTGGCTTGCTGGAGATTGATATTAGGATCCCAATCTCGAATTTGAGACAAAATACGCTTGGTTGGTTTGCCACTGCGAGTCTTCCGAAAATCCAATACAAAGTCGAGAAGATCTCCATAAGTATGTATCAGAAATTGCTCTTTGACATCAATGTCTATCTCATGAATCTTGTCAATGGCGCCAGTACTGGTTTCGACTTGGTGTAGTGTCATGGAAAACATGCCTTGGGCCTTCTCTGGATCTCCACGTGTGATTGTCTTCATGACGGTCTCGTAGGATTCGTGGCCGGGAAAATCGACGAAAATTGCCGATTCGGTTTGCTTGACCATTGTAATAGCAATGTTAGACAGGGCTCCAGCAGCAGCGCCATTGAGGCCTCCGTAAGATACCTCGTGCCAAAGCCCTTGAACGTAACTCCGGAGCTCGATTCATTGTGTGACAAGCGAGTAAACTGCCATTAGATAGTCGGTGATGAGTCCACTCTCGTCTTCGATGATACGGTAGCTCTCTAAAGGCACTTCGTCAAGGCTGGCTTCCTTGACTGTTGACCTAGGCTTTCCTCTCGCTTTCTTTCCTCCCTTGCCCTTTTTGCCTTTACCTGAAGACTTCTTCCGCGAACGTACCGGTGAAGTGCCCTTGGACTCTCCATCGTGTCTTTCATCAGCTACATCCTCTATTTCTTCCCCGTCGCTAGTCCCATCAATAATGAGAGCAGAAAACTTATTCGCGAAAATGACCTCCTCTGGGTTCTCTTGATCGGAGGTTTCAGTCTCGGATTTCTGCCTCGAGGCCCATATTTCGCCCCCTAATGCTTCAAATGCCTCGGTGAGAACATCGATGAAGCGTTTGTGAGTAACTTTGCTCTTCTCAATCTCCGGATCTGGACTCTTGGCTACAATTTGCTGAAACGCTGTGTGAGCAGCTGTTCTTGCCGCTATCACCGACTGGAACAGGCGGTAAACAGTCGATGGAATTGGATTGATGCGCTTCGCGATGAGCTTCGAGATAGGTACGAGAGCAGACACTGTAAGTTTGCCCGATGTATTCACAGTTGGCGCAGCATCAGCACTTGTGGTTGATAGCGATGATGAAGACTTCTCCGACTTGATGATGCTATTAGAGGCGTGAATCATCCAGTAAAGCAGGTGGTTGGTATCTCGTTTGTACGCAAGATATGAGTTGGAACCCATGGCGCTGACGATAGGAAGTCCTTTACGGATGGTTATTAGTTAAGTACTGTGGATATAGGTAGCGAAGACTTGCAACGACGGAAATCTTGGCTCCGACACCGTGGACGAAACCAAGGAAAAGCGATAAGTGCCGTGTTTACGAAGATCAAAGAACCATCGATTACTGCCAATATGTTGTAGATAGAAGAAATGAAGTCAACGTCCCCCTCATAAACAAAAGTCAAACAGATGCTGACTAATTACCACGTGGAGCACAAAATGCGTGCCTTTCTTAACTACCAGTCGAATGTTGACTTTGCTGCCTTAAAATCATAGCCTCTAGAGATACACTCTTAGCTCATAGTAAAACCTTGGTCGAAATGATTAGTTGTACTTGATATCCAGGGGGTAGTGATAATTACGTGACTAATGCTTGAAAGTACTGACTATTAACAGCTATCTAAGTTACGGGCGTGCGTGTTGAAGTAAGTAAAATGGTCTATTTACTGTATCATTAGTAACATTATCAGTAATAGGAACAATCTGCCTAATGCAGACGCGCGTTATCAATACTTAGAATATATTATTGGTTCTGTATAGTAATTAGCAAAGTGGACACTAACTGAAGTAATCTCAAACCAAGCACGGATTGCCTCTTTCCTTGTATCCACATTTCGATGCTGTTTCCTGAGCGTTGCATGTTGGTTGGAATCATATCTTTAGCTTAATAGGTTGTTAAAGACTAGGTACTTCAAGCCTCTCCTTAAGCGACTCCTCGCAGAAGCACTTGCTTATGATTATTGTCATAGTAGCATGCACCTAGTTAATTGGTGTTCTACTAGAACTAAGTATCTAGACAAGTAGGGGATGTTGAATAACTTGTTGCGAGGCACGAGCAAGAAATGTCGTTGAGACTGTACTGATATCTACTAGAGGAGACTTATCACTCGTTAGCTGTTAATGAAGTAGCAGTAAATGAGCAATTGAGGGTTTTAGTCGAGCTTTGGAGATTTAGGTCGATAAAAGATTGCTTTTCCTACCGAAGTCAGATGGCTGTGACTCTTCCGCTGTGAAGAAACAGAAACAACGACTATGCTAGATTAACCGAGGAACAGCCTTCCTGACTTAAGCTAGAATTAACTGTCGCTACTGTAGAAGCGCACCTGTAGTTGCCGTCCACATTGCGGAGTATCACGCCGCACGTACGAGTAGCTAGAACCAACCCCTCTTCTTATTATTGATGCTGCTTTTACCTCAGCTACGGCGTCAAGAATTCTACTAAACACCATCAAGTACTCTATTACATTTTGTCGAAATTTTGTCGAAATTTTGTCATTTCAGTCAATCATAGCCTGGAGTCTGAATTAGTAGCCGAATCCTCTACGTTGTGTTGAGGACTTAGTAATAGGAGACACCTCACGAGCTAGAAATTGTTGGTGTGGTTGACAGAACAAGCGAACGCTCTTCTACTCGTACTCCAAGCCATGCCAGACTAGGTAACCCGGGCTCGTTCCCCGGACTCCAAAAGTGGTAATTCTAAGCGCTGGGTGGCCACTCTTGAAGCTACTCCTCACGACAACGCAAAGCAAACTTCCTTTTCACACATCGTTCACTTTTTCTCTTTTACACCAACATTTACACCCACGGACAACATGTCGCAAACCTCGAATATCGCAGATCGCTCTGGAAGCCAAAGCAAAGATGTCTACCTGTCGGAAGCAAAGAATCCAAGTCTTCAAACGACAGCAGACCACAAGATAAAGATCGAAGAAGCGCCAATCGAGAAACCGGGCCCTGGAGATGTTCTACTCCATATAAAATGCACAGGAATATGCGGGTAAGCTCTGTGCCGCCCCGACTGTTGTTGTCTTGCAACATGGACCCTTTACCTCCAATGCTGATCATTGTCCAGATCAGACATCCACATGTGGAAGCATGGGGGCATCGGTAGTATGAGGGTAGAAGGCGACTGTATTCTCGGCCACGAAGCAGCCGGTATCGTCCTCACGACTGGTGCCGATGTCAAAGACCTGAAACCCGGTGACCGCGTTGCAATTGAACCGCAAATCCCGTGCAACACATGTTTTTCCTGCACCAGTGGACGCTATAACTTGTGTCCTAATGTCAAATTCTCGAGTGTCTATCCTTACCATGGGACATTGCAGCGATTCAAGGTGCATCCTGCAAGATGGGTTTACAAGTACGTTCCGTCAGTTGTTGAAGTGGGAGTGTGGTGTGGTAAAGGGGATACTCGAGTAGGAAAGTGCTAATCTTAGATGGATCAGAATTCCTGACAAGATGACTTATTCACAAGGCGCCCTTCTGGAACCCCTATCAGTAGTCCTCCACGCCTTGTCACGCACCCATCTCTCACTTGGCCGACCAGCTCTAATTTGTGGCGCCGGCCCTATTGGACTCATCGCTCTGGCAGCAGCAAGAGCATCTGGTGCTCACCCAATCGTGATCACAGATCTCGAGCCGAAACGTCTTGCTTTTGCTAAGAAATTTGTTCCATCTGTCTTTACATACCAAGTAAATCGGGACCTTGATGCAAAGGGCAATGCGGCAGAAATTAGAAAGTTGTTTGACCTGGGCCCAGATAATGAGTATGGTGCTCCAGCAACTGTGTTGGAATGCACCGGTGTGGAGAGCTCCGTCTGTACCGGTGCTTATGTAGTCAGACGCGGTGGTGACTTGATGGTTATTGGAGTTTCGAGCAAGGATTTGATGAGTAACCTTCCATTTATGCATATCAGTCTTTCTGAAGTAAGTTCATCCTCTTTCGGTATCTCTACTCGTTGTCATATTCATGGATACCTGGATGCTAAAACAATAACTCAGGTTAACCTGAAGTTTATCAATCGATATACTGATACTTGGCCTGCCGGTATCAATGCGTTGGCGGGTGGAGTCCTCGATTTGGATATGCTGGTTACGCATATCTTTCCGCTGGAGAAGGCGATAGAAGCTATGGAGCTATGCGCCGATGTCAGCAAGGGAAGTATCAAAGTGCACATTGTTGATGAAGGCAACGTTAAAGTGTGAAGAGGCTTAGCGAGGAGAGGATCAGGGGAACTGCACAACTTGTACCGACGTCGCAATATCCAGTATTCTCTTAATGTTGACCACTAGCTCAAGGTCAGCGCTTGAGTCTTTCCCTATATTATGAAGACAAGTCTATTATGAAGACAAGTCTATTATGAAGACAAGTCTATTACATGATCCGGCTTCGGTCTCGTGCGACTTTTCTTCAACTTGCGGGGGGGAGATGCAAGTGCAGGGTATTTTATGCGGGGAAGTTCACCGTCTCGGCAGTTTTTGGCTCGGATTCCCGAAAGGGGCGATTGAAAAGAAGTTCGTTGGGCACTGGAGCATAATTTTGTTACCATTCTATCGACATGACAAGGTCCACTCTACTACGTCGTATTCTGACATGTTCTTTGACCTCGCCTTTGAGTCTTCTCCATGGGCTGAGGTTCATCGGTTAAAGGAACACAAGTAAGACCAATTGCGCGTATAAGTAGTGGTACCTCCCTCTGTTTCTCCTTTCAATTGTTAAGCGCGTGCCATGGGTAGACTTTGTGCAACCTTTGTGTCTCTTAGCATTGTGTAATAACCCACAACTCACAGCATGGGCAACGATAGTCCCTTCGACCTCGAGGGCGTAAGTGCCGTTCGACGGCGGCAATTAATCCAAAAGAAAACTCGATTCCAAACAATTTGGACTAACAAGAAAATCGTCTTCATCGCCCTCTTCGCCTCGTAAATACAACTTCCCCGCCAAAACTCAATTCTCTGAATTCATTTACCTTCGCTAACACATACCCCAGATTCGGTGGTTTCGAATATGGCTACCAGCAAGGCGTCCTGGGACAATCGCTTGTTATGTACAAGTTTAAAGAAACATTCCCCCATATCATCGCCTCATCAAGTGCTACGGGCTGGCTTACCTCAATATTACAATTGGGAGGTTGGATAGGTGCGCTGTCTGCCGGTGTGTTTGGGGAGATCTTTAGTAGAAAGCATACCATGTTTTCGGGGTGTTGTTGGGTGATATTAGGGAGTTATTTGTATACCGGTGCTAAAGCTAATACCTCGGCGCTGCTGTATGCGGGGAGATTCTTTACTGGCTTGGGAGTTGGCACTTTCAGTGGTGTTGGGTCAGTATATATCCTTGGAAAGGAGAGGCCTGAGAGGTGAAAAAAAAAAACTAACGAGAGCCAAATAGTCCTTTATACAACGCTGAGCTAGCACCGCCTGAAATCCGCGGAACTCTCGTATCCTTCTACCAGTTCGCCACAATCCTCGGCATCATGTCCTCCTTCTGGATCGGCTACGGCAGCAACTACATTGGCGGCACCTCCACCACCCAAAGCAGCCTTGCCTGGCGTCTCCCAACAATTATTCAAGGAATCCCCGCCGTCTGTCTCGCATTCGGCATCTGGTTCATGCCCTACTCACCGCGCTGGCTCGTCAAAGTAGGCCGTGACGAACAAGCAAAGAAAACACTCGCCTACCTGCGAAATCTGCCTCTGGACCACGAACTAGTGCTCATCGAGTTCCTGGAGATCAAAGCCGAGGCCCTGTTTGAGAAACGCGCTTTTCAGAAGGCCTTTCCCCGCTTAGCCGAGAGGGAGAACACCAGTGTTTGGATGCGCGAGGTGGCGCAGTATGCTAATTGTTTTCGGACGAGGGACAATTTTCGCAGGGTTGCTACTGCGGGGTTGGTTATGTTTTTTCAGCAGTGGAGTGGGATCGATGCTATTATTTACTATGCTACGAATGTCTTTGTTAGTTTGGGAATGTCGTCTGTTACGGTTGCGATGTTGGCGACTGGGGTGACGGGGGTGGTGTTTTTTGTTAGCACGTTGCCTGCGATGGTAAGTTCACAGAACTCAAATGGCTTCTGTATATTCTACACCGGGCACACAGAGTTACTGACTGATTGTTATAGGCTATTATCGACAAAGTTGGGAGAAAGCCTATGCTTCTTGTGGGCTCGGCTGTTATGTGGCTCTCGATGGTTATTGTGGGTATTATTGTAGCTAAATTCCGACATGACTGGCCTGATCACACTGTTGCAGGCTGGGTAGCTGTTGGTAAGTACCCCTCGCTTAACTGTACCCTCTTCCTCTTCCTCGCTAACACATCGCTCAGCATTCATCTGGGTCTACATAGCAGGCTTCGGTGCCACTTGGGGACCCGTATCATGGACACTAGTCTCGGAAATCTTTCCACTCTCCATCCGCGCCAAAGGTGCCTCCATCGGAGCTTCCAGCAACTGGATGAACAACTTCATCATCGCTTTCATCGTGCCGCCCATGTTCAAATCCTGGGCCTGGGGAACGTACATCTTCTTTAGCGTGTGGCTTGCGCTAGGCTTCGTATGGGTTTGGATTTGGTTGCCGGAGACTAAGAATCGGACGTTGGAGGAGATGGATCGGGTTTTTGGGAGTCGAGAGGGTGAGGCTGATGCGGTGTTGTTGGCTGAGGCGCAGAGGGAAGTGGGTTTGATGGCGGTTTTGTTTCCCAACGGGGATGGAGAGGAGAAGAAGAGGGAGGTGGTTGGGAAGGAGGAGATTGAGGGGTGAGTTGTTAGCCTGATAGGGAGGTGTAAGAGTCATTGGAATTACTCAGTACATCATTCAGACTATGGTACTCGAACGAAACGGAGAAGCAAATGGCCAATACCCTGAGACGCTAAAATCAAAGAGCATTTCGGGGAAATTCCCAAGCCTTAAGCAAAATAGGCTGTGTCTGTATTTCACCTCTAATGTCTACTTGCTTCCAATTCGCCACATTACTAATGCTAATCACAGTATTCCTAAACATCTGGCAAGAAACTTTGTGGCTAGTGACCTCTATATCAAGGGATAACAGAGTGTCAACTGCTTTTAATGTATCTCGCCTGAGAGGGAGGGCAAAGGTCTGTCTATTGGGGAGTAATCTGGTTGAATGCCATCATCCGGGCGTTCCAGAGTCCATATTCTGTAACAATACATCTACGTCTACGACTAAGGAATATATCGAGTTTCATCAGGACCTCCGAATATTACCTCATTTCGTAACACAGTCGGTTGAATGCAAGCAGCACGTGGGATATCGAAAGTGGTTTAGCTCTTAGGTGACCGCGGCTACTTTTCATATCAGATTTCAGCTTCAGCCTTACTGTCTTTTCTATCTCAAAAAGCCGTCAGGAATCATCAATATACTTTCGCAGTCCGTGTCTCAGTCTCCTCACGGAAAGCTACTTGCAACCAGACGCCAAAGTTCTTATATACTGGACCCCCTTTCCACGTCTCGATCGGCTAACAGACTTGAAGCGCCTTGGATCGCCGTTTCGCTCCTGGAAACATCATTGCGATAACCCCTTGCATGGACGTTCTATTCTCTCATTATCCAAGGAACTATATGCATCGATGGCGACTGAGGGTCAATGCTCGTCTTCACAATGGAGCAATATCAGTGTATCGGACTGGGCTAGGGTACATAACGGTCACATCTAAGAGACAAATATTCGTAGATTTATCCTATTCCTCTAAACTGGCTTTGCTCGTTTTCTTTCCATTGACTCAGTGTTTGTGTTAGACGTTACCGCATCTCTGGCTCGAGATGTTTACAGAGCATGTATCAGTTCTGCGACGAGCTTTCAGCCACTGGCTGCTGAGGCAGCCTCCTTTCGTTCCCTCCTAGAAATCACCAAGAAGACGTTCCAGAAGCATGATCTGGAGGAAACCTAGGCTGAGCGTCTTGTATTCATTGTAGACGGATGTTATAGCTGCTTAAAGGACTTGCAGATAGCCATCTCGAAATATGATGAGCTCCCAACTTCGAGCCAGCGGACCTGGGAAAGAATGAACTGGTCCGCAGAAGAGTTATCGGAGTTGAGGAGTAGCTTAGGAAGAAACTTGAGCTTGCTTAACGTTCTCAACAATACTATCTCGAAGTAGGTTTCAACCTTCCAACTTCTTAACTCCTTGGCCATTTCTAACTTTCATTGCAGCACATCTCAGTTCGCTGTTCAGCAAATACTGCAGAAGTTTATAAATGAGGTTCACTCTGGGAAAAGAGAGGGATCTGTTGTGTCAAGGGAAACGGTAGTCGTTTTTCCTTGACGAGAAGATTGCCTGGCAGGCTGGCGCATACTCCTCAAAGAACTCGAAGATGTCGGCATTACTCCTGACCTCTTCCAACAACACAGAGAAACCATCAAAACAACATTGCAATTGGATTTTGACTCTGGTGCACTTCAAGAAAAATTGCCTGACACTGGTGAACTGCCTTCTGTGAAAGACTTACAAGAAGGGCAACCTTCACAAACTCCAAATGTCACAAAGTTAAATAATAACACAAACCAATCAATCACCAGCAAACTCCAGGGACTGTCACCGTCATCTCCAGATGCAACCTTACCAGCTGAACAACAACCAACTGCTATGAAGTCGTCTTTGGCTGATAAGGCTCTCAATAAATCTTTTGGCCGAGAAGACGAATTACACATCGCAATCAAGAATTTAGACTACGAGAAAGTCCGATTACTCTCGAGACAGGTGCTCGAATCAATCCACAGTCTGCGAGGATGTGCCTCTATATGGGAATGGATTATTTGAAATACTTTCGGGATGCCTACAAGGAAACGGCTATTATTAACGTCATAAAGATTTTGCTTTTTCAAGTCGGAGCTAACGTTGGCTCAAAGCTGTAAGCTGGCCATTCCTCGCACATATCCTGCACGATATCCAGTACCGCACCAGAAGTTCGCTAGCGGCCACGAAAAAGACTACTTTGAATCAACGCGACTCTTCGTATGCTGTTTACGATGACCCCTATTCACCTAACTGTTAAGGTCCGAAGCTTGGCCAAGATCTGGATTTGGTCAGTACGATTTGGTGTACGGACGGGTTACCGACTGGGCATGTGAGCTTGGGAGAGTTCAAGAATACCAGGCTGAAGCGATTAACAACGCTGAGTGCTCTGTTTAAGGACATTTGGGCCGAGTTATGGATGTAGTGTATATGGTAGAAGACCCGACCTAAATGGCGATACATTGGGATCTTTCAAGATATCAAGATCAGTCACCCAGTGCTCTGTATTGGGACGTCCGGGGATCTCGTTTGTCCTATGATGAAGTAAGTCCGACTTTCGTTCATTCTTTGCACGCACCCTGATTGCTTTCATAAGAGAATGCCGACCTTGGCGACGAAAAGTACATACAAAATGTACCCATCATTCCCTGGGTCCGCAGTACTGGAACAGACATCTCAAGGACACTGTAGTGTATCCGCACCTTCGCTCTGCACCGCCAGCTATGTACGGCTGTACCTTCAGACAGGGCAAATGCCCAGTCTAGGGACGATATGTGTGGTGTTGATAAACTGCCCCCTCGAGAAGCAAGATGCGATAGCTCCACCTGAATCAGGCCCGGCTGAAAAAAGGTTCTGGGAGGCAATCGAGGATTTTGATGCATTTAAGCAACTCCATTTCGGACTCTGAATCGAAATATTGGATGAGAAGAAAAGGCAATCAAAGTTTTGAAAATGTTAGAGCTATTATCAAGTCTCTTTGCTACTCGTTGCTCCCTTGAGCATAAACGACGCAGATGAGATTGCTCCCTGAGAAAGATTGTAGGTACAGCTTTGTTCCTGTGCGACGAATGGCGAATGGCGAATGGGGAAAAAAAGCAAGCAATATCAACACTCGTAGATCTGAACTCACTCGTAATAAATTTCCTAGATGAAAGCAAGACGCACGATACATAATATATTCGAATGTTAGTTCTCAGAGGCTAAAACAAGTCAATTGAAATCCTCAGTACTCACTCACTCACTGTCTACATGGACTTATCAGAGAGCAGATGCAGAGCCAACCCCTAAAATAAGCGAACAGCTAAAGCAGCTTATACCCCACCTCCACACCCAACCAAACCCCCAAAACCCATCCATTTCCCCACCTACTGAAACCATTAAAAAGCAAAGCAAAGCAAGAACGAATGTTGTATCAAAAAAAAAAGTGGCAGCCATCCCAAAAGTAAAAGACGACCCCCAAAAAATCATCAAAAAAATTCAAGGTTACTCCAGGTGAGGGTCGAACTCACGACTGTACACAAGTTAATTAAACCTCCTTATAATAGAAAGTTCAGTGACGATTTGAGAGTGGTAGGAACGTACCTTTCGCATTTCTATCATATTAGACAGGGCAAGCCCCGTAGAATATAAGAACGACACGCTAACCACTGCGTCACTGGAGTTTTACACTTTGTGTGTTTGGTTGGTTTGTTTGGTAGGTTTGGGCTTATCTGGGTTTATGTAGGGTTGTGGGATAAGCGAGTTTTGGGTTTAGGGGAGGGGTTAGGTGCAACAGGGATGTCGAGTGGTCACCGTGAATCAATTGCTGTACCTAGGTACATTTCTATTTCAAACTTCGTGCCCTTGATGATTATCAGGTGTCTTTCTTTCCATCCCATTCGCATTCGTCTTCCGAAGCTCCATTCTAACCGGCGCAATCACGTCTTTCTTTAAAACAATAATGCTACAATTATACCAGCAAGCACAAAGCTCTCTCCCTTTCTCAAGTATACCTCACTCAATTCCAATCCCATAAGATGCCAATGCTCGTTCACAAGCAACATCAGCATACTCCAGAAGCATCCCAAACCACATCATCACAAAGAGGGAGTAGTTTAGATAAAAGGTGGAAATGATGCGGACGACACAGAAGTCAACTTAAGCTCAAGCTACTGCGACACAGGTACATCGAGGGAGGAGTTGGAGCTTCCCAAATAGGTAGATAGCTAGACAGAATTTTAAATTCATTTACTTCTCCTGGTCCTCTATGTTACGCACTCATTAATGCATGGAGAAAACGCCCTCGTACAACCCCAATCCCATTTTCCAGAATCGCCCAGAATTTAGTCATCATCCTCATTCTCCTCCACAATCTGCTCTCCCATCTCCTCTTCCTCGAAGCTACCAGCGGGAACCTCGTACAGACGAAGAATCTGTTTGTTTGGGTCCTTAACCAGCACGTACTTACCCTCCTCGCGCTTCAAGCACATGTCGGCGATAGTACGGACGATACCCCATCCGTTGGAGAGAGAGAGGTTCATCTGTTGAGCAAAGTCGCGGGGCTTCCAGCCAACGACACCAAGGATGACGTGCTTGTCATTAGTCTTCGGGTTTGCACGGGAGACGAATCTACAGGATTTTTTTAGTTTCATTAATTTTGGGTAGAAGAAAGGGAGCATACCCGAGCTTCATAACGTCGGCCTTGGCCATGATACTCTGAACAGTCCATCGAGCGAGCTTGCAGGAGTTGTTCTTCATCTCAGTAGCAACGACAGCACCGCGCTGACTGACCAACTTCGTTCTCCAATCAAGGGCTCCCCCACTTCCTTGGGCCTTGTGGTCGAATTCGTTTAGTGCTTTGACAGTAATAAACTGGTCCTCGCCACTGATAGCATTCTTCTGCACAGCATCAAGCTCAGTACGGACAATAAGATGAACTGGATCTTCGTCGTTGAGTGAGAGATCGAAACGGCGGTATTTGTATGCTTTTGATGCTGCTGGCTCGGTCTCTTCTGAGGGGTTGTAGAAGGGGTTCTCGTGGGCCATCTCGACCTTTTGGCTATTCACAATGTTAGCAATTCCGAACCTACATGTTTGGGGAGGAAAGATGTTGGGGAGTTAAGATGTGCTCTGAGAGCAAGTCTTAGGGCTCCTCCCATCCGCCCTCGTCAAGCCCAACTGTGGTAACTCACCTATCGTTCTCAAGCATGGTTTGGTTGGCGAAGTTGTGGTTGATATAAGTTGCTTCCTCGGCAAGAGCGGAAGGTTGGTTGATGGCATCCTTGCTTCCTTCTGATGCATCCATCGGTGCATCTGCTGCATTCTCGTTGACGGTGACCATGTCAAGAGTGGCATTGTCTCTCTTGTCAAGAAAAACCTTGTTTCCTTGTCGGACAATGACAATATCCCAAGGGTAGACTGATCGAGGAGAGCACATGAGCATGGAAAGAATGCTGTCTGTGGCAAAGATGGTAGCCTCATCCTTCTCGGCGAGTTCTTGAATGACGGGATCCGAGGAGGTAGTAACGTTATATGCAGCGCGGTCAACAACATTCAACTTCCGCTCAGTGCTCTTGACAGGTGCCTTGTCGAATGCGCGGTCGTAGTAGTATAGGAAACCATAGCTATCAATATCCTCTCCATCATCGGTATCCAGATTCAGCTTAGCCAGGCGGTTGAAATCAATCTCCTCCAGCATCTTCCAGTCAGGCTTGATGTTAACAGAAGCATCACGGTTGCGTTGCGGCTTGTCGTAATCCTTCCAGCCGAACCGTCGTCCACCTCGTGCACCACCACGTCCCCCACGGCTATCGTAGTTGCCGTAACCTTGCTGTCCTCCACGTCCTCCAACTCTCTGGAACTGTCCACGGCCACGGCCTCTTGAGTCGAAACCTCGTCCAGCTTGTGCTCCACGGCCTCTGAAAGCGCCTCCCCGTCCGAAACGGGTCTTGACTGAGTCGCGAGTGTTGCTGACAACGGAGAAAGACGACTCATCTTCGGCTACTTGAACAGCGAACAGAGAAGAAGTACCAGCACCGTAAACTTGCTGATCTGTTCATTAAAGAGATAAGCAAATGCCCCTCCACGAAGGTGCTTCTAAGTATGGGGAAATAAATAGCATATAGTTAGCAGGGTTAAGATCATACCTCTGTAATTTCGGTTGTACTGTTGCCTACCGCCTCTACCATCTCTGCCATCTTTGCCCTCGGTCGTCCAGTCTGCCATGCGACCCAGCTTGTCGCCTTTCGAGTATGGAGCGTATGGAACGCCATTTAATGTGGTCTCGGTGGATGTTGGTGGTCCCCAACCGTCTTCAGAGGGAAGCGCGGAAATAATATCCGAGAT
The DNA here is from genome assembly GCA_026119845.1 of Pezicula carpinea. NCBI lineage: Eukaryota > Fungi > Ascomycota > Leotiomycetes > Helotiales > Dermateaceae > Pezicula > Pezicula carpinea. The sequence goes on from JALRMK010000024.1 coordinate 142,764, forward strand.
AGAGATGGGCGCCATGTTTGCGGATTATGTTGATCAGGCGGCGGTGGTGTTGTTGTGGTTTGGGGCAACCAACAATCTTCTACCTCGACGTCGCAAATATTCACGATTGTGGAAAGTCATTGTTAGTGGGGCTGCCAAGATTTCGTCAACACGTGAGTTAAGCGGAGAGCGGGGCGGAATGAGCAGCGGGCAGCGGAGTCTTCTCTACAGAGTAAACCGACAGAAGTGATTTCACCTTGTCCTTTACAGGTATGTTAAAGCAAATAATAAAAAGTACCTATATCGATATCTCTAGCTAACCTTAAAGAAGGGACGACGCTGTTATACTAGAATTAATATACCCAGACTGACGTCACATTTAAAGTTAGCATCGATTATCATTTCGCATTCGTGAACTCCCTTATACTGCTGCAAGCACCCTCCATGTTCACCAGATTCAAAAAGTGATCCATCAGAAGATGAAAAGATTTACTCGCATACATATGACGTATGACAGTATAGGCATGATGTAAATAATGTCTCTAACCAAACGGGATGATCTTCAATTTTCAGGTGTAGAACTTCATGCATGAAAGTCGAACAGATGAAGAGACGATGCTATGTCTCTCGGGTACTATATCACTTCAGGAGCCCTGAGAAAATGAGCGAGAGATGTGTAAAACCCAAATGCTATCACTCCGAATCTCGATTCAAAAATCAAATCTTATACACAGTCATGAAATAGGCCACTCCTCTAATATCCTCTCCTTACTATTCCTCTACTGGCCCTTTCCACCTTTCTTTCATCCAGAAGCAACGCAGAGTCCAATGAGACCCACCAAAGATATACCGACGACCAAAAGCCCAAGGATCTGTAATATACATGTAAGTCTCTTCCTCCTCTCCCTCTTTTCTTGGGACTTAGATAAAAAAGCTTCAATATCTTGCTCTAGAAGCCCCTCCGTAGTAGAATATTCTTCATCAATATCAAACATCCTCATTCCTAATGCTTCTGAAGGCCTCCGATCAAGGCTTGATGGTTTGGAGGTAGGCGACATAGGCGGCGATACAACTATCGATGCCGGGTGATGCGACGTTTTGGAAGACTTCCAAACTGGCTTTGCATTTCTCCACCAAGTACCTGCTGGGATAAACTTGATTTTAGGAGAGAAGGGTGAGAGGGGTGCAAAGGGATTGTAGGGCGTAGGGCTGTTGAGTGATGAGGACATGGGAGAGGGAAGGTTGAGGTAGGGTGTCAGAGAGGGCCGGTGGGTGGTGGTGTGGTCATATGGAGAGGTGTCGATTGAGAGGCGGTAGGCTCCAGAGGGCATTGTAACTTCGTTAAAAGAAAATGCAGCGCAAGAAAATATGGTGCTAATCTCCAACTACTAGATGTTGCTGATGTATCGAGAAGCCTCCAAGTACTACTATTAGTGTTGGATCTGAGTACTCGATTTGGTTCAGTAGAACTTGACGATTGACTGGAAGTTTTGGAGATTCCCTGACTCTCAAGCATTAAGTCATTCGAGCAACCCAGTACTTGTGGTAATGATATTGGTGTCCGATCGATGGAGATTCCGAACGAAAAGCAGCATACATGCAAATATGCATTGAAGTTCAAGATCTTAATCACTGGCATATGTGACTGAAGAGCGGACTTGAATCCTTTGTTCATTTTGTAAATGTTTCCAGAATCGGGCGAGCCGACCGGTTTGGGGCATCAATAGGAGTAGGCCATCATCAAAAATTAACAAAGACCATCAACCTTGGGACGAGGAATCATATCATGGATATGAATTCCAGGCGTCTGTTTTCGTTCCGTAGTTATGTAGTTCTGTAGTTCATGTGCCGACAGCTGTGATTTCACCGTGGCCGCGGGTCAGGGAATTATATCTTCATCTTCAAAGCCTCATTGCCAGGGTTGATATTCCCTTGAATCGGATCCCTGGCCCACTCCTCCCTCTTGCTCTCGAGGTATTGACCCTTCTCAACCCACCTGGTTTCCAACCACTTCGCCAATCCCTCATCAGTGTCCGGTAAATCCACGAGTGCAAATCGCTGTGCATGCACATGGAAGCGATATCCCTTGTTTGCGCTCAGCGCAGGCAGACTCAATGAATCCCAGATCGTAGGAGCCTCGAGGAACTTGTTTTTGTGCGAATAAGCGATTGTCATATCGTAGACAGCTTTGACATGATTTGCCTTGCGCAGATGTTGGACGGTGGTAATAAAGCCCTTTGAGCGAGGGTAGAGGAGGTGTTGAGGAAGTGGGCGGGAATTCTCTTTGCACCATGTTTTGGTTTCCTCGGCTTTCTTGGGTGTATATCGGGTTGCTTCGCTGAACGAAATGAGCCCTGCATAACATGGGTAATTAATATAAACGAACAAACGGGCACGGGGGTAATGGGCACACATACAAGTAGGCCACTTCCGCTCGGTAACACCAGCAAACACACGGTCCAACTCCTTCTTATCCTTCGTCCACTTCCGACTCACCATGGGCATTCCCATGGCCCAAATTCCCCAACCCAACAATGGCACCCACCGCAGTTCAATCTTTGCAAACCATCTGCACCTGCCCAGCATACCAGCCTGGATTGCGAGTGCCTGGATCATATAGAAGTCCGTCCATGAGACATGATTGGCAATGACAATGGCACTCTCGCCGTTCGGCAACTGATCCCCGGAGAAAGTAATCTTGCCGCCGTTGAAGGTCTCGAAGATTTGTTGGATCCACCACCAGTTGCTTGCTGCGACGAGAGAAGAGATGTTGTAGACGGTGTCGGGGACAAAGTAGCTGATTGGCAGCATGGCGTTCAGGATCAAGTCCATGAGAAGCAGGTAGAGTGCCCATGGCAGCACAATCAAGGCACCGCGGATGTTGGTGAAGAGGTTACCGTCGCCGGCCATTGTGAATCTGACTTTCGTGTGTGGTCTAGTGCTGGAGTTTGGGGGCAGAGGGCAGAGGGCAAAGGGCAAAGGTGAATCCGAAGAGGCGGTCAAAGTGCTTGTGAGAGGCCCAAACAGGTTTCTCTCATCAAGGTCCCCCCACACGAACGGGCGGCTGGCTGCTGGTCCAAGTTTCGTCGGACGTCCTCGCAGCAAGAGAGACCACGAAAACTAACGAGTTCAGGGTCGTGGACGAGGCTGACTGCGGTAACGGGCAGGACTTTCAGAGTTCAAAGGCAATCTATTATGACGACCCAATCGTATGATTACTCACCAGTTTGCAGCATCATTTTAGAGTTGAATAGCCAGAGAGCCAAACAAGTAGCATGCTGTGGTGGTATGAGCTTCGTGAAGCGAGCCTTTGCCAATCTTGTCTTATTACTTGTGATAATACGTCGTGAGTTACTGCGGCTCTGCGACAACCCCATCTTCACTGTCAGGGCGAAAAGCTCGTCGGCGCGCTGGTTGGTTACAGTGGGAGAGAGACGTCGGGGGTCTGGACCACTGCCGAGGCGTTGGAAGAGCTGCAGCAGCAGAGCAGAGTGAGAGCACTGTACGCGGCCAAGTCGGTCGTGCGCAGGGCCGGACGAAAAGAGTCTCGCAACCGGTCGACGATCAGGCTGGGGCGACGACAAGCCCACTCAGCTATGAGAGCGACGACGGCCTCAGAACATTGAAACGCTGGAGGTTGTACAGTTCAGCAAGGTGCATCAGGTACAGACAGGAAGAGTAGTGGTAGGACCCGGTAATAGTGCCAAAGGTGCAACGGCCAAACCTTACCTAAGCACCGGAAGTCAGTCACCATAAGGTATCTCTATCTTCTATCTATCTGATCCATCCCCCTTCTCCCCTCCTCCTCTTCCCTCCTCCCTCTGGCCAGCCTCAACCTCTCCAACCCACGCAACGCCCTCCAACCCTCGCCAACCTCTCCAGCCCTCCTCGTCTCGACTTGCACCGGCGATCCCCCAATTTCGTTGCTTTTTGCAATTGCATCTCGCCATCTCCATTCCTGCACCCGCCGCCTCCCCAGCTCCTCTGGTGCCTGCGCTGCAAAGCAAGGGGATGGCAATCTGACCTATCCAGCCTGCCTCACCGTGGTGCGACCGAGTCCAGATGCAGTGTCTGCGAACTACGACCTGCGACCTGCGAACTGCACGTTGATTTGCTGCAGGCCATCGGCACAAACCATATCCTCTCCCCCCAATGCTAACCGTCCCCCTCGCTCTTCAAGCCATCGTCCATCTCCTTCAATCTTCAACGTACGATTCTTCAACACGTCTTGCGACACCTCGTCCCAAGTGCCAGCCCGAGGTGCGAACAAGTACGGTACGACGATTGCCGACTCAACCTAGGCCTGACTTGATCAGCACGTCCCCACATCCATCGAAGCACCCTTGTGGCAATCAAGAAGGGATCAACCGTTGCAGCCGTGCTGTAGCTGTTTGAGCAGCAATTCCAAATACTCAGACAGCAGCCCGTCCACAGACGATACACCCACGACGCCCTGCCAATAAAACAGTCAACGTCAGGTCTTGCCATCATTGGAGTGTCCGTCGCGTCTGTCATATCCCTTATCCGCAAGTAAGTCATGCAGCCAATGCAGGTCCCTCATTTAGTTCACATACAAGAAGCCATTCGAGTCCTGCCAGCGGTGGTGGGATCGTGCTTCATCACATCAACCCCTCAGACGCCTTTCCGCAAACAATCTGAACAAATGGACATGGCTAATGCGGACCGAGCAGAAGGCTTCTACGCGTCGCCCCCATCGCACACCGGCTCGAGCGCAGCATCATCGCCATATCATCTTGCTGCAATGGCGTCGCTGTCCCCGGTCGAACAGTATACGAACAAGTCTGGGAGTGGGTATGGCAGTGTCCAGTCGGATAATGATGCTGCCAGGAGTCCGCTCTCAATGAGCCTAAGCTTCCTTAAAACACTCACAGAGAAAAAGACGACCAAAGGTAGACTATTCTGTGCCACAAGCCACCAGTTGCTAGGGGTGCTAATCTTCGTGCACAGTTGACGGACAACCGCCAAAAAAGAGAGGGCCAAAGCCAGATGCAAAGCCCGCCTTAACTAGACGGCAGGAACTGAACCGCCAAGCTCAACGGTGAGAGACAAATACACGCAACGGTTCAGACGACAATGCTGACGATTCCTACTAGTACCCACCGCGAACGTAAAGAGCAATACATCAAGGCCCTCGAGCTAGAAGTCACGAGACTTAAGGAGAGTTTCAGCAGAGTAGACCAAGACAAAGAGACGTTGGCGGATGAAAATCGACAGCTGAAGGCCCTGCTTGCTCAGCATGGCATTCCTTGGACGGGGACAGGCGGCGTTGACGAATATCAAACTCATCGCAATGGCAGTAGCACAGCCTATCCTTCAAGTGGCAGCATATCAGGTTCATACGGGCCAGGCTCCGCAGGCTTCACACCTCCACCCCAAGGACCCATCTACTCGAGCGTGGAGGGCGGGCGCAACGTAGCCCAGCGATTCCAGCCAGGAATTGATTATGATCAGGCGGGGATAGACTTTGTCTTAACGTGCGGCCCCAACTCCAACTCTCGTAACAATCAACGCGGCGACGGGTCTCGAGCCTATGTGTCGCCTCCCCCGCAGTAGAGCTCACTAACGAGGAATTGCGGCATATAGGCTGGAAAGACCATGTATGGACCACATGCAATTCCTCGTCGAACGCGCCTCGGAGCCCGATGGCGAGCCTTGCGGACATGCCCTCATGGCGACATGTCCTCCCGACGCAAACGTCTTGATGAATGATCCGGACCCCGACATCCCTTTTGGTCACACGCATCATGGGTGCGCGCCTGACGCACATGGTCATACGATTAAGACCTGGGATCTGTCCAAGAACGCTCTCGCCAATCTACTTGATCTGACGAAGAGTTTAAATCTTGATGGAGAGATTACGCCGGTGATGGCTTGGGGCATGATTCTCAGCCAGGAGAGGTTTGGCGAGTTGACTATAGCGGACTTCCGTAAGATCTGTGATGATCTTAAGGGGAAGGTTAGGTGTTACGGGTACGAATTTCCTCTCTCAATGAAGGCAGCGAGTGATTACTGACAATGTCATAGTTTTGGCGCTGTTCTTGAGGAGTTCGAGGTCCGCGATGCTATTGAGAGCGTCTTCTTCACCAAGCAGGAAGGCATGAGCTTTTGAGAGATATATACCATGGGCAAAGTTTAAGTAATTTAGATTTGGGAAGGACGGGTAATGGAGTATACGATATCCCCCGTTTTTTTGACTTACAGCATTGGTTCGGGTTATGATTTGATTCTCTGGCGTACAAATATGATTAACGAAGCAAGGGACATTGGAATTGGGATTTAAAATGTGCGCGATAGTATAATGGGATATTGCATCTTGGATCTCGGGCCTTGGGCTTTGGATCTTAAGTCTGTTGGCTATTAGAGATAAGTAATTGAAATGTTTTGTGTCAGCATCCATGCTTGCTGTGAGGTATCCATTTATTTGATATGAATGAAGCTTTGCTGCGTCGGGATGGATGACAGAAGAGTGTTCTCCATCGAAGAGCCTCATCTCCCACTGTACTGCTGCTTACTTTTCTTGTGATAGTCATGCTATGGGTAGATATATGCTTAGGAAGGAATGAAAGAAGCGCAGCATTCGCAGCATTCTTAGCAGATGGGAGATCACATGCGTAAAAGGAACAAGGTAAGGTAGGTAACTACCTAGTCAACTAGTGAAAAAAGTCGTGGACTGTATTGTATGTCTTGTATGGGTACCCAACAACAGGATTTTACCTCACTCGCTAGCTGTCTCTGTGTTTAAAGCAATTTAAAAGCAGAGCTTGTCAGTACATGGCTCAAAGAATATTTTCCAGGTCGAGAAACGGCATGGCATGTGATTGAGAATCTAGAGCAATTCAAAAGAAAAGGCTCGCTTAGTAGGTATATAACATTTGTGAATAGTAATAAACGCGAGCGCCACCCAGTAGTGTTTTTTGTTCAGCAGCATTCCCATATATACCCCAATGTTAAAACGCCAGTGTATCTACGTACTCCTTTCCTGCCAATGATCTTATACACATTATTTTGTCACCCTGTTTTAGAAGTCATCTCTGTTTGCTTTGGCCAACACTACACTTGTCGCCTCATGGCTGTAAGCTCTCTCACATGCTTAGGAGGTTATCTCGTTGCTGTTGTGGCGAAGGAGCTGGACCACCAAATCCTCCTCGCTGTGGGGGATGTCCTCTTTGCTGAGGAGGATACTGCATTTGCTGTTGCTGCGGTGGTCGACCTCTTCCTCCGCCTTGTCGTGAAGATGGCCGTTGATCTTGGGCGAATGGAGGTGGGACGCCATAGCCTGGACCTTGCAGCGGATATTGTTGTGGCGGTCCCCGCGCACTACCTTGTCGAGAACTAGGACGATCTTGTTGCGCGAATGGGAGGGGTCCTCCGAAGCCTTGTGGTGGAGGTCGTCCACCACCTTGTCGAGAGGAAGGTCGTTGTTCCTGTGCAAAAGGTGGCGGACCTCCATATCCTGGTGCTGGACCTCCATATCCCGGTGCTGGACCGCCCCGCCCTCCTTGCCTCGAACTCGAACGCGGCTCATGTGCAAACGGAGGAGGATCAACTCTTCCTCCTTGCCTCGAACTAGGACGCTGATCCTGCGCAAATGGCGGAGGGCCATAGCCTTGACCTCTGCCATTTTGTGGCACGCCGCCTCTTCCCCTGCCTGGCATACCGCCTCTTCCGCCACTTCCGGGTGGCATGCCTCTTCCCCTGCCTGCCACTCCGCCTCTTGATCCTGGAGAACCTGGCATCCCGCCTCTTCCCCCCATTCCTCCTCTGCTGGCCATCGGGTTCTCATCATATGTGCTAATGATGGACAACGCAGCGCTTGCCCTATTCTGGTTTAAGAAACCTCCATGTGGTGGTGTCGGCATCGGCTGATTGTACGGATCAAAAGCTGCTGGAGGTGAGTGCATACCCTGGTTCCCTGGCGGAGTCATTTGCTGTTGGCCTGGTGGAGACCGATCTAAGGGTTTCCGTGTTATCGAGCCGGGGGTCATTGGCATATTGGCTTCGGATGCCATTTCGAATGTCGCAACGGCGGGAACTCGCTGTGCTTGCGGGGCGTATACAGGTGTTGGTTGCTGAGGGCCTACAGGCCGTACAGGTCGCGGGGGACTTGGAGGCTGAGATCTGACTTGTTGTGGCGGGGATGTGGGAAATGATACAGTTGTTGGCACGTTCGATGCTGCATTCACCGGTTGTGGATTTCCTGCTGCAGCACCTGCAACAGCAGTAGCGGGTTTACCTTCCAGTGCATTCAGAGCTCCTCCTTGGCCATCGCCCTGTCCCGCGGTTCCTACCTTTGAGGCGTCGAACTGTTGCAATGCATTCTGTTGTCCGTACTGTTGCTTTATGATGTCTCCTCCATATCCGTAGCCAGGCTTATGTGGGGCATCGCCCAAGGCGCAAGAGATACAGGCGCCCATTACTCGGACCCAGTTTTGGTGGTTTGGACGTTGTGCTTGTTTGCTTGTTTGGCTTTGGGGATCTGGTTTCGTTTCGGAGATCTGGTTTGGCTTCGGAGATCGTGCTGGGCTTCTGAGTCGAGATACGAGATTATCGTGCTACCCTTGCATGAGATCGGATTGTGGGCGACGGTGGAGGGGTCCGTTGGATGATGTTTATTCTGTAAGGACTGGAAGGCTTCGAATGGCAACGCGCAAGAAGGGACTAGCTGTATACTTATGATCAGTCTTCACCTCGAGTATACATACAGCAGCATAGGTACGTACGCGTACTTTACCAGCCCACAATTTAAAGCATCGGAATAGCCGGATCGCGCGGTTTTGGTAATGCAACAATGCAACAATGACGGTCAGGACGGGGTGGCTGAGCGTGACGGGCCGCGATGGACGAAGGATGTGTAGTGCGTGGTGGGAGCAATGGTCAAGAAGGTCTGATCAGACGGTGCGGATGACGGTGTGGGAAGAAGAGGAGGCAGCAGACATTGCAGTCGACATTGTCATTGTTCGGTCCTGAACACACACGAGTTGCGAGGGAGCGCGCTTTAGAGGGCCAGTGAGTGGAGCAGGAAAAGGGGGGGATTGGGATGATGATGATGGGATGGGATGATTGACTTGGGGAATCCATGAACTTGCAATTTCCCCTGCTTAATCAGCCGAATCCACGCACCAGGCGAGCCTTGTGCTTGTTTGAACCGCAGCCTTCTTCCTCCTCCTTCCTGCTTCCTGCTTCCTTGCTGGAATACATACAAACAATGAACCACGATCCCACAATGCGATGAAGCCCTACAACAATCCTGAGCCCCGACTCCGAATCCCGCATGCCATCTATTTCAGAACTGAAGAGCATTGTGTTGTTGCTCGACTGCTTCTCAAACAAAGGCCCTCCTTCGCTTCGAGGAGTCTGACTGCCATACAGCTAGCTATGCCCATGTATTGGTTGGTATGTATATATATATTCCTCGGCTCTTGCCCAAGACACATCGAAGAAAGCATCTGCCAATACATCGGCCTTCAACCGGTATATTCCTGTCAGAGTCAAGTCCCGCATCAAGCAATAGACGTTGCGCAGGCTAGACCCCTGCTGAGCTGGGGACGGCTGTTGGCAGAGCGTTCTCTTTCCGGGACGTGTGCTTTTCGGATGTTAATAATTAGCAATTGTTCCGATTGACTTCCACGGCATCGGAGGCTGAAGGTATAATTTGATCGGACATTATTACTGACTGACCTGGCATGACACCGGACACGTTTAGATCCGCTTCGAGCTCGATATAAGTTTCTAACTTAAGCCGAGTAATGATCCTGGGCAAGGCTGGCCGAGGTTGAGGAAGATTTGTCGTGCCAGGTAGGGTGAACTGCTGTAGTTCCTCTTCAGAGTCTACAAGCTGCCGTGCTAATTGTTGATCCGACCGTGGACTTGTTCGTCGTCGATGAAACTGTACGAAAATCAAAAGTGATGGCGGCCCAGTGACTATCAGGGTAACGATTGCAATGGGCGCTTCAGTTGACAAAGCCATTGCTCCCTTGGTTCTTTTTCATGGAGCTGATTCTTTGAATGCAGTATGGCTACGAAGATGTAGGGGGCTTGAATTACTTTTATATCAAACTGCATTCTACATCGAGAGGGCAAAGCAGTACTTGTGGAGGAAATATCTATATCTTGGTGATATTGGCAAAGCCTGGCTTCATCACCGCTCGTCGTAAGACCCGCCATGAAAAGCAGATTTGGAGACGATCCTATCAGTGCACCACCATGAAAAACAGATTTTGACACGAACCTATCAGTTCGTATGTTCTGCTGCCGTCCCATCCCTCGGGCTGTGCTGCAAGTTACCTGGCACGCCTGGGAAAGCATTCAGCCTCACCGAAGATGTCGATTCTGTACGTACCCAATAGCATGCGACCGAGAAATGCAGGTTTGGGCAGCCACCAATAACAGTATACGGGCAATGCGCTTCAGGGGAGGCAGAGCAGACTACAGGTAACCTTGCCCTGGTGGTTTGGTTCGCGAAATGCAGGTTCCGTTGTCAATCAATCACAGGAGGCACGCAACCTTGCATAGGTAAGCAGCTGGCGTAAGTCCAACAGAGTCCTGGTGGTCTGGTGGTCCAACGTGCAGGTCGCTCGTCAACTGTTCTTTCCCGTCGACATGTATAAGTTGATACTATCGCTCTCGTCTTCCACATGCGCATGCCGATAATCTCGAGTCTGGCTCTTTCATCAACTTTAGTTCTTTCTTCCCAAGCCTCGAGAAAAGGGTTTCGTTAATCTCAAATTTGATTCCTGTTGCACCGCAGCCTTATGATATGTTTTCGATGTCCCAAGTGAAGGGCAGGAAAGCCCAGAGCGAACTATGGGAACACCATAGAGCTACTATCGAAGATCTGTACATAAATGAGAACAAGACACTCGCAGAGGTCAGGGAATTCATGGCTACTACAGTCCCCGATTTTGCCAAGACGTTCGTGGAAGCATGTTTTCCGATGACTTGGGCTTTAAGCTGACCCTCTTAGCAGCCCTTCTCAGTATCAAAGCATCTTTCGGAAATGGAAACTTCGCAAGAATTTCAAAGCCAGCGAATTGAAGTCTGTCGGTCATAAAATTACCAAACGGAAAGCCCAGGGGAAGAGGTCCGATGTGCACATTCATGGATTTGTGGCAAAGGTCGACATGGACAAGATTGCGAGAAGAACTTCTCGTCACAATTTTCAAACGACTTTGGAGCGTATCATGACAGGTAGTTACCACATGGCGTATTCTGCGTCAGTGTACTTTAAGCATTTGTTCTAATTTCTATGTAGCCACACAAGGCCCTACAAGTCCGCACAGTCCGGCTGGTATCACCGTGTCTACTCCTCCAGCGGTTGATGGATGGTTCCATCCTACAGTCGATAAGCAGTTCCTACCTACTATCAATTTGCCGTGGTTTCGCTTTGCACAAAATCTCAGCCAAAATGGTGAGTAATAACTCTGGTCGAGGGTAATCTGTAAATGGCGTTTCTGATCAAAGTACTAGATCAAGGTTCTGTTGTTTCCTGGGGTCCTGCTTTGCAGCGTGCCATCGTCCAATACCCATATCCAGTAAACCGCAGTAATACAGAGATCAGCCACACTAGTGAGAACTATGATAGACGACAAGTTCGATGCCAGGAAATCCGCGCTCTCATCCCAGAAGTTCCAGACGACACCGCCACGGTGGATGTTGATCAAGCATTCGGACTTACCGCAAAAGAGGCCCCTTTGGAGATTCTGAAACTGGCTGTCTACATGGTATCCAACAATATCGATACCAGGAAAGTCTGTGAGAGAATTGTGGAGCTTTGTCAATCTCAAAGTAATCTCAAATTTTTGAAGCGCTTGCTTGAACAGAAACAATACACCATTCAAGCTATGGCCGAAAAGCTCTTAGACTCTGCCATTGAAAAGGGTGACGAGCCGTTAACGAGACTCATTCTTGAGGCCGGAATAGATCCCAGTGTAAAATCCGCATACATAGCAGATTCTAAACTCACAACGGCTATAGACAAGGGGCACATCCACTTAGTGCACTTGCTTCTTGACCACGACGCAGACTGTATTACCACGCAGGCTCTCTCGGCGTCAGTACTTACTGGCAACCTCACTTTAGCACGTACCCTACTTAGTAAAGGAGCGAACGCGAATGAACAGACTTGGAATGCAGACTTTAGCTCAGATGTTTCCTGTCTTTTTTCTGCTCTAATACGCGAAAATGTCGAAATGGTTAGGTTACTTCTGGAACACAATGCCTGCTTTTACACATCCTGGCGTGAGCAACTGAAATGTCTCGAGCTTGCCACCGAGACGGGCAGTCTCGAGATGGTCAAAGTATTGCTTTACCACGACAATCCCATCCCTGGGTGCGATGCCCATGAAGAAATACGCCACTGCCTGCCTGCGTCGGTCTCCAGTGGCAACGTTGAACTCGTGCGCTTCTTGATTTCTAAAGGGGCCGACGTCAATGCGATCTCCAGAAGAGGTTACACAGCCATCCAAGTGGCTGCAAAATTGAATGATATGACACTGATACGACTTCTCTTGGATCACGGCGCGGATCCAAATACTAGAAGTATAGAACCACGTAAATTTCGTTCAACTGCACTCCAATTTGCATCTAAGGCAGGGGATGTAGGTTGCGTCAAGTTACTACTCCAATATGGCGCAGATGTCAGCGCAGAATCTAGCGGTGATGAAGAGGGAGATGAGAAATATACCGCATTACAAGGTGCTGTGTTAAGTCGGAATCCCGCCGTAGTCAATATACTGCTGACGGCTGGGGCCTCAGCCAACGAACCATGTGGCGACCATATGACAGCGCTTCAAATAGCAATTGAAGCTCGATCGATGGGCCTTGCGGATTTGCTCATACGCCGTGGAGCAAATGTCAACGCGCCTGCTGCGCCGACGTTAGACGGTACAACAGCTCTCACTGCTGCTTTACAGTCAGCCAATCTGGAAATGACCCGGTACTTGCTCAGAATTGGTGCCGATGTCAACAACCCAAGAAAAGGCGATCCCGCTCCGAGCCCGCTTCAAGTAGCCATCGCGTCTCTTGAGTTTGATGTGATGGTAGAACTTGTCCGCCTTGGTGCTGATTTAGGTGACTCTGGTGCCCTTTGGGCAGCAGTAGCTCGGGAGGACTCGAAGATAGTTCAATTTCTACTGAGCAACAACCCTCAGCCAAGAAATAACAGCGACTACGGTCGAGCTGCCATTACTCTCGCCGTCCAGAACGAAAATGTTGAGCTAGTGCGTATGCTAGTCGAAGCCGGCGTCGAATTGGATCATTTACCAGAACAGCAGTTCGGAAGGTCTTTCTGGCCTTTCTGGCCCTGGAAGCAATACCCAGAAAGTTTTATACATGACTGCAATGCAATTGCCGCTGCCGTTATGTCTGCAGATACTAATCTTGTACGCATCCTAGTAGACGGTGGAGCAAATGTAAACAAGGCACAATGTGTGTACATGCGCAGCACAACTTACGTTGGTTCGGCCATGGCGTTGATAAGGCCCTGCAAGGAAACCACGGTAGAGATGGCAAGATTGCTCCTGCATCATGGAGCGAAGCCTGGTGATGACTATTTGGCCGACCAGTGGAGCGAATACACAACGCTTCAAATGGCAGCCGCGAGTGGTGACCTTGACCTGGTCCGGTGCCTATTGGATGCAGGAGCAGACATTAATTTTCTGCCCTGCGACAGATGGGGTAGGACGGCTCTCCAACTGGCTGCTGAGGAGAATAACGTTGAAATGGTCGAGTTTCTTCTATCGCAGAACGCCAACGTCAATGCGCCTGCTGCTGTTGAAAGTGGAGCCACCGCATTACAGTTCGCAGCATCGAATGGAAACTTCAAACTCGCCCAGCTGCTGCTTAATGCTGGGGCTGATATTAATGATCCTGGAGCAGTAGAACATGGACGGACTGCACTTGAAGGTGCAGCAGAACATGGCTGCTTGGATATGGTTACTTTTCTACTTGACCTTGGAGCGCGAATCGATGGAGCTTACCATGAAAACTACTGTCGTGCAGTACGACTTGCTCGGTACGAAGGCCACATGGTGCTAGCAAAGATGCTTGAAGCGTATAAGAGGGACAAACACCCTGACTCGGAATGGGAAGTATGTAGCCTTGGTTTTTGTCCAAAGTGCATCGTAAAGCGGTAGATTCTTATCGGCTAGGTATTTTATATTGCGACGCTTGCATGTGGGAGGCTGACTCCGGATCTGAACATGACTCATGGTCGGAACAAGATTCAGAATCCGACGAAACAGACCGACGGGTGGATGACATTGACATCGTCGAGTTCTCAGAAGCTCCTGACGCACGTAGTCGGGATGAAGAGTCGGAAAAACACTCAGACTCCGACAAAACAGACCGAACGGTGGATGATAGCATGGACATCGCTGAGGTCTTAAGAGCTACTAACTCAAGCACTCTGGACGAAGACCCTGAACCCGACAACCTCATGGATTATGATTATTTTCATCCACCGGTCGAGCCATTCTTTAGTGAGTTTTCCGGAGAACAAACTTGGTATGCGTAGCGTGTCTATTTGTAGCAAGAGGATAGAGATGGCTTGATGATATGGGGTATTTCTAGGGCGTGGGAACGAGTCTCAAGCACAAGGGAGACATACAGGTGGATATGGATTTCATATTTCTCGAATAGGGAGGATCTTTGGATACGCGGCTGGTTTTTAGTTCGGGAGATTTTGGGAGATTCAAATTGACACGAAGGAGATAGATGGTGTGGGAGGAATGGAACCAGAGATTTTCAATGAAACGGATATAGTATGTTACTTTGTTTAGGCAGTTTGTTGATTATTAACGTTTTAATGGCATGAATATATCTATCTCTCTATCTGCGTTTAGTCGTTAAGTCCCTATTTATAATCAAGTGTAAAGTTATAGAAGAGAGCCTTAAGTTCTCTATCAAATTATAGTTACTTCTAAAGAACCTCAAATAAGGTCCCACAAAATGTTGTCTAGCTTTAATCTTTTAAAATTCACTACACACAAGAGTGTAACATGGTAATAGAACACTTGTTAACAGATATAACAGCTAAAAACTCCTAGACACCTCTTTAGTCCGTCTTACTAACTTATCTACGTCCTTATATACCTATTATATCTATAGGCTCACCTATATAAACTATTTCTCTTGTAATAACTTGGTAATTAAGCTTCTTTAACGTAGGTATCTAAACCCACTTTAAAGGTCGGGACTGTTAAGTTCTTGTTACTAAGATATAGAACTTCTTGAAATCCTTACTTATATCTAATCTAATAGGTATCTATATAAGTATTATAGTTCATTAAAGCTTAAGTTACTATAATCTTAGATAAGAATAGCTATATTATAGTATTAACAGGAGAATATAATCTTTAGAAGACTCTCTCTTTCCTCTAATAAGATATTCTTTCTATTTTAAGACCTTATAAAGTTAAACAACTATTAAAAGTAACGTAATATTATTTACCTCAGAGACCTATTAACATTAAGTAACGAGACGAGAAGATTATAGTTCTTGAGAAGCTAAGGTCGGAGAAGATATCTTCTATCTTCCTTACTATAAGTAGGATTTAAAAGCTAGTCCTTTTCCCTCACCTTATTATCCTTTTTCATTGACATAGAAAGGTGTTATAAGCACGCTTAAGCTGCTAACACATTATACCACTACTATTGGGGCGCCGGCTGTTTTATTAGAGAGTGTAGTACTGTGCAGTTAGGATATCGAGGACCGTGTCGGTGGACTAGCTCAGCGATGTTTTGTTTACAATTATAGATAGGGTAGGGAAGTAATTTGTCTTGACGGCCGCTGCTAGCGAGATAAACGTTGTCTTGGAATATCTCGTTGTCAGTCTAAGGGCCTAATAGTGAGATAGCGCTGTTTAAAGAGTAGTTTTATAGTGTTCTTTTTTGTCTTGTGTGCTCCTTTTAAGAACATAGAGAGAAGATAAGAAGATATAAGAATGTCTTCTATCTTGTTCGTGGACTTGCTTAGGATAATAGCTTAACTAGATTATACTAGGTAGCATAGAAGGATGTCCTCACTGTCTCTACTATAAGTTTAAAGGAAGGACAATAGAGGTTTCCTTGTGTAAAGAGTAAGCTTAAGCTCGCTGATCATTGTAGTTGTATTCATAGGCTCTGTAAGCTTGATCCGAGAGATAAGAGAGAGAAATAAGAAGTAAATAAGGGTTGTTTATCTTTTCAAGAAGTTGGAAATTTAGTAGGTAGACTTGTTTAGGACGAAAGATTGTTCATACTACATAGGACAGCAAGGTAGTAGTTTGTCTCGGCCGCTTCTACTACTATGTAACAAAGCACTAGTTATATAAAAGGTAATAAATAGACTCTAATTAGATTCCAAGTAGGTGCTATCGTCTCTGTAGAAGGAAAAGAAGAAGAGGAGGAAGGGAGAGATCAAGAACGAGCTCTAGTTATAGCAGGCCAGTACTAGTGCCTATGTGACTGCCTATGTCCTAACACGCTAGGACACATGTTACCTTAGAGAACTTTGTTGTTAGACTAAGAATGAATTATAGCCCTCTATGAGTCGGTTAGTCTAGTCCTACTTGCTATTACAGCCTTTTATCGTCGTATACACAGCGTAGACCCCGTCAATATCAGGCACCCATTCCAACCAACCAACCAACCAACCAATCAGGCAACCAAACAAGCAAACCCCTTCAAATACCCAAATAACCAATTCCACCTCAACAAACAGAACAGGCGTGCCACAGTGGGTAAGTGGTATCAGGACAAATTCTGTTTAAGAGGAGGAAAAATAAGTAATGGTTCGCCAACCCCGCATACGGATACGAACAAAAAATAAACTTGTTAGCCCCTTGACGGGTGATTTAAAATACTGGGTTTATTCTCGTGAGGTGCAAGAAAGTCGCCGATGATCGAGTTTTTTTGCCATTTTTACGCGCCCTTTGTTTACTTGGGAGGGAAAAGTGGCTGGTGGGGACAGAAAGAGTGACTCGCGATACTTGCGAGGACTTTTCTTCCGTTCTCCTAATGGGGTGATGCTACTATGTTGCATGATCGGAGGAAAAAGTTTGCTTTCTCTATGGTATAGAGAGAGTCCCTCTGAGACTGGGCGGTTCTCTAATGGATCCCTTCTGCGATATACAGCCTATGAGAGTCACCGACCTTGTTATACTACTGGGTTATATCAGATATAGATTTACGAAATTTTGTACGTAAGAATAGCTAGAGGTAGGAAATTCTACCTTGGCTTTCTCTATTGTCTGTTCATGAAAAGAACTGACGTAGTACTAGCTCTACTCGAAGACTAGTCGACTCTTGAACAGTATTTAATTGTAGTCTGTATGGTCTTGATATCGCGACCTATGTGCTGTGGTGCCAAATAGCAGATTGCAGACTCGTAGAGATTTATCGGCGCACCACACTTTGGTTTCCTTGGAGATTACATAGCTCATCTATGAGTTATCTAGAGGAGATGTTAGGTGTCTTTGATGGGGTTGCATGGTGAGTGTGTTTCTCCTTGATAAGTTGGCATTGTATCTACTCCTGTTACAAATGTAAACTCAGCTTCAACACCGTGTCAATGCTACCATGGCTAAAATCTTTTGGCAGTTCTTGATGGAGCAGCTTTGATACCTTCCATCCTTCCCTTCCTCCCCTGGAAAAAGTGCTAAAGTGTGAATTGTTCTTGTTTTGCTTGTACTGGAGGCTTTACCTTCGAGGCTTGTTTGGGTCGAATTGAAAGTTTGGTATTGCGAGTGGGGGGCGCTATGTACCTGGCATTGCTACTGTCGTCATCACCACGGCGCGACACAGTTCGAAGCTTCTGTAGTAGACAGCTGTTTTCGCGATTAGCTTTGAAGTTGATATGTCGGTTCCAACTTCTGCTGCGTTGTTTGGGGTTGTGGAAGTACTTACAAGAGGAGGCAGATGTACTGGTGAAGTGCTTGAGTAATCTTCTTGCATGTGAATCGGCGCTTGCAAGATGGACAATGGAGCTATTGTGGATCTATGTGAGGTAAGACTAACGAAGCTGTTTGGAACTGCTGCATACCTAGGTAGTCTTGGCCCTGAATAGCCGTGAAGTTGCGACATCAGTTGGAGCTTTGGGGAGCTTTGGGCCTCGATCCTGGAAGGGTCAACGTCCTGCGTAACGCGACGAGGTGCTTGTAATGTCGACGATGGTGCGATTGGAGGGGTGTTTAGATCTAAGTTGTTAAAGTTGCGATGTTATTCATTTTCTAGACTCGGGAGGACCATGAATTCCTTTTGCGACATGAAAGTAAGTATTATCAACGTGCCATGGCACCGGTGAAAAGCTCTATTCTTTAGAGCTGGCAGGCCTCAATACATTCATATAGCCTTGTAATTCGTGTTGCAGAGGGTTTGAACTTCGAGGGCATGGAATTTTGGAGAAGGCTGACCCCAGCATCTTCACGGACTAAGATCTTGTTGGTTTTACTTCACTTGAAGGTATGAATGTTCGTATCGATGGAGAAGAATTAAGTTCCATAACTGAGGGTTTTGAGAACTTTAACTGTTATGATCAAGGATATTTCAGTTCACAGATCCTCTTTGAAGTGCTCGAATTTTTCTGGTGATTCAATAGCAACTGCTGAGCTATGTCCTTATCCAAAGACAAGGTAGATGATATCAGGAAAATTGGAAGATTCCCCGCTTCTGTCAATCCGTCTCCCTCTCCCACATGCCAACCAACTTCTTCGTATCCGTTTACTGCATCAACGAGTGATTCTGCTTTGCTCAGTCTCGTATTCTACGATGCGCCTCATCAATTCCCTCCAAGCAACATCCCACCGACAAACCTCCTCCTCATGCCAAGCACAAACTTCGAACAGCTCAGCTGTAATAGTATTGCCAACCTCAAATGCTTGCACACTCTGACTCAGATAATTGAAGACATCCTCAGGAGCAAAGTGATCGCCGAAAGTTCCACCGCGATATGTGTCGTAGAGTGGAGTGTCAATCTTTTGAATCAACAACTCATGGAATTCCGTTTCGCCCTGAATATTACCGTCCGTATCGACCCACTCCGTGATGTAGTTGTACTCTTGGACTTTCAAGCGCTTGTTCAAGAGAGGGAGGAATTCGTAGGGTGGGAAGTTTGGAGGCACGACCTTCATTGGTCCGTAGAGTTTGTCCTCATTATCGTAGCCGTTGGCGGTTGGTGGTGGTATCTCGTCTTTCGACTTTGGTGGAGGGTATGCAATTGTGTCGTAAGTGTACGTTCCAGCGAAGTACAGCAAACGTTGTCGCTCTACTAGGCCAGGAAGTTCTTTCATGTTGTAGCGGACGAAGAGAGCATCAGTTTCGAAATTGATGTAAATGCGGCGACTTCCATCCTCTTGCTTGAAGCACGTCATGTACCTCTTGAGTCCCTCATTACGCGACTCCTTGTTGATGTGCAGTATTGTGGGGACAGGCGTCAGAGCTTTGAAGGTGATGGGGAATTCGTGCAGATCTTGGAAGATACTTGGCATTTCATCTTCCTCCAGAGCATCATAGGTTTTCGGCAGAACCTTGACCTGAACATTGCTCTGGTGAGTAATTGCATCGATGCACTCGTAAATCCTGAGACGAATCTCCAATGGAAAGTCCGGGAACTTGGGCATGATCGTTGCAGGTGCGGCGCACAGAAGCTCAGCCCTGGCTCTCGTCGTTGGTGGCATACTGACGCTTCCTATGAAGGCGGATGATGGTTATGACTCAGTGAAGTGGTCGTGTTTTGAGGTGGACGAGAATTGTATTTGTAATGCAGACTTGCTAATCAACAGACCAGGACGAAGTTGATGAAAGAGTATCGATTTCTGCAGAACATGCTCTTGCAGACGGCAGAAAGGTTGTTGTGACTTGGGAAGGAGAGCCAAGACGCGTTATTTAGCTTGTTGCTCGCTTAAGTGGCAGAACGCGTTGCGGAGACGTACTTTACGCGATGAATCTAGTGAAGTGAGATTTCTAGCTATGGGAAAAGTCACATCAGTATAGCAGATGAATTATAATGAGCCTTTATTTCAATACCTGTTCTTCTATATCTATAGATATCACCATTGTAGCCATCAATGATAGAAATCGAGGCCCCGGGGTTGACCAGCTGAAAATCTGCAATCGGCAAACTGCCCAGCGTACTGCAATTTGCGATGATTGACTGTATCTTGAGGTAGTAAGTAGCAGGACTGATTCCAAGATCTTTCAGCGCCGTAACTTATCCAAGAATTCACCAAGTTCGAGCAGCTGCAAGATTCCTGGAATAAATTGAAGATGAAACCGAAGCATTCACTGCACGCCAATACCGAGAACGACCGATATCATGGTGAATGGTACTCTTTAATATCAAATAAAAGTTAAGAAATGGGACCGTTCTTTGAAATACCAGCTGAGCAGTGATAGATCAGACGTTAGTATATATTAAAGCTTTAATACTCTATGAGAACTTGCATGTTTTTAAGACTTTTAATAATTAAGTTCAGTTTGTGATTCCTTGATTGTTTTCCACTAACCCAAATAAAATCTTAACAATCCCATATATCTGAGTCTATCATACCATTTTTTCATCCTGGTATCTTCCTGCTACCGTATTAGTCGAAGAATTGACGCCTAGCCATAATTCTAGTCGCTAAACGAAGTTAGGTTCAAGTGTTTGATGGTACTTTTATTGCAGGCTCAAAGAGCAATCATTTGCAATCAATTTGACAAACCTAAGTAGGCCTGTAACGCTTGTTTATGCCTTGACCTCTGCATTGTACTAGCATTATTAATGTCCTACTCGCGGAAGTCGTCAGAGATATTCTCGCCAAATGGAAAAGGTTGTTTCGAGGTACTTCAAGGCTGAATCGGAGAAGCAAAGGTCTAGCATTCCCAGCATCATACCCAAGTCATGACGCCACTGATAACCAATTGAGGCAACGCCAGAGTAACCAACATATGTCGGTGAAGCTGGACCCTTTCAAGTCATCTTTAGAGTGCTTCCTCGGTACACACGAGGACAGGTTGAACAAGTTATTGTGCTGATCCGGATTACTTACTTTCTTGTCAGTTGATTGCTATCTAAGCAACAGAGAATACAAGACTACCAACCGCAGGTTTGACCAGGTAAGCTGCAGGTGCATCCATCGAATTTTTAATTGAGGGATAATGGTGGCCATAATAGGCAGATGGGTCAAAGGAAAGGTGTGTGGGATACGTACAAAATGTTTGCTCGCTCATGCTAAGCCTCGCCGGGCCTGATGCATGTCGCTGGGAATGCCCATGGGCTTCTATTAACGAGGAGATTGTGTGGACTTCAAACAGACTCCGTGAAGTTGGCATGGTCTCTTCAAGACTTCTTCCGATCTTGAATATCCCAGGGCATTCCTGCGATTCTGTTGTGTTGGGCGAAAACCACTCTTGGTCTGGAATTCTAGTTAGACTTTTTGGTAGAGGACGGTGTAATGTACCAAATGTAGTCGTATTGGTACTTTCGGACATACAAATTTGGGGGAGTCTTGTCGTTTGTGTGTTTTGCTCTGCCACGGGGTGGATCTGTTAGCTTGTTGGTCTCGATCAAACACTGCCGTTCAAGGTCTGAAATAAGGGACTGCGGGGAAGATTGGAGTACATCTTTGACTTGGCACTGCTGTTTGTGTTTCAAAGTTATGAGGTTGATTGTACTCACAAAAAGGTACGGTCCTTACGGAGGGGACACGCTAAGTTCTTTCATGTATGTCAAGTGCTTCATTTCTTTTGCCAACAGCATAGTACATTTATATGATGTGCCTATTGTCTATCTTTCGTCACTGTAGTCGGGATAAATTTCTTCCTTTGTGTTGCCTGGAAATACTTAGAGTGTTGTGCTTTCGTCAGATTTCCATTTAATTCCTTTTATACGATACACACTGGAGCGTTGAAGATCGTCCGATCTTGCCAGAGAAGGAACGGTCAGAAGGCACACCACTAGCATGCCTGCCCCAAGTCTGCGCGCCAGGTATTTGTAAAGGGATTTCGTAATGTGCAGGAGAAAGATGAGTATCGGGGAATCGAGAACTTGTAAAGGAGTCATTTGGTTGTGGGCTGCTGCTCCACATGTTTCGACGCTTTGAGCATCAATCAAGACATGTTCCTAGTTTGTAAATATAGAGATTGAGGACTTTATCAAGGCCTATATACATATATCTGGTTAGCTCAACATAACTTGGTGCTTCAAAGGAAAGAAAGCTAACCTTGGTGGTCATCGACAGCACGTTTACTACTGCGCGTAGATTAAGGTAGAAGTGACCCGAATTCTTACCCAACCTCGTCTGCGTGTTTGCGCTACATCATAGGATTCGAAGCTGAGTGAAAGCCATTAGGTACCAGAAGCTTGAACTGTCGTTATTTCTGGTCTGCAAAACACGATTTTTGTTTTTGGGTTGTAAACTTCTGTGGGAGCATGGCAGCAGGATAAGAAACTGCACCTAAAACTGTCCTTCATTCTTGCGAATCCACAAAGATGTACTGCAATCTCCACCTGTGATAAGTTTACGTATTGTTCATCCTTCGCGCCGGATGTTTAGAGGTTGTTCGAATTTCATGAACATGGTTGCTAAAAGGTGGTATGGATCAATATAATGCAGAATGGTACCACTTGCGCCAGTATGTTGAATTTTCTATTGGGTTCATAGTGAAATCTGACGGAGGTTGGTCATCTGCTGTTGTTGGTCTTGTTGCGATGCTGCATTTTCGCGTATCAGCCTCCAATGGGGGGGAGGGGGTAGGTATTGCCCCAAAACACCTCCCTTCTCGTACTGGAGGTACATGACTATATGGATAGACACACAGTACTCATAACATAGGAGTTAGATTAAGGTAAACAGATCAAGTCAGTAATCTGAATAAGCTTCCTTGGCCGAGAAATGCAGAAGGAGAAGCTATATTTTGGCAATGGAATTCATGCTACGCTGCTTGCAAACATCCAAGCAACCACTAAAGCTTAAAGGGGTACATAAATATGCACGAGGACCTCTTATTCATTCAGTCTTTTCCGTTGTTACTGTTTCTTCGCTTCATGATCATCGCCTTTCGCAGCGGGTCCCGGTTCAAGTCTTCATCCTTCTTATCCATGTCGATATCATCCTCCGAGCCTCTACCGCTTCCCGTCACTACTTCCCAATCATCCTCCGACATTTCTACATCTTGATCTGAAGCCTTTGTTCCAGCATGTTCAGTTGTCCGCCGTTGAAGATGTACCCAGGTAGAATCAATCTCTCCCATTACATTCGCATCTCTCATTTCTACGTCAGTCGCCGCATGACCCCGGTCCTGTGAATTGGCTCCCCGACCTCGACCCATGCTCTGCAACTCAGTATTGACTGTACTGAGAGAACTAAGCTTTGGAACTGTAGGTACAAGGGTTGGTAAAGAAGTGGGAATGTTCGAGGTATTGTTTGCTGATGTGTGGTATGAATTGTTGTCTTTCGTAGCGCTCGCATTTCTCCTGGCACGAAATGCCTCAAACTTCCGTTCATCCTCCAATCTCCTTTGGTAGTCGATTTCCTGGCAGTCAGGGCAGATATCGTCGATCCAATACTTCCGCGCCCGGCAGTCGGATCCTTGGCAAAGATCTGGATTATTCTTGTAGCAGTATTGGCGGCTCATATGACTGGAAGCGCTGAACGTCAGCTTTTGCGGAACGTAAAAGTAATCAAGTATCATTGGATGGAAAGGAGTTGAAAAGGGGAATACGTACATGTACCTGCAGTCGCAGCCTTGATATTTGGTCAAGGTGACATGGCACATGGTCGCTAGAGGATATTTGATGTTTGGTAGATATGATGCTTCTTTGGCGATACTTTGAGAATGTTTGGTTTTGCGTGTATGGAGGTTGAGTTCGGTGGTGAAGAAACACTTATCTTAGGCAGTCGCGATTTTCATTTAAGAATTGCGAGAGCCATGAGGCAAGTTTACTACCTAATAAACCAACAGATCTCAGTCTGGCAGAACCCCGGCTCAAACTCTTAATAAGTTTATAGAAATACCTGATTGTTCTGAATAAGAATGTTCTCAAAACTAAAAGTCTTTCCTGAATATCATGCTTTGCTTTGGGTCAATAAAAGCCGACACCTGGCGTGTACTTTCCTCCATTAGTATCATTATCAAAGTCAAGAAACTAACGTAACGACGATAAATCCTCCCAGGCAACTCCCATCCTCTAGACTAACATACCATACGAACCTTTGATCTATATATTCACATACTAATCACGTGACCATACACGAGCCTTGGCGGTTTCCCCTATCTCTCGCTTACGTATCGTATGCAGTTCACGAAATGCTTTTCGATTTTACGAGGACCTTGATATAATAAAGACGTACGAAAAACCCCACAAATAAATAGGGCCTAGTTAACGAATGAGTCGCAGGTAAAACACCAAGCAATCAATACTGTCAAACAATCAAGGGGGCAAATTATGTATTCAATGTGTCAAGTCTGTTATTGAGAAAAACGCGTTGGTGTTTAGAATCTCTTGGCTTGTAGGTATTAATTTAAATCCTACTCCCTTGTAATATTACTACGTGGGCTTTACTTAGACTAAAATAAGAAATAGAGACATGGTTTTCAAGGCTGCTCTTGACTACTAGTATTGGCAACCAGATCTTGCTCACAATAGAGATAAGCAGTAACACACGGGCATTTAGTGAAGATATAGTATATGTGCTCAGTGTTCTTCCTAGAAATCGAAGGCAGCTGTTTATTATTCTAAGTCACCGGCAACCGGCGATGAACCGCCAGATGAACCGCAAGGTTGAGGTGGAAGCTTGCTGGCTGAAAAAAGTAGCGGCGTATCCGGGATGTCAAAGACCAACTCATTCTTTACACTGCTAGTATTCTGCAATGACTTAGAATCGAGCATGACGTAGGTCATGCGGTCTTCTTACATGGTCTTCCAGTCCCTTGATGGCATCTTGGCACCGTCATCGCTTTGAATCTGCGTCTAGCAAGGGTGAATTGAAGCCATCGCTGCTCAGGTGTTGTTGTCTCAACATTCTAGCTCGGAGACCGACCTTAAGTATGAGGCTAATCATTAGGTGGACAGCTATTTAACTATTAGTAGAAGTCTGAATGTCTTCGTCGTGGTGCTAAAGAGGTTTATGATAACAGTCGAGAGACTGTTGGCAACAAGCCAGTCATGTAGATTCCAAGCGCGCGCGAGCGGGTCTGGAGATCTGCTGCAAGGGTGATTGTGGTGATTGGAATGAAAGTTTCTACTGACCGTCCACACCCACACAAGCGACCAGTAACGTTGTCCTTAGAAATATCAAAATAAATCATCGTAATTTGAATTCATGGTTCTGACGATTGTGGACAGAAGATTGACCAGCATTGACCTTCCTATAGGATTAGAGCCATGGCAGCCGATGAGGGTGCAAGTGTCAATTGTATATTCCAACAGAGAACTCGCGGCATCGAAACCTTGCTTCATCTACCCCATGAGTCCACCTAGTTAGATGCGTTCTGCAAGCCTGTTCGTGATTGCTGAGCGAAGGAATTCCGTGATCTCGCGGTGTGTCAAAAAGCCCTGCACTGCAGAAGAGTGTGCCGACTTTATTTTAAAGTTTGCGTACAAGCTCAAGGGTTTCGTCAGTTTTCCTGCCCTGATACTGGGTACAAATCAGGACAAAGTGGCAGTGGATCCGTTTGAATACTTCTCTTTCTGTTGGTGGAGGTTGAAGAGACAAGTTTGGTACGGATGCTTACACCGAGGTCTTTCCACTGCCAAAAGATAGTAATTGGTGGGTGACATTCACTTTGAAATATGGAAATCTGGATGTTTGAATGGCTCTTAGATGTTCTTTTGGTTTGACTTCTCTTCTGGAGGCAAGTAGAGCTTGGGTGCGGGCACTTCATAGTGACATGTTTCGTCAACAAAGTAATTGATCTTTGGAAGCGTATTCCAGAATAGCGAGGTAATAGAGTACTGAAACCCCCACTGAGTGGTCATTGTATGGCTCCGTCTGCGGAAATCTGACATGATGGGTACTACGACGAATATGAATGGTGACTCGCTAAAGCTCCGCCACAACAGGATTGAGATTTGCGGTTGCAGAGTCGTTGGGCTCGCTTGTGATCAGTGAGGCGCCCCCACTTACAAGTGGAAACCAAAGGGCGGAATGCGAAGATGAAATATGCTTAAGGTGTGATATTCTTGACCTTCACCGTTGGCGATCGTCATGTCGATCCCAAGTGGGGTGATACTCTGCAATAGGAGTCGCGATAACATGTTGTTGAACTGAAGTCATGTGCACTGGATATTATATCCTCATGTGGATGAAACCCATCCTTGAGGTCTCATATTCCCTCACTCCTTCGGTCTCTGCGGAATCATTTATTCCTTGGAAAAATTCAGATAGATTGAACTGCTTTATGTAGACTTTGTACTTGATTTACTTGATTTGTTACTCAGAATAGAGTCTTGGCGATATCCTCACTTTATTATATAGACTCTTTAGAAACCACCTTTCAGAAGGGCAATCAACATGCTATTTCTACACCATCCCATAACTTTTTACCCCTCACCTTTCAAGCTAACTTGACCGGCTCAGACATGTTCACACTCTTGCGCCTGCTACTCCCAGCTAATTTGACGCTAGACAAGGTCCATTTTTCTCTCCAATGTCCTGATTATCCTTAATTGGACAATTTTATTGTTGGTTGTTATCTTGCTGAATCTTTGATCCTGATGGGATCGACGATTGTGTGCGGTAGAAGGTACAGTTGTCATATGCGAATGCTTGTCTCGAGAGACACAGCTGAGCCGAATGCATCCTGATAAAAAAAAGTCAGCAATTGAGAAGGAGATGTATCATTCAATCAGGGATGAAGAACGTACGAAGTCAGTCCTATTCCGGCTTGCTCGAGAAGGGTATACATAGGCAAGTCTGTTCTGGTATTCTGTTTAAAGGAATGGATTTTCTGCATGTCCAGACTCCTGAGGTTGCGCGCCTTTGGCAGACTCCATGGACTTGTGAAATCGTGGCCGAAATACTCGTGCTTTGGTAGCCGACGGGTATTTCATTCGAGGAATTCTGTCCATGCCTTCAACTGGGAGTAGGTATGCACCCTTGGTAAAGAAGTCAGCCAAAGCATCTTGAGACTTCTGTTCTTTGTGCCTACCTCAAATTGCCACTTTGTTCAGTTCTACAACTTTCAACTTTGGTGTAGATGATTTTTCCAGTAATCTCTTGGGAGCCTCTTCAACGCTCTACGACCATGGTCGTCGAGACTGGCACTAGGCGCAGGCGTCTAGTTGACTATTTTGCTGAAAGTTAGCGATGAGCTGTGCGGACATGAGACTCCGTCGCGTGCCCAAGCTGCGGACATGGAAGGACTTGTTTTCCACAGCCCTGGCTCTAGATCCAACATTCGCTGCGTGGATTCCCCGCGCAGAACATATGGCGTCGTTGGTTCATGAGCTGAAAGGCTTCTGTCCACTTACGCTGGCTTATTCTTAGTTTGTCGTTTCTTAGGGAATTAGTCCACCATTGTTCTAGAAATTGGGAGATTGTTTCAGGGCGAATCGTCCATAACTAGGTGAAGTTGCAGGTTGGCAGGTGAGGTTGAAGTGGACAACTTTGTTTCGCGACGATGTGTCGCGCTAGTTAAGGATATCTTTAGAGACATTAACTATGATTTGTCAAATAAGCGAGGTAGGCTTAACCAAGAACGGCAGCTTTTAAAGAGACTGCAAATGGACTGTAAATTACCATCATTGCGTCTTGGGTATACTTCAGAGAAAAGTTATAAACTGATTCAGCCGTCTTCTAACGCAAAGATATAATTACTCGAAATTGCTGCAGAGAGTTAACAATACAATTGATCTCGAGCAAAGGACTGTGACTTCTATATTGCTCACACAGATTTCAAATTGAATGTCTAATCACAAAATAACGCATCTTAAAGCATATTTGCCGGATGACTCCTGACATCCAATAATGAAGTCACTACTTTACCTCAACGAAGAGCACCACAAACAGTTTCTTTGAGGGGAAAACCAAAGTATAAATCTCTAATTGAAGTATAGAAATAACGGGTTCGAATTTAAGCCCTCAACAAAATCTGTCATGCTATGTACATCCTTTTAGGGCATTTCATGGAGTGATTGGAATTGCTTGCGAGATCATTGCCCTAAACCTCATCGGCGTGGTGCCCAATGAGCTACAACTCTACGATTTTCTGTTGTAGCTTGACCTTATAGAAGCCAGTGATATTGCCAATAGTATTAAGGACCATCCTCGTCCTTCAGTTCTCTATACCAAATAGAGACTCGACCTCTATTTTATGTAAATCCTCTGTCATGTCTCCCTTGGGTGGTATATTCTCTGTTGAACTAATAGATATATGACTCCGTTAGCCTGTTTACCCTCACCTAGCCACTACAAATAGCCCCCTCGAGCACACTCTTTACTATACTCAACAGTTCTACAACACACTGAATTCCCCGATATGTCGCTGCTACCCATCTGACCAATGAAAATCATTAATAACAAGGATATGCGAGGACGTCAAATTAGAAAAGCCTTGTCCAACTTAGTGAGAGATAGCAAGCGCTGCCTCCCAAGAATGTTCAGGTAAACTTCATCTTTTCTAGATTTATATAAATCTGTCGGAGAGCAAGAAAGAGAGCTAGGGCAAATGAATAGACTCCAATTGCTCTATCTAATGTAGTTCTGTCGTCTCTGAGGAAGAGAGAGTCTATGTGACCTAACAAAATCCTTAGTTTCAATTGTTTTTTTGATGCTGGGGCAAACCTGAGATTTATGGGCATGGTTAGTAAAGTACCCAGATTCTAAGAGTCCTGCTGGAGTGCTCAGCCTAAAATCTCCTTGATCATGAGTGTGTTGGCAAGAACAAGATGCGTGACTTGTATACGTCCCAGAGGAGGAGGAGGAAAGTTGTAGGGGGCTGGTTTGACACTTTCATCGCTCGGGTGTGTGTTAGCCATTGTGGTATTTTGAGAGAGGACCATTGAGTCTGTCTCGTTGCTTCCATAAACCCATCCTGCGACCATCACAAACCCTACGATTCAAGTCCAAGTGGCTGTTGCAAGCCTTGATTTGATCGCATTGTGGCTGCATCCGACACCATATCTCGAGGGTAAGAAGCAGGCTCAACTTATCTCGGTGGGCCTGATATTGAAAAGCCGTGATGTTGGCGAAGCTGGGTGCTTACTACCAGTTGGAAGACTGCGATTGCCTAGATGAGTGTTGATGGGCAGGGGCTGTTGTAGGTGGCTATATTCCTTCGGCCAGAGTTCTGTACAAGTTGACTCTAACATCTGCGGGTATGTATCCCTTGTGGTGGCAGAGATGATTGTGGGAACGTTTTATAAGAAACTTGTTGCCTACTTTGCCATATCAGCGCATTGCTATTTGAGGTGTGTTATAAACAGTACTTTGAAAGCAAGGTGTTATTTAATATCAAAGTTGTGTTAAAGACGAAACGTAGCACGAAGATAAAAAGTGAACATACCTTCTTGATCTGGGTCCGGATGGGAAACCAGGGAAGACACACGTACCCTGGAAGTAAAGGTTGGCTCTGCCACCTTCAACCTAATTTGGATGAACATTCGGATGTTTACAACCAGCATCAAGAGATAAGAGCTGCTATGGTTCCACTTTCATGAGATCATAATCTCAAATATAGAGATATAACACTCTCTGCTGGTATACTCTGTTGACTGGAATTGGAGAGCATTGATGGCTCAGTGCCTGGGCAATATGAATGAGCTTTTGGATTGTTGCTGTACGAGTGGTGGTTGCAATACTTGGTACCTTATCCACTGGTTATAGCAGCAGCATCTTTACCATGCCCACCAGACATCTGTCCAGCAGACAGCCGCTCAGATACGACCAAAGATTCTGAGAGCTACTGTTCCTCCCGAATCCAACATGACGTACAGTTATCCTGATTCATGAACCCGAACGCTACCACAAGTATGTTGTCGACTTATTTTCCGGCATGGTATCTGCTCAGTTCTCGATCGGACGTGGCACCGTGGAAAGGATGATAGTCTATAATTGGGAATCCTTCAGTGGTGATTAGCATAGCCCGAAATGAAGTTGAGGTCTTTGCGCTCACACTTTGGTTCCGCAGTGTCTACAAACATTATCAACTCGGAAAACAGCTTAGGTATCGTCAAGAAAGACGCAACACAGCAGTATGCACTTAGCAGGAGGTTATGATATCAAATATCT
This sequence comes from Pezicula carpinea, assembly GCA_026119845.1. Taxonomy (NCBI): domain Eukaryota; kingdom Fungi; phylum Ascomycota; class Leotiomycetes; order Helotiales; family Dermateaceae; genus Pezicula; species Pezicula carpinea. The sequence goes on from JALRMK010000024.1 coordinate 172,952, forward strand.
CCGGGGGGTTCGTTGCTGGTCTGGCAGTATCCTTCTGTTACTTGTGCTAACGGTGGTGGCGCTTTCCGGTCCAGATTGTGCTTCTATTTCATATCGTGTCTCTCGAATGTACTACAAGGGAACGAAGGTAGGTCGAAAGCAGATTATAGCGGCAGATACGAAGACGTAATGTCGCTGCATGTTGCGATCGATGTTAGTTCAATGCCTGGAAGCAGCAGAGCCTTGACTAGGTACTCACGGTGTGAAAACAATGGCAAAGGACTAGATGATGCCTCGCAGTAATGTGCAGTATGACCTATCTCTGCCAATGTCTCTCCCACTCCCTAGCAGAGATAGGTTCCGGCAAGATCTCGAGTCTCGGTTTGAAAGCTGTCGTTCTATCTTTCGCTGGAAACTTCTTGCCTCGTAAGTTTGACCGCAGAAGTTAGACGGCCACAGGAAGACAACATGGGGTGCGTATATAAATATGAAGACCAGGAGTCACAAGATTGCTGTACTTCAGACTTGTTTACTCAAGCGCGCTGGCGTTTTCCACTCTACGACTGCATAGAAGTGGCTTATGGTAGAGTAGGTACGTGAGTGGAAGGGTTTGCGCGCCACTTTACCGTTGATTTCCCCGTGAAGATCTGGATATTTGCTGGAGTTATAGGCGGTAGTAGACTCAATCGTGACCATGTTTGTGTATTGAGTTGGAGATTATGCAGAAGATACGAGGTCGGGGAACACAGAGAACCTAGCCGAGCCGGCAGACTTCACTTCACAAAGATGCAGCCTTGTGCTACAGCATCAAGTTTTTGTTTACCCCCAGAGCCATTATATTGCTAGAACATTCTGTGCAATACCGAAGGACTTCTTATTCAGCCTTGTCATCTCAGGTATGCTGCTCCTTTCTGACGAAGTACCCCTAACTAACTTGCTCACACTTCAACGTCATTGATTCACCACACATCATACCACGATGTAGTTCAGCAGTCTTCTGCAATAATATACAAATCGAAGTAACCACCACCAAAGATTAGAGTCCGTTCAATGTCTCCTTGGCCCGACGTAGATGCTTAGCTGTAGTGGGTTTCTCTTGCTATCCAATTTCAACTAGCATATTCCACAACTGTTCTATATAACAGCTGCCAAGAGTGTGACGGCATCTACACTCGAGGTAGAATTGTCGTGAAATTGCTACCCGGCGAGTCTCCTAGTACCATCTGCTTCGGAAATAGATGAAGTGGATTTCCTGCCCAATGTTGATTTTCTTAAGAGCGTGACAAAGTCCTTTTACCTCATGGATGGATGACTGTACATTGGTAGGATATTCTGGTCAAAAATGTTAGTACTGTTCAATGAAGAAATAGGACGATGGTTTTGTATCTTCTTGAGACTCATTGACAGAGCTCAGAAGGACCACCACAAGAAACTGCTTTGTAACTAGTGTTAGGTAAAGAAAAGGGCTCACGAGTTGTCTCGTGGTAGCTCGGGTGTTCCCATCTATGTTAGGTCACATAGATACTAGTATTAGCCTGTCGCTACTAGACCTTGTTCTTGCTCTCTCTCTCTCTCTCTCTGTATTCTTCTTCTCTGTCTTCCTTCTTGTTTCCAGGCTTCTTTATGGAAATTATTGTCAGCTGAAATCCAGAATCCATCTTATCAATGGGAACCCTGCTGCCATGATAGCAGTCGGAGCTGCTCGCGAATGCGGCTCTTGAAATCTTCCATCCTTCTTTGCTTGGCAGCAGATCTGGCTTGTGAATTTACCAGCCACACTGAAAATGGAAGAGAGGTCACTCACCTTGTGTATCTTCCATAGGAAAGCACACCAGGTGCGGAAAATGATATCTCACCAATCTGCCGTTCTGGTAAACGCATCCAGCGCCAACTTTATACCCTCTCTTATTGAACATAAAGTATGTGTGTGAGTGCAGAACGGGAGCTATCCAGGATGCAGTCGAATGGCAGGTGTAATGGCAGAAACTAAGCGATGGCTTGGGACTTGCGAGAAAAGTACGATGCTCTCTACTATGCAGATAGTTAGAGAACACCATGACAGAGTAAATAAGGTGAACACAAGGAGTTGCTTCTGAGACTGAAATATAATCACACAACAGGAGAGAATTTTTAGATTGACTCTCATAGGCACGAGGCTCAACTTTGGGTAGAACCAGGAAGGCTGGAAGGTGGTTGGTAGATAGTTCTGCGGAGGTAAATTGTTAGTCAGACGTAGATTGTCAATTGCCATGCTTAAAGAAGCTGTTTTATTGAAACGTGCCTTGCTTGAACCTTGCTCCTTTGGAATTTTCATTTTTCTTCGAGCTTAAGACTACTTGCTTCTGATATATGGTATGGGGCATAGCGGATCCCACTGATGCATCAGAGATGCTGGGCTAAAAGAGATACTGACTCACTGAGTCTCAGTTTCTGTTCTGAAAGCGCTATCTCGTTGCCGCCGTACCCTTCCCCAGGAGAAATATCTCATACGTGATTTCGCCGAAGCTTGGGGGAAGGATACAACGGCGGACATGTTGCGTTACACTTTGCCTGCGCGAAGATGTTGTCAGCTATTGGGACTAGGAAGGAGGTTGAAACTTATAGTGGAAGTGAAGTAGCATTGGGAAAATACTTACAAAGCTCTTATATTCGACGATTCTTCACGCCGCGATGGCGATAAGGCTGCTCATCATCATGGGCGACATTGTTGATAGATGGATCTACTTTAAGGACCAAAAGAGGACGAGATCGGTACGTAGTCTTCATCTGAGACCGCCGAGTCATCTGAGATCTCAACGGTCTCAGACCGGCTCTTGCCATTGAGCTCTGGGTTTAACCCAGAGAAGAATGTAGATTCGACCCTAAAATATTTCAAGGATGTACTTCCTGTCTTTCTCCGCCGGGAAGTTGATGTACCCAAAGATACCACTGTAAAGACGCGTTAGATGCGATCACAACTCTTGCAGTGCCTATGCTGATGATCGGAGGTTTTACCTACTACATAGTTGCTTGTTCAACAAAGAAAGGAACCGCTTGGTGGTTCAATTCCACCAGCGCGATTAATGGGGGTGTTCTCTAAGCAGGAACTGTATAGCAAAAGACCATGGCTAGGCGGGCTTGACTAAGCACAAATCTGAGTTTAAAAGTTCAAGGAGGAGAGAATAGACTTATCATATGGTCAGAAATATACAGCGCGTGAATATATTCGCAGTGTTCAGCGACAGATTAGAGACAAAAGTGCGACTAACCGCCAATAACCGAGCTTATTAACCGCGTCCGATAAGCGAGCCAATTAGTCAAGCCCGCTAGCCGAGCTCCTTAATCGCGCGTCCCTTATCCGTGTCCCTATCCACCTTTGAAACACTTTTATCAAGTAATCATTGATTCGCAGCAGTACCTAAGAACTGTGTTCACTTTCCGCGTCTGTTTTTCTAGAAAATAGAAGACTTGCTGGATATGAGTCTCGTTCGAGAGATCCTTGATCAAGAAGCTCCTCATTGAAATTTTATATAAATCTTACAGGGGAGATAATTATTCGCCCTTTTTTATCGCTGAATTAACAGTCTCTAATCACCTACTAGTCAGTGTGCTGTTCTGTAGCAACTAGATATTGCACGTTGGGCTTTTATATCATGTGTATGTTTAGAGAGTTTAATGACTATCTAATCTTATTTCGAGATTTCAGCACCTGTGTAGGCTCTTACTGTAATAGACTTTTGTACTTAGACTGTAGAATGGGTACCTAGAGGCTACCGAGGGGCAATACCAAGGTCCTAATGTATACTTACAAGCTTAGCCATGAGTTCCCAGGGTTGACGATTAATAATTTCCCTGGTATTTATTGGCCGTGAACTATCCAAGCGTCCATGATAATTTACTTACCGGTAATATCTCGTTTGTTCAAATTATTGGAAGTCTTTTACAACTTCATATCATCAGTTCAGGAATGGTTAAAGTCGGCATAATTTATGAAATTGTTACAATTCGCCTTAAAGAACAAACAGATGATCTGACCTTGAATGATAGATAACAACAGAAGCAAATATAAGAACGAAGTCCTAGCCAACAACAAAATATACAAATTACAGATGAACTCTATCACCTAAGGTTACGACGAGCAACTCTCTCGCCAGCTTTTGCGCCGCCAACTTCAGTTTCGTGGTCCTCTCTGTTTCGTTGCTGACAAATGTCGGAAGGTCGCCAAGGTATCATATGCTTTCTTCACAAAATATCCGTTCTTGAAGCATTGAAAAAGATACCACGATGGAGTTAGAGGCCTGACAAGTGTTAGTAGAGTCGCTTATCGCTCAAGGATCATCTTAATCGGGGACCATACCTACTTGGACAATGGAATGGCGAATGTTTCATGCTCCAAGCCGTAGCCCACTGCTTGTAACTGCAACATAGCTTCCTAGTATCTTCCAAGACCAATCCACCATCCGCGCCTACGAATAGTGCTTCCAAAAGAGGGCCCTGGTGCTGCAAATATTGTTTCCACCATTCCACGGATTCCTGCAGACGCCTCGATTTGAGTCATAGCTAGACTTGCGGTAGTTGAGATTTGGGACAATCGGGGGTTTCTTCCGTTCGTGGTGAGGTTCATTCCTCGCGAATTCCCATCGCCCATCGGTGAGAAGGGAAGTTGCTGCCCCCAAGTATCTAGACTGAGATAGTGCTTATACATGTATCTGGGCGAGGGTAGATCGTCGTCCGGAGTTTCTGCTCAAAGAATTCTGGATCAGCATGAATCAAGTGAAGAAGAGACAATGGAGAGGAGTTACCGAGGACTGCACTTTCAGAGGTGTCATCATGTGGGCTGTGTCGCAGTGTATCGAGCTGTTCTTCTTGTGCTGTCGTTCATTAGCTTTTCAGCCCATCATCCGCCATCTTGTGCTATGGAAATAAGGGGAATCAAGGACTGTATACTGAGCCACAGCATTGTATCGACAGCGAGGAAAAGAAAACATAAAAGGCATGTACGTACATAATTCTTTGCTGCGTGATATGGCGATGTTTTAGGGTGGATGTTTTCAGTTGCTGTGCGCAGCGTTGGACTTGAAGTGTCATGGGCGGATGATGAGAAAAGAGACGACGCGCAAGGCCTGCAGTTTAGCCTCAGCCTCTATAAAGACCCTCCAATCAGGCAAGACTCGTCATGGTTTATGTTTCACACATTCTGAGACCTGACACAGCTCCATTCTATGCTCTGTATATGTTTCATGACTTTCTGTTTTACAAAGATTCTGCACAGATTTTCCACGTATACAATACCTATGAGTTGCAGCCAATTGGTCTCTGTGCCCGTCTTCGATCATAAAGGTACAGGTGTTATACTTCATCCGAAGCCTGGTGTGAAAAGCACTGTTTGTGATACTTTCCACTCACAAGTCCTTCTTTCCTTTCTTGTTTTAAGACACAGAAACCGTTTTCCCCCTCTTGTCGCGTCTCTTCCAACTCCCTCAGCCAAGCCAGCTTTCTTCTGACCACGGGCACTATGCTATGAATCCATGAGCATAAATATCTGCCTCGTATCACTCCAACTCAGGAACCCGTAAAAAGGTGGTCTCTTCTCGTGGAGGACTCAGTTTAAGTGACGACTCGCGGATCCCAACAGCGCTTTTCCTCCCCATTCACGGATATGCCGTCCATTGCAGCGCAATCTTCTACAGTCAAAACACCCACCAAAGAAGGTGTCTCTAAGTTCTCGCGCAAATGACTCGGCTTTTCCGACCGAATCAAAACTCCCCAATTCCTAGTCAATGCCCATGCCAAGACCACTTGCACTCGAGTAAGCTCAAGTCTGGCTGTTATCTGATCCAGAATCTTTGGACAGCCTTCCTCCATCAACTTACCCTCGGCAAGAAGTGCATAACCAGTCATGTTAAGGGCCTGGTCGACAAATCTAGTCTGGATCTCGAGCGCATCCCGCCAATACCAAGGATGGATCTCCATCTGAACAAACGCACCCTGAATACCATACTGGGTCTCATCAATCAACTGCTGAATATGCGTTGGCGTAAAATTAGAAACCCCAATATTCCTCACCAACCCCTTCTGCTTCGCCTCATTCAGAACTTTCCACGCCTCTAGCCTCAGCCTCTTATTTTCTGAATCTGAAGTTTTTTTCCGGGCAACGGCAGGCCAATGAATGAGATATAAATCGAGGTAGTCTGTTTGGAGAGCGGACAGTGTGTCGTGGAGTGCTTCACCGGGTCTCTTCATGTGATAGGGTGAGAGTTTGGATGTTATCCAGATGTCCGCACGACTTATGGTTGACGATGGTGCCTTGTACAGTTCTTGCAATACACTGCCGATATCTGCTTCGTTCTTGTAGATGGCAGCTGTGTCGATGTGGCGGTATCCCAGCTGGATGGCATCTCGAACGGATTGTTGGACGGCTTGAGATTTGAGGCGGAAGGTTCCTAAACCTATGGGCGGGATGATGTGCACATTACTCTCGGAGGCCATCCTGGAATGAAGAGTGGTTTGGTTTTTGAGATGAAACACACCTTTAAAGATCGGATATGTAGTGGTGTTTGTGTCGAAAGAAGGTCTTCCGAGTGAGATTTTGAAGTTGTCACTCGCTTATCTAAATGTGGCTAAAATACAGATCTGCGATGAAGCACGAAAGGCTCCAGGTAATTGGAATGAGTTGTGAATTAAAAATATTTATCATGCCCCTGGATCCTATTTGGGCTGAAAAACTCGCAAGAGAAGTTCTCGGGTTCCTTCGTTATTTCTACAAACCACGTGATATCATTATAGCACGTGACAGAATCGATGATGAGTTCAGTATTATTCTAGCGTTATGCAGGGTAATGGTGACTGTCCTATACTGTTCCAACTGTCCTGATAAGTCTGCATGAGATTAATTTATTGGCCGTGATTCTATTGAGGCGACATAAATGAGCTTCGCCACAAACACTACCCACGCCCTGCCAAGTACAAGTGAACTATAGGCACGTACATAGTTCGGTGACTCAATATTAGTGTGTAGTCGATACTTACTCGAAGTGATATCTTCAAATATCTCATTCCATCCTGAAAATTACTCCTTTACTTTTTATTTCCTCGCCGTGCCCCAGATAACGACTTTCAAGTACACTTAGGCGACGACAGGACGAATACTACATCGGCGGCTGCCTACAAGAAGCCAGGCTACATATCGCGTCTGCGCAACTTTAACACCGCAAGGCGAACCTGCATCATACGTCAAGACCGGCTCATCAAGTTTAGATTCATCATGAATCTTCTTACTTCAATTGAACCACCCGGTTCATCTCCAGAGACACCAGCAAGCTCCATATACGCTTCCAACAGTTCTGCATCGTCTGTCGAAGATCTTGCAGTTAAGTCTAAACAAGCTGCTACCGCATCTATCCACCGATGCACAGCATACACCATCGAAGAGCATCTCACCACTCTTCAGTCCATCCAAAATGACGATTTCAGCAACGAAAAGGGTATCAGCGCCCTTCCTCGTCGACGCAACAAGTCCCAGCGACCTCTCGCTGTCAAACTCTCCAAAGCACTTTTTCCACATATGACCGAAATCGCAGCCATCATCCAGTATGAACGTCTCATCACGCCTGCCAAAGCCATTGTCATTCAAAACGAAAAAGATCGACGCATGGCAGAGGTGAAACCCAAGAACAATTCTGGAGGGAAATTACTCAAGATCCAAGGACCCTGGGCAGGCCAGGAAGTTGATCCTGTGGACCTCAAAGGCCCCGTTGCCATACCCATGCCGGTCAAGATTGGAGACGCTTCTGACTTTGAACCCATCTTCGCATTCCTAGCAGAGAATAAAGCCATCAACAAAGCTGGCGACGTCAGGGGCACACATGGTTTGGAATTGTTGTGGAAGAATCCGCTACTGGAATTCAAGCGAGGCATTGTGTACGAAGATGGTCGGCTTGACCTTTGCAAAAAAGTGGTCGGACCTACACATATTGGAAAGTTGATGGGGTCTTTGGAATCCAATCTGCATATCCGGCATTTCCTTTTGGGGAATAATGCGATCTCCACCACTGGTGCCAAGAGGATTGCTGAATTCATTCGAAAATATCCCAACCGTATTGAGACTTGGTATCTCGCAGGTTGCCACATCACTCGATGTGGCCTCTCCCTTCTTGTACCCCATATGATTGCATCCTCCAGCATCACAAATCTTTGGTTCAAGCGAAATCCTTTCGGACCCAATTCAAGTTCACTTCTATCACAGCTTATTCTTCGAACTGCAAATCTACGCACCTTAGATTTAGAGACCACTGAACTTGGTGATGAGGGTGTTCGCCAATTCATTTATGGTATTTGCGGCCGATCGAATTCACTTCAGCACCTCTATCTTAATGCCAATGGTATCAGTCGGAACGCTTGTGCCAGTCTTGCTGAATATATTGCAGATCCATACTGTAAATTGGAAAGTCTTTTCTTATCCACGAACCCAATAGGTGACACTGGTATGCAGCTGCTCGCCGCGGGATTGGCCAACAATAAGACGTTGAAGCGGCTCACTTGTGCTTCTGCTGGCCTGACAAGCAAAGGTGTGAATTTTCTTGCCAAAGCACTCACTGAAGGAAATGGACATCCCCTTCTGCAGACCTTGGATCTGGGGGCCTCACAGACAACAGTAGCTCACCGACAGAAATTCAACTACCTCGATGACAACTGCGTTGATGCCCTAAAGAAACTCATTCAGCTACCATCCCTTCGCTGGTTGAACCTTGGACGCACCGTATTCACTGCAGCCGGCATGCAACAAGTTAAAGATACCACAGCACATTCCGAGTTAGTATATCTCAATCTACAACGTGTAGAAGTATCACAAAAGCCCATTACCACAAATGGAAACACTGAGATATACGAGGGCAATCCGGCGATTAAGTCCTGCTCCATCGAAGTCCGAAATCGACTGGCAGTGAACCAAGCTAGATACTATCCTCACATCACCGACTACAATACGTTTCTAGCCAGCGAAGATATCCGATTCTTACGCAATATTCCTGATGTCCGGAAAATCGACTCCATGTATCGGACTCGGGATAAGCGACTGGGAGTGCCCATGGATCAGGAGTGGGCTGAGGGTGATCCTACTTGGAAATTGATTGTTGAGGATGCTGTGACTGCTGAGATGGCGCAGCTTGTCTGAAGAGCGGTTTATTCTCTTATCAGTGTTTCTTGTCCTCTTGGAGTGATACTTTTGGTGAATGTCGAAAGGCGTTGGGACGCAGCAGATCTGGATGGGTTTAACAGACTCGAATGTCTTTGCATATTATCTTCTTTGTTTTGCCTTGGGTCAATTCATAGAATGTGATTGGATTGGATAGTATGCTATTTGTTATCAAGTATATGGTCAGTTAATTATGAACAGAAAAATAACAAGAAAATTAATCGTCTTCCAAGCTGCTTCGCACAACACCTTTTTGATGATGGAGTCGCCAATAAAACATATTGGTGCTCAGGTTCCGTCGTAATAGATGCTGCTAGCCCGGGCACATGTAAAATTAGCCATTTGCTTTGGATATCTAGGACTTGCGTACACTTCCAGCACCGATGAGAAGTTCAAAGACAGATTTCTCCTGTTGTAGATCTGTCACCTATTGGGCTTAAAGTAAAGACACGCTAAAGACGCGTGAAATTCTTCCAACAGATCGAAATTGACGTCATATTTCTCTTTTAGGACAAAGTAACCCCTCTTGATTTTTTGTGTATAAACAAAAACTACACCGCGCTTCTCTTACACAAAAAACATCTCTAACCTCAAACCTCCGACCTCAAGAGAGCTCCCATCCAAAAAGAAGGAAACTTTCAAGATTCAATAATTCAAGATTGGGTTCCATGATTCAATTTGGTTTTGTGACTATTTCTTCAGGTGTGTATTGCCCCCCTCCTCTCCCATCCCAGACACAGTTGCCCATTCCAATCCCATCGACCAACAAGGACTCTTTAACTGCGCAGAGTTCAACGATACCGCTCGCTGTGGTTCAGCACGATTCTTTTCGTCCGCAGCAATTGACAACGAGAACCAAGTTGACAACAGACAGTCTTCCTTCTAGTCTCTTCTGCTGTCCCTCCCAATTTCTCGTTGTCAATAAGACTTGGGAGGGAAGCGGGCTGTGGGACCAACAGAATTGGAACAACATGGCGTTCACAGTCTATGTTTGCAGCAATTCGTCAAATCATTCAACGCTAAACTGCATGTCAGTGCGATGATCCGCAAATTTCATGGCGTCTAATAGCCAGCTGTTCATCAAATTGATGAAGTTATCATTCTGACCAAGGAGCCTTCGGAGCCATGATCAACTTGGATCAACTGGCAGACCAGCTTCCAGACAAAGATGGCCAGCATTCCATGAAGCTCATCTGTGCCAACGCTATTTTAATAATCTGCAAGTCCGAGATGGCCAAGGCCAAGTCAATGATCTCCGAGTTATTTTGTAAGTGATGTATTCTCAGACCGAGCGGGATGGATACTAATTTTGAATACCAGATCCGCCGATATCTCTCAATATCTCTATTGGCTGCGTCTAATACTTTCGATCGGGGAATAAGTTGGACATGTCGTGAGAAGGAAAGAGCACTTCGGCAGTGGTACGAAAAACGCGCAACGTAAGCATTCCACTTCAAGCTGTTACTTCAGCCAAGCTAATCTACAGCCAGTAAAGCTACATCGTCATGAAGTCGACAACTATCCAAAAGAAAAGATTATACAACCCACCAGCGTCTTCGCCAAAGACACGAGCAGAAAGCCAAGCGAGGGGCTGGCCAGGGAAAGATCAGAGTAGAACAGGACATGAAGCTGGAGAAAAGTTGAGCGTTAGGGTTAATGTTAAGTACTTGTCATTTCCAAAGCGTGGCGGTACTGGTGATTCTGGATTGGTTCTTGGAACCTCAGGGAAGGAATGAAAGGGGGAGGGAGGAAAACCTTTTTACACAGTTGAAGATCTACTAGCAAAATGAGAAAATACTTGAACCGCCAATGACTACATCCTCTCCCTGATCTGCTTCATTATCCTGTCAAATGCTCGGTCTATGGGAGTATCGAAGATGAGCTACCTTCAATCTCCAGGATAGAACAAATATAGGAGAATAGTACAAACTGTCAAGTATAGCCTTGTATACTTTGCGGAATTATGCGCTATAAGACAAAGGTTAGTTTGCTAGTACCAACTTGCTTAAGTAGAGTATGTTAAAATATTAATAATTAGATAATTAGCTATTCTTATGAAGTAATACTCGGTAGGCAAAGAGGCGGCAATTTATGTAACATACCGTAAAATTTGTAACTATATAATCTGTATGTTAAGACAAAGATAAAGGATTATTGTGAAAAGAGCACCAAGGGTTTAAGGACGTCCGCTTCTCAAGATACAACCTAGGTCGGCGAGGTGTAGGACCTAGGACCGGTAACATTGGATTTAGCAACTGGCTTCATACACACAAGCTGTAGCAACTGTTTACATAACGTTGAATGATATACACCAGAGACCGTTGAAAGGTTAGAATAGATATTCATCCTTGGCTTTAACATCTCAATCCAGCAAGACAGGTTTAGGTGTTTCGGTACAATTCTCGAGTTAACGACCTAACGAGCATAGATTTAAACGTAACATAACGAACTTTGAGGGATGGGTCTTCGACACAGACTTTTTAAGTGATCGTAGAGTATGCGCAGGGCTTCTATATCTGCTGCGAATGTACTGTCAGGTCACCAGTTCCACCGGAAGGTATTGTGTATCTAGACCACCAGATTGCTCCAAGGGCTCCAGGCCCAAGTGACATGACTATCGCCAGATTTTCGGAATTGGGTATTATAATCGCCTAAAAACAGCCAGTGCACCAGGTGCTTAACAATGTGATAAGTTCCTGCGTCCCATAGGCGAGAAGGCACCAGAGTCTCCCTTTGACCTCGTGAAGTCTGTGTGGCAAGAAGAGAAGATCACTAGAAGCTTGTATCCTTGAGAATCTAGACAATAGAAACATATAATTCCCCTAATCTATCTAATGTGACCTTTTCTATGTCGATGTAGAGAATGATAACGAAGCGTCGGTTGTTTCAACTCCTAACTCAACTTGTACGACATGTACATTGTCGCTGTAGCGTTGTGGAATTGGTTCGTAAGGACTGTTGGAGCTAGGTAGTGTGTTTAGGGTATGTAGCTTGAGCCCAAAAGTCCTCCATCAGGATATTTGCATAGCTTGTCTAGCTTCGTTTTGAGCGTGAAGGGAAGTAACGGCGTGAGGTGGGGAGCGATTTCTGGGAATCTACCATGGGTAGAAAAGGATATATCGAGTCTCAATATGGGTCTCCCTTGTGTGCCACTAGCCATTTGCATCCCGATGTCCAGAGTCCTCTGTATTCTCCATCACTTATCACCACTTGTCTTCTCTTTGTGCGGATTTTCGTTAGCCCTCTTGACCCAGAAATTGTCATGTTATAGCTCCTTGCCCTCAAAGTGGAATGATCTGCGGGATTCATTTGTGCCTGTATCGCGCAAGGCAGGACATTCCTGCTTTCTCGAACCAAACGAAGCAGTGTGCTACCTGAGTGGGCATCAGCGAGCAGGCCACGACCAAAGTCTTTGTGAACGGAGACCTATGTTTCTCGTCCTGTATAGTATTGTTTCTTGTTTGCTGAGCAGTGGGAATTGGAGGCATGATTGATAAAGTGCTGTCCGTCGTCGACTTCGCGTTCTTGATCTGATGCTTTGTGCTTCCGGCTCTGTTCAACAAATTAGCAGAAAGTTTCTGTGAGGAGTATCCTAACCAGTACTGCGTTGAGAGGCGAGTCTTTCCAGGAAGACGAGAAAGCGATGTGCAGAAGTGGAACAAGGCAAGGGTAGGTGGGAAGCATCCAGTTGCCATGGAAGTTCTCAAGTACGTACATGTGAGTATTGACTGCTAGCAGAGCGCTGTGACGGAGTTGGTATCTCCTCAGATGCTCGAAGAATGACAATAGTGAAGTAAATCGACATCAAGGTGGTTCGATAGAATGAAGTCGGTTGTTGTGGATTTGCAACACCCGAGTCAATGTATGTTGTATACGGGTCGTGCGATTCTCGGCTTTCGTATTAGTAGTGACACAGACAGGAGCATCTATGGAACTTTTGTAGACAATTGGAATATGGTATAGTAAATACTCCTGAATACTGCGAAATTTCTCTCGATATCTCATTTTTGATGAAATCAGTTTACATATATCAACGAGAATATTCCACTCAAAGTCTTCTCAATATGCTACAAGATGTCTGATAAGTCTGTATCCTCCCATACCTACAGGCATCTATGTGCGGTGCGATTCCGAGTCCATAAGCTAATAAACTTCTCCAAGGAAGTAATGCACCTCAGAACCTAACACCAAACACCAAAAGGAAATGAAGAATCTGTTGCTGCCAATATGTGACTGTCAAGAAGTATTTATTCATAGATCTTCACTTCATGGCCACCTACCTCTATGTGTCGGCATATCGGTATCATCAACAACACTTCTACCCACAGTGAATCTTTATCGTCCAATTCTTGCTCAAAGCAGCCTTCTTTCCATTACGACCACAACGGATTTTGGACTCTCCCTCTTGAACGTCGGCATTTTAATTCTTATGCTCAGTCTTTACCCTTACATCTGTCTCATCTTCGTTCCCAAGGTCCATGATCTCTTCCTCTGATTTGCCTCTTCATCCATAACCTCATGCTCCTCAGTGTCCTCGTATTTATCTTCGTCCTTGTCATCTTCGTCTTCGTTATCTTCGTCCACTTCGGCAACTTCCTTCTTGTTCTGCTGCTATCAATGTTGTTAGCAAAAGCAATTAACAATTAAAACTTAGATGAAACTTACATTGCTATCAATGATGATCTTGAGCTCCTTTCTATTGGATGCTGATCACTTTGATGTTAAACTAATATCCTCGGATTTAGATCTTTTACTAGTTGCAGAGTTTGTTCTTCGCATCTATTTTCTTCCTCTTTGGGGTTGGGTTCGTCAACGCAGCTGGCGATTGCTAGTTCACCCCAACTAGTGTACGGACAAGGATGATTAGGAGGAATATGGTAGACATTCTTAATTACTATGTTGGCCGTCATAGTTGAGTTTGTCGCTAAAAGCTGTACTCAAATGTTGCGAAGAGACGAGTTAGAGGTCGAAAGGTGTGAAATCTAAGATGTTTAATTAGATCTTTGCTCACTAGTTCATAAAGCACTTAAGTTCATGAACTCCTTCCTGGATCAGGCTAGAAATCATGACTCTAATAAAGATTGCAAATCAAGTAGCCTTGTGTTACTTGAAATTTAGAAAGGAAATGATGGCATCCACTACTGAGCAATTTAAAGAACTTATTACATATATCATTGCTTTGGAGCCAGCAGAAGTTCTACCAAATTAATCTAATGACTTTATAAAGTGTTGTTAAAGTTTGATTATTCCATACTATTATAGAATGCCTTCAAGCTTCTGTCAGGCTACGTGTATAACCAATGAGTAAGTGAGAAGACGTGTGTCAGGTCTGGCTGACGCCGTCTGTCATGATTCTTTTATAATTGAAATTCAAATGCCCACAAGTGCAGAAGTGATTGCCCGTATGGTAAAACTTTATTATGATTGATGATATTCTGTTTGTAGAACATAAGAACCAAACATAGCACGAAGGAACACAAGCTAGTTCCAGTTCCCCTTTGTACACCAAACTTGAATATACTTTTCTCTGTCTAAAATGTGAATTTAGAAAATCTCCCCTCTTTTAGAAAGGAACGCCACATCACCAAAGCTTTGGCATCTCGTTATATTCCAACTTAGTGAAGGTCGAGTTTTGATTTCAAGATCAAAAAGTACCTTGATCCGGTGTCGAGTGTTGACATGATGTAATGGGCAGGTAATTCGGGCTCGGTGATCTGATGTACAACAAAGTATTGTTCAGGGCCGTGAGTGTCAAAGATTCCCTAACGGCCGATTACCCGGTATCCATAAGAAGCGGACGATCTAACTCCTCCTCTTCGATAGACGGCAACTTTTGACCAGTCTCTGCTGACATCAATCATTGTCAGTTTGAGTTCAGAGTATCTATGAAATTATTTAGAAGGGTACAAAACTTACTTGAAGTCCACTGGCCGAACTTTCGTTAGGAGATGAGGCTTTTCCCTTTACGCATGGTAGCTGAAATTACGTATTGAAATTGTGTACTGAGAATGTATGGTGGTGATTGTCCCAGGCCTCCTGGTGCTTCTTGTCTTGGAAGTCGGCTGAAGGTTGTCGGTTGACATTATCAACTACTCGACGTGCAGACTAGTGATCTCACTTAGTATGCTCGTTGTCGAAATGTGTTGAGTGTATGTAACCCTTTCTGTCCGAGATCTAGAGGCTGGCTTTTCGCAATGGTTGAGGTTATGCAGGCAACTGAAAGCAAATATTTGTTTAGCGATAGAACCGAGGACGAGCGTTTTGAAATTTCAAGGTAAGAAAGAAGACACTCACAGATCTGTTTCAACGATAGATCAGTATGGGTTTGTTCAATCCTTAACTCCCTTGCTTGGTATTGACGAGCGCTTGCCAAGGACTTTGATAGTGCTTGTGGAACTCTGACAGAAGGGCGAGGTGTGCCAACAAAGAAACAAGGGACAAGGAGCAACATATGACAGAGAGGAGAGGATGGGAAAATATCATGTGTACAACCAGAATCCGCTTTTTTATTTATATTGCCCCTGTCTATTTGGCAAAGTTGACACCAAGTCACCAAACCATCAAGCACCAAGAAAGTCGCCTCGAAAAAATGTATTGCACCCATTCAACAATGTAGTATGTAACATCCCGTGGGTATTGCGGATTGCTGGAATATAGCTCTTAACTTGAACTCATCGGTGTTCTAAGTCTTCTGTGGGCACTGGGCTCTGTACGGTGGCTGTAGGCTCTGAATACTGAGCTGGGTAGTGGACGCTGGACTATATCTCAATCAGCATCATGTTTTAGATGTACTACAGATTTAGTAGAGGAACAAAAAGGAGAAAGCACTTACATTGCGTTCGTGCTCCCAGACACGACTGTGTTTTGGTGGTGCAAGACCACTGGGCGGTCCTGATCAGCCCCTCCAGAGCTGATTTTATAGACGATATAGCAATTCTGATAACGGCGTTAGGTTGATCTTGAGGGACAGGGGCTCTGACTACCTTGTCATTTGTCCAACACAGCAGTGTTTTGGTGGTGCAGGACCGTTGGGCGGTCCTGATCAGCCCCTCCAGAGCTGATTTTACACCAGATCTTGTTGAATAGGAGATACTGGAACTTGAAGAAGAGGTTAGGTCGTCGAACCTGAGGAGCAGATACTCTAGATGGTAGTCGTTGAGATGGATACGACTTACCAATGGGTAGCTGTGCCATAGGGTACCTCTGTTTTAGAGATTTGTCATTCTGGAATCTTGGGCGGGTTTTTGTATGTGGCCCAGATTTTAGCATATTTCTTCCTCTATAGAACCCACGGATGGAGTCTTGAGGTGGTCTATTCGAGATTTTCAGTGTCAATATCGAAGGGATTCGAATCTGGTGGTTGTTGTTGTTGATCTTGTTGATGTTAAGAGGTGAAAGATTTAGGAGCCCCGCAGTCTTCGAGATTCATTTACTGCGGCAAAGCTTATTGTGGGTCGCATGATCGTGGAGCCCAATCCTGGCGCACATAGAATCTGGAGTAATACTTCAAGAAAGGGAGAGACTTGCAGATGTTACAGGCAATTTTAAACCTGATGCTGTCTCAGTTCCTTGGGTACTTTCCAGCATCTGTTCCATACTGCTCTTGTCAAGAAAAAACCCGTGACAGATATTTTCCGTCTTCAAGAGTATACAATTGACGAACCAGGAAGTTATTAACTACACCTTGGCCATTTTAACATCAGCTTATAGACATTTCAACGACATGAAGCTTGAACAGGCTTTGCCATCTCCGGGGGGCTCGTAAATCAAATGCGGTGGTTTGAACAGCAAAACTGGATAATCACAAACATCACTCATATGGAACGGAGTAAAATGGCATGGTGTTAAATGTTACACGATGCTTGGAAAGAAATTGCGGTCCACCCAGACTCTCCCTGATGATCTGAAATGCAAATTGTCAACCCTGCCCAGCTAAATTCACAAGCCAACACAAATATGATCCAGTTTCCTCCAGTTGTTGTGATAACTTTCCGTCTCCTTCTCTCCTCCCCCCACCTGGTTTCTCGCTCGCAAATGCATCGTTAGAGAATGTTGTACAGTGGATGGAGATCTAAATAAGAAAGTTAGTCGAATAATTAGAGCACAGTGTGGGTCTAAAAGGTCAAGTTACGCACAATCTTCACTCTTCATCCTGATAGACAACGGTTTCCGTGTCTGCAGTTGCAATAACGCCTTCCTTGACGAGGGTCTCGAGTCCATAAATCTGCCGCTCCAGTCTCTGAAGTCGCATCTGCATCGCGGTGACCTGTGCATTATCTCTCTCAAAAAACTGCTTGTACGCCACTTCTCCATCCGCAGTCAGGATGTTCAGCCGAATCGACTCCTGGTAGTAGATCCATCTATAGAGGTTGTTCTGCAAATGTGGCTGGAAGACTGCCCAAAGGTTTGCAAATTCCTGTTTGAGTCCGTTGAGAGTTTGCATTGTGCTTGGGAGGCTAGGTGTTTGCTGCTTTGGATTTGTGCAGGTTGGTTTTGATTTGAGGGTTGAGAGGAGCCTGCTGGCCTATGAAATTTACGTGGCTAAATTTGGTAGTTGCGTTCTATACAATCCAACTTCCCGAATAAATTTTAGGCCTGGAATTGGAGGATCTCATATCAAGCCAAGAAAGAGAACTGGCACCATGTAAACAGTTCAGTAAACACGATTATTTGGTACTCATTCTCAGCATTTGACTGCTATCGCTGGAGACATAATTTCTTTCCTTGACACCAGTTCTCGCGACGCTCCAAGACCAATCTTAAAAGACACAATGGCTAGCGGATAACAGGAAGAAGGTGGTGATATGTCTATCTTTCCCTCTGCATGAGTTTATGGAAGTGGCTATTTCTAACTTGTCAACTGTTGTTCGGAGTAACTTGAGCCATGTTACAAGCGTGCTGCTCACCTCTCATGTTCACTCTCCTAAAATTTTGCCAATATCGTCAGATTCGTGAGGAAACAACCAGCCTTGTCCGATCAATCTTTCCACGGTCTAACTATCTTTCAGCATTGCCTCTCTGAACAGCGATTCTCGGAAACTTACCCCGATATTAGCCACTTGCTTTTGTACAACGAGACCCGCTTCGAAAATCTTGGATCGCATCGCCGCAAATTCAAACTGGAGTTTTCTCTCACTCTCGAAAGAATCGCCGGCTATCTGCCGAAACTCGGGAAGTAGAGTACGTAGAACTGCGTACTGGTCTTGCATTCTTTGAAACACTAAGCGATAACGGTCTAATTTCGATCTCATTTCGTCGAGTGTGGGCATGTTGGTATTCTTGTAATTGTATCTGATATCGGTGTGACGGTATTGATGGTTGATAGAATGTGGGTTTTATGGATGTAGTGTGAAATTGAGTGAAGGTTAACTGCAGACAGCGAGCAAAGAAGTAGGAAATGTCACTTGGAAGGCACGCTTCAAATCATAGATACTTAGGAAAGATCTACACTACAAATCTAATATAGGAGTCAACCAATTGAGACCACGGTTCCTTCCTTTCATGGCATAGGGTAATAAGCCTAGCGCCTAAAACCAAAAATCAGCGGATAGAAATGACTGGCATCTCAACTGTGCTTCATTATGACGCTATCGGTGTTCTTCGTTAGATGTTATCTCTAATAGAACTGTAGGAAAATTGTCCTCGACGTGACAAAAGATGTCGAAGCACAGAAATTACTGACACCATTTTCTTTGCGACTCCAAAACATCATCCAGGTAAGCCATTGCCTCGGCAAGCACTGGAGGGCGCGGAACAAAACAAAGAATCATCCAACCAGAACTCTTTCTATAACCCATTACAATATATCCACCACCAGAGTTTAGAGATCGTGCACTTTCTCTTTTCTGCTGTTTTGAAGTTGTTTTAAAGACGCAAAGTTGCTGCCTCACCACCTTAAGCGATCTCTGTTTTTGGTGGTAAACGATACACGTGACTGCTATATAGAATTACTCACTTACTCATACCACACGGTTGCTTGATCTGCTCCTCAGACTTGCGATATCCTGCTTTCCAACATACCTCAAGATCTGTTACTTCCATCTAGCTGAGAACAACTCAGTCCTGGACTACATTGTCTTCCCTACTCAGCCCAAAGCTTCTTTCAGCTCGCCTCCGCGACACTTCTACCTCTCAAGTCACCGCGATACTAAAACGCGTGTTCAGGCTCACCTGCAACGACCTTGACTCACCTCATCAACAGAGACGCCTGGAAGACAATGAAGTTTACCGAAGACAACCTCCATGGCACGTTGCTGGAGGCCACCGCTCTCCTATACGCGCCAGACAACCGATATGAACCTAAACTCGATCATCTCGACTCTCAGTTGCAGCAGGGGTCATCAAAGCACGAGGAACTGCAGCCAATACACGAGGAACCGCAGCTAAAGCCCGAGGACGCAGACGATGGACTTAAATCGGTAAAGCCCTACTACGTGAGACAGCTCGGCATGATACTAATGTTGTCTTTCTGCAGTTCGAGCTGGTCTATGAAGAGGATGATGAATATCATGGCTGCTTTGGTTGTGGACTGTCTGAAATGGTCAAGCGTACTGCTTTTGTGTTCGTGGGACTTGTGGGAATGAACTATTTCAGGAAGCAACGTTAATTTGGATTTCGTATTGGAACTCTTCTAAGGAGTGCGGGCCTGGTAACCTGAGAATGTCGATGGCTTGGAGGTCTGGACGTCAACAATGATGGATAAAGCTGCTGCTGTTAATTGATGAAATCTCGAGAACCATTGCGTGGTTGAATACCGTATTGGAAGGAAGGGTATCACTGATAATCATCGCTTTCTCACATGGAAACAAGAAGCAAATGCTCAAGAACATAATGCTGTAACAATCGCCCGCAGTTTTCTATTCAGGTCATGCTGGTGCAATCTCTATCTGTATTTTGGTCCCAGATATATGCTCCCATACTGTCTGCTCACATGCCAGCATCTTCATGAGAACCATCCACTTTCTTGTCCTAGATGGTATTCTCACAAACCTCGTCATCAAGCTCTGTATCGGTGGCGTTTTTGGTAGTTGTGCTAGCTTGCTTGCGATCGGTGCTTGTGTCGTTGCCATCCTGCAATGCATTACAAAGAAACTCGGCATCCTTCTATGAGTCCTGACAAGTCTTTGAAGACTTCTCATCCTTCGTATCCTTGCTCATCTTGTCCTCGGCTTTTGGCTGCTCTTTGGCGGCACTTACGCATTGGCATGATCTTTCGCGGCTTTGCCTCTTCCTCGACTTCGTCGTCCATAGATATAGGAGTGAAGAACCTGGCTGGAACCCCATCAATCATTGCCTCTGGTTCGGCCTCTCCACTTCTAGCGCGCTCAATCCAGTTTGCGAGATCTGGGCAGCCTGTGATGGTGATCGTACTACCAGGGCTGTGAAACTTTACAATCTCGGGCTGTCTAGATTAGTATAGATGTGGTCAGGATATGACAATTAGACTCACCTCTTTCTTGATCTCTGCATCTATCTTTTCATTATCTTTCGCTAGGGCTGCGAGCTCTCGTCTGCGACTTCTAACACTCTGAATCAAGTTTGCCAGTTCTGGGTGGCCTGAGATAGTGAACGTTCCACGTGGGCTGTAAAAATATATAACCCCGGGCTGTCTAGATTAGTATAGATATGGTCAGGATACCACAGTTAGACTCACCTCTTCCTTGTTCTCTCTTTCTATCTTCTCCTCTTCAGTCAACGGGGTTTCGACCTTCCGGCTGCCTAAGTTTTGATCCATTGCTGACGCGCCGTGGTGTTGGTTGTTTGGTTGATAGTTGTTGGTAACATCGGTTGCGGTTGGATCAGATTAGGTATTGAAAGAAGAACCAAATCATATGCACCTTACTTCCATTATAGAGCTAAGGAAACTAGCGTAGGTTTTTGCCTTAGCTTGAGTCACAGGGCATCTGAAATTCATATTTAAGCAACCATGCTTGATCGAATCTGCTTCGTTATAAATAAGACCCTCATCGACGTTGCAAAGGTAAGCATATTACACTTTATAGGATGCTCATATTGTTTTATACAGCCAACTAGTATTGAAATCACTGTCTATTTGAGCAATAAGTGTATTTACCAAGGTTATGTGTTACAAATTTTGAATATGGCTGTGGGGGTGTTTGCGACTCTGGGACAGAGTTTTCACAACTGGAAGTTTGTAGCTAGCACCAACGAAAGATCATTTTGGCTTCAGAATAAGCTCAATTCATGTTGCGCTAACGCTCGAAGAACGGTGGTAATGGCAAGGTTCACTTTAGCCTATTCACCACCTGATGAATTTCCACGAGATACGTCTACAGGCAAACAACAACTAAATCATATAGCCGATACCCTTACTTTTGACATATGCACTACGAAAACAAGCATTGGGAGTAATTCATTACGTCCCTGAATGTGATTACTTTGAGGAGTTGTCGGGTCATGACCATGGCCAGATCTGAATCTTGAGACAACTACATATCTAAGATGCGTCTAGGACCACTGAAACGTAGGAAGGAAAGGAGAATATTACAAGACGGGTTACTTTTTAGTAAGCACTGGGATAGCGGAAGGTAAGAATTCTAGCAATTTCAGCTACGAGACTTTTACACCTAGCTCCCCTCTTCTCTTCTTACTTTTCATGATTCCCTAGATAATCTAAATATTTACTGTCACTATCAGTTTCATCCTTCCTCCCAACTGGTTAAAACTTAGAATGTTGTTATTACTTGCCTAAGACTTATAATTGTATTGTTCATTTGTATATCTGTTGATGTCTTGACATCAACTGCATTGCAAGCTTAAGGCTTTTGGCGTGGCATGCACAATTCCCAAGAAGACAAACAAAGAATCTTTATTTTCCGCCATTCTAGAGTTTTAGTAAAGCACACTGGCATCTGATTCATCACTCTTATTCCTATCCTGTATTGTGAATTGTAGATTCTCGTAGGTTTTCAAGAGATTAGCCAGAAGGCTTTTCCAGAGAGAGTCGGGAGGATCAAGGAAACATGCAAGACAGTCTGCCAAACTTGAGGAGCTAAAATTCGATCTGAACTCGAGGATCTAACACATCAATAGCAGGATTGAAATTAGTTGGCGGTGTTGTATCACTGACCGGAGGCCCCACGCTGAACCTCAGAGGCCCAAAGATCAGAGTTCAGAGGGTTCCGCCGATTTGTATATGCTTCATCGCTGAGGCTGTTGCTTCCGTTAAGCTTGGTTGTCATCATCTCGTGGGTTGTTGCGCAGTGACCAAGGAGAAGGAGGAATGGTACTTACATGTTTGAAGAGGATGTGACAGCTTGAGATCGAGCCGCAGAGCTGGTTAGGGAGTTCTGAATCATTGAAATGGTTCTAGCAGCCTATAGTCCATCACGCGAAATGTGAAATGAGAAGCCCGAGATTGAGGAAAAGGTCGTTTGTTGGATCCTCAAAACCAAACCAAGTCTGGTGGACAATACTTGTAGCCAGGCAAGCTCTACGGTACGCTACTTAGTTCTAATCAGGAAAGCCATTGAAATGCGCTAGTGAAAAAATAAGACTACTATACAGGTAAGGCTAGCGAGAATCGTCTTTGCGCAGCTTTAACTGAACGACAAAAGTAAACAAAGCACCATTTCCTCAGCTCTTCAGATCCCTCACCTGACAACATTCGAACTCAAGAACAAAATGCCTCCACGTATTGAACTTGGCTGGGCGGCCGAATTTGGTCTACGGGTTTTCCTCCCAATCCCAATATATGGCGCCTTTCAGCAGGTCATCGTCCTCACAATTGGCATACGTCTCCTCATCCACCAGGATAGATTCTGGCGTCTAGTTTCATTCGCCATCAAGGTCAAGAAAGTTGTTGACATCCTCAGATGGATCTCAAATTGCACCAAGAGATTCTTCAGCTTCTGCGGGCGAGTCGCTGGTGCCTTTGTGTTTCGTCCCCACCGCGCGTTCCCGTTGTTAGGAAAGTTCCTTATATTTGTAGCCGCAAAATTCCTCAAGAAAAGTTACACCTGTTGCCGAAGAATTGCAATGGATTTGAAGGACGAGCCATACATTCCTGGTCCATTCTCACTGGTTGGAAATTGGTTTTCACTTGCAAGGATGTAAAAGGTAAGGGTTCTATCTAACTCATCATTTCCTTTTACATATGCTGATGGATTCACAGGTCTTGGATACCCCGGTTCCTCAAACTTCTCCTCGCGGTCGATCGAAACGGCGGTTAATACATAAAGCAACATTGTACAAACGAGGGTACTAGGGCCATGTGAAGACATCCCTTGGCCTACAAGAATAAGCGTTTTTACCAAATTTGCCTTGGCGGTTTTTTCTTTCAGCACTTCCTTTGTGGGTGAACCCCATCTACAAGTCCAAAGATCTTGCCAACTGATCTTGCAGAAGTAATATGGTCCCAAGGGATCCACCACAAACGTACGAGAAATATGTAGCTGGATTTCGTGCATGATTGGAGTCCAACTTTGGAGGGTGGACAATCTTAAGCCAACCGGCACTTCACTATTAGCAAATCATGCCATCAATGTTCTTTTTCTTGCTACGTAAGTGACCTTTATCATAAATTTCTAGACCGTTACTAATTGTGTTTTCAAGTAGAACCCTACCCAATGAGTCAGTCGCTGTGCGAGGGTTAGAAGTATGATATATGTGGCTGGCTTTGTGTTACGTCTCACGACCCGATTTTCATGGCGTTCCCTCAATGTTGTTTCAATATGAGCACTTATCTCCAAGTAGTAATTGAGTAGAAGGGAATGGAAAGGTTTCTACAGTCAGACTGCCTGTTCCTCCACAAATTTGAACTGTCCTTGAGTATAATGATGGGCTGCTACTACAAATGTTCTCTGTTGTCAAGACGTCGTAAGAATACAAACAGAATACAGCCGCTTTAGGAGAAAGATTAAACATCGACTCCGAGGATTTCAAGCTCACATAGCTGGTTCAGTCAACTATCTTTTATTCATGTTTGAAGACACGTTCTTAGCATCTCCCGTGTTGTTCTGCCCTATCGGTGGTGAACTGAGTTTTACAAACTTACGCCCATAAATGGTTGTTGAGAACAACACCAGGATGGATGCGATCAACTTCGCTGCCCTCGACAAGAAGTTGATTATCTGTCTTCTATCTATGATGCCGAACCATGAGACAAGACCAGCTATCTAGCTCAGATACTATGGCTGAGTGGTTCAAGACTCGCTATCAATTCCTGTACCGCACGACTGTCTTTGAAGAACTAAGCCCGCTACTATTAGCTTCTATCATCGAAGGATTGAAGATGTCGTAAGTTGATCCAAAGGACAGTCTCATTCGAAAACCCTAGCAACTTCCACGCTATTAAGTTCGGTGTATTTCGTCCTTGCCACAGAGTCTGGTTTTATACCACCTCTGCCAACGATCGTGATCGGTATTCAGACAGCCTAATTCACTCTGGACTTACTGGAATGGAAATGAAGAAAATTTTGAGAAGAGATATTATCATAGCCGTCATTGACTTCGCCTCTGAAGGTCTAACAACATAAAAGGCTTCTTGTACATGACCTGCTCCTTTTTTTAACTCTGAAGATGGGACTTGAGGAGCTTTTCTGTGCCCTAGATATTGAATCTTGACTCCAATAAGATCTCAGCTCAGTTTTCACTACACTTGTTCTCTCCTTGTAGCAACTTTCACAACCTAAGATATTGATACCACTTGTGGTTTCAGCAGCAAGGCCTAATTACTTCCGAATCTGTATATGCAAGCTACACTTGGGCGCTATAGTATCTTCGTGGGCGTCTGAATAGAGTAGTCATACCACCCTTGGCGGACTCATATTCAATTAACGGTTGAGAAAGGTTTCCGAAATCCCGCGAGCTCTGGCAAGGCTTTAGAGCTTGACACGTCCTCTTGGTTGCTGGAGCAGATATAAGTCAGCATATTGTCCGATGCTGTAAATTCGGTTCTTTTGTGTATGTTGTGGACCTTCGATTTCAACGTTCGGCACTCGGGAAAAGGTAGGAAACGTAGGTTTGTATCGTGGTGGAAGGATAATGGTTGTCTATTGCCTGGCTTCGGTTATTTTTCCATGGGTATAATGCTGGGGTATCGTATGGTAGACGGTGGTAAATCTTGTCTCCATTATCATTTGGGGTTCCTGTTGACAGTTTCGATATCCTTCCAGAGACTCAAGTCCTGTGTCTTCTCTGAGCACTGTCGCAAATGAGAGCTGCCTTCTTTGCACAGCGATGTCCAACAATGATAGAATTCTCCCTCCCTTCCGGCATATCTTGTCGTCCATGTTCTGGCACCCACGAGGTATTCTCTCTATCATAATATGATCTGCGAAGGATAAAAGAACGGGCAAATGATGAAAGTGTGTCTAGGGTAATGCTGCGCGCATCTTGGCTGCTGTGAAACTCGTAAAATCTTTGGAGTCAAGGGTGTCGCATACGCTCGGTGTCGGTGATTCTGGAAGTATGCATTAGTTCCAATATCTGCCAGGAAGGATATTCTAGGGAGTATACTTATTTTTATATTCCTGTTGTTGGACTCGAGTCCTTGGTTATCTGGATGGATGTGTAAGAACCAGTTCCACATTGGAACAGTGTCCTGCAGATATGTATTGCCTGAAGAGAATTATTGGGAAACCCATATTGCCCATGACGATACGTTTGCCTGCCCTCCTCAAGCGCTTTCCAACACCACTCTTTATCATTGCAGAAGATTTTGTATCATCGTCGCCGAAGGAGGAGTGACATTGAAAGTTTGGAAATCTTAAGCTGCTAGAGTTATTAGTATCTCTACGATGGAAGTCAAAAAGCGGAGGAACGTGTACCAGGCCTTTCATACGAGCGAATGCGTTATTTCAGCTGTTTAAAGGTTCAGGAACTCCGGTAAAAGCGGGAAGACTGCCAAGCTTCCAGCGGTCCTTGACTAAGGTACGTTGGATGAGTACCAAAATGGTGGAAGTATAGAAACAGAAGTCATATGCCGAAGCGAGATCTGGCTATGTTCTTTTCCTTCGCGGCATCATGATAGAGGGCAACCGTTGACATTACAATCAAATTAAGAATGATTCAAGAGATTTGCTATTTATATTTAGTTTCTTTGGTATCTGTCCATTCTCGCATCTTTTCTTCTTTTCGAGCTCCAGCACTTAGCTCGACTTAAGCTCCTGTAACTGTAGATGACTCCGTTAGTTCGAATGCTTTCACAAGCAGCAAGGTTTCTCGGAGGACGTAAACAAATAACTGACCTTCGTTATATCACGCCTGTAAGAGCACTGGACACACGGAATAAGACAGTTGAATAGACTTCAATTGGTTTCTAAGTGGGTGCTATCTTCTTCGTAGAAGAAAGAGAAGAAGAATAGGAGGATAGAGAGCAGCGAGCTCTGGTAGTGGCAGGCTAGTACTTTTGCCCATGTGACTGTCTATGCCCTAACAATGCTGGCCCCGGTAATTCCAGATATCCTTCCCTTGCGGGATATTCGGGAGGCCTTTTAGGGACCTGCCCAGGTCCTGCTGGAGACGCTAGCGACGGTAGCAGATGTTCAATCGAGAGCAACAGAGGTTGGTCCTCCTGTATGGAACATTTCCCAGGGCCCGGCGGGATGCGCTAGCGACGGCAGCAGCTATTGAATCAAGACCAACACTGGCCAGGCCTTTTATGAGGGACGTTACCCAGGTCCCACTTGCGTGTTGGTCAACCCGACGGGAACGAAGTGAACTGCTTAAAGTGAGCTTTTGCCAGATGGTTACTGTTGAAATCCTCACTCACAACAAAGCTGGTGTTCCCTTGCTTTGACCGCGCCCCCGGCCTTGGCTGGCGCCCAATCTTGTCTCTATTACCCATGTCCCTTCATCCAAAAACAACTACCTTGTCCTGAGCAGGAACAAAACCCTTATGCTCCATTGTTCGCCGTTCTGGCTAGCACATCCAGTGCCAGCTTTACACCCTAGGTAGTTTTGTATTCGCGTATTGGACTGTGCGAATTTTGCCTGGAGTTTTGGGGTGCAGAACGGAATTGTATTTCGTGTCGGCTGAGCGGCTGAGGGAAAGACATGCAGGAGTGGGCTTTGTAGTGCACTGTCGAATGACCTGGTCGAGCAAGACCACTATGAATCAAATGCTGATGGATGAGTTAGCTGAGCTGGCTGCAAGATTATCAAAGGTTTCATTGCCAGTTTACTTACCACAAGAGACGCTGGCCGAAGGACGTTGCGTGTAGTTCATCCGCGAGAAGTGCAAGGAGGCGTGTGGGCTCTCGGCCGAGCCATCAGAACTCTGTTGATGCAATCTAGAGATTGATTGCAGATGCAACACCGGTACTAGAGAGTGTGAGGAAGTGGTCAGTGCGCCGAAATTGTGTGGTTGGGACTGCTTCCAGTTTAAAAGAGTCTGTTACCTTTCGAATTTTGCGTGGCCAGATGACCCAAGGCATTCAAAAGGATGTTCCTCCATAGTTGTGCTCCCGAGAGAATGGATGAGTCTTATGGCATTGAGATCATGCTATATGGTAAACTCGAAGTTAATGATGAAAATTTGGTGACCATTCAAGAAGATTTGTGACGTGAGAAGAACGCTCTTGGATACAGCGCGCAGAACAGACGGGAGGAAATCGGATGAACGCCAAGACTCAACCACTAAAGGGCTACGAGATCAGCCTTCAAATACCTCGGCATCACCCTGTCATATGTCTGGTCGCAGAATGATTGTCTTCGCTCGCGTAGAAAGTGAGGAGCGCCGTACCTTGTACCTAGAATGGTGAACTACAAAAATACCGAGGTACTTTGAGTATAACAGGCTTCTTGAATTCTCTATTAGAGGGAGCAAGGAGTTGAGAAAATCGAAATTCTCCGCATGTCTGTACAGACTCATCGATGCACATCTCGTTCTGAAGTTTGCTCCCCTAATACCTAAGCGAGCCAATTGAAACGACGCTAGCGAGTCGGGTGTCCCAACTTCATCTTGCTCATCATCCTCATCATCCCCATCATCCGCACAACAGCACCATCGCACCCACCAAAGGGGCGCGGTGGTGCGGTGGTGTGGTGCAACGGGAGAACCTCTTTGCAACCAGGACAAAGTATCAGTAAGTACAAATATCTCGTGCTTGAATCCTTCGGGAGTGTACGCATGAGACAGCATCCTTTCTCTTCCTTCCCCTTCCTTTTGCCATTCGCAACGTCGTCCCAGTTGCTTTTCTTTCTCAGCACAGGTTCACCTTCGGGTCTCCGTTAGACGATCTTTCCTTCCCTGAAACTTCTCCTCCTTAGCCCTCTTAACTCTCTTTCCATTTCGCAATCTCATCCGTTGCTCTCGACCCCCATCACCCTCCACCGGACATAAATGAGGCTCAAACTTTACTGTTCGAGACCTCTTTCACCTGCAAATTTTCGAGCGAGTACTGACGCCAATGCAGTGTGGCCGCCCAGCGTCACCTCTGGACTTTTGAAGGACATTATGGCAAAGCAGTCGAATGACAAGGAGGATGAAGAGGATGATGAAGAGGATGACGAAATTAGTGACGATATGGAGGTGAGATATCCAGTGGAGCCAGTCCTCCGATTCACCAACCCACCATGTTTCTCGACGACCACCTCATCAGAAACATGGGCTTGGGGGGCTGGCTCACTACAAGGTCCCGAGGCAAGTTGGAATTGAGGGGATAAAGGGCCAGGATCGTGCTGGTGAACACACAGGTAAGTATTGTCTAATCTCTTAACCGTTTTTAAGCAAACTCTGTCTTATTTAAACATCAACAGTTGCTAACTTTGCACAGAAGCAGCCACGCGACAGAAATCTCAATCTGATTACAAAATCTGCTCAGTGAACGGGCTGCCCGTGGTCTTGATATCCCACCGTCACCCACGTCGTCAACTACAAACTCTCCGCTATCTCTACTGCCTTTCTCAACCAAGAGGTGGTGGTGGTGCTGGTAACACTGGTATATCTACTGCCTTCTTCAACCAAGGGGTAGTGGTGGTGCCGGGGTGCCATATCTTACCCAGGATAGAGCATTGCAATTATAAGGAGAACGTTGGGATCTTGGTAGAGCGGAGATGTTCAACCAGGGCCGGAAAGTTGTCCAAACTTGGTCATTTAGATGATTGATAGAGGATGGAGTTTTTTGGTTGGTTCAGGTTAAGGTGCCGCGGGGTGGAATTGGGAGGGGGGGGGGGTTGGTTGTTGAGTTTAATGCTTGTCATCTCCTGTATGAGTAAAAGCTTCATGTCAAAGTAAAAGCAAGTATACATTGTCAACAAGTTTCATTGGTGTAATAAACTCAATCTCGCGCGTCCAAATATAATGTTCCTTTAACCCACTGTCTCAAATATCAAAGTGTTCCAATTATGGCTCTTGAAAGTTCTTTGTCTCGCTGATTGCCTGCAACATGGCGTACGTGTGGACCAGGCCGTGTAAGGTGGTGTTTATATCATTTGAACTTCTTGGTCAAGTCTCCTAGTACTCAAGTCAAAGTGTAAATGCCTTCATACCCTCAAGTTTAACATAATAGCAGGAGCCGGAAAAGATGGAGTTTACTTTTCCTTACCACAGAACATAACTGAAGATTGGAGAAGCAAGAGCCTAGTCATATTTCTAAAAGCTCTTGATAGGAACAGTATCACGAGAAAGTATATTGACTGGTAGCAAGGTATGTACAGCATTCCTAGTGCCAGAAAATGCGAGAAACATATCTTCATGCTTTCTGCCTTACCTCATAACCTTCAATTTCTTCAACCCTAGGTAAAACTTAGATTTGAAGATTCACTAGTCTAGGAAAACTTCAAAGATTAAGTAGTATTCATGAACTACTTTGAGATTTTAACGAGCTCTAATGAGATGCATATCGTCAGCTCGACCACACTTTCTGTACGCTGAAAGCGCCGCCTTTTGCTGGAATCCTCGAGGCAATACGATATAGAATACCTTTCCGTCTCCCGCGACAATGGTAGAGACGGTCCAACAGAAGCAAATATCATGGGCAACAAAGCAGACACACAAGTGATGGCAGTTTGAGGAAGCACGCTGGGGCACAATTGTAGTCTAGCATGACCGGGAATTTTAATTGGGTTATGGGAACATTCAAGGTTGAGGAAAGCGTGTTGATACAGCAACGTTTGTCTTTGTATTTCTAAGGATCGAGTCAGAGCCAACGCCGATAAGTCAGTCTCATGGTGTACATACATGATCGTTTCCCTCGAAATATTAGTCTCTACAGCCGTAGCTGCCCTGGCCCCATCATATTCTATCTTGTCTCACTCTTTCTTCCGTGCAGCAGATCCAATATTGCGATCCCGCTTGGCAATCTCCAGAGCACCCTTCTTGCGAGCGGCAACGGTGGCTTCTTGGGCTCCCTTATCTTGCTTGATCTTGACTGGTTCTTGCCATACTCGTTTCTTGCCGTCGGGGGTTTCGACACAGTTTCGACAGATCTCGTTGACCCAGGTAATGTAGTTGTTTCTGGTGTGCTTCTTTCCCACCATGGCGGTCTTCTGAGTGCACCAGATGCCCTGCCATCCTTTCTTTTTCTTTTCAGGGGCGGGATCAAGGCCATGCTCACATTTCTCTGTGCGTCTGTGATGAATGCAAAGACATTGAATGTAGTCTGGGTAAGAGACGGAGGAGATGGTTAGCCACGAGGAAGAAGCCAACTTGATCGTGGATGGTGGGACATGAAACTTACAGAATGTCTCAACGCGACACATCTTTATGGATGTAGATGACTGGTCTCTGATGTGGAGGGGTTGTGAGATGATGTTGAGAGAACTTGAGCAAGGGGATCGCGTCATTTTGTAAATCGCGGAGCGAGAGCCTCACCCAGCGAGGACAAATGCAGTGATAGATGTCCTGCACTTTTTTCCTGGCCCCAAAGGCATTCATCCTTCTCAAAATTGCAAGTGTTTGAAGTCTTTCTCTCCTGGAGAGCATAGTTCAATCTTGCATCAAAACCATTTAGCTTACTTAAGCTAGACCGGATTTTACAGCTCTAATTATCTTCCATGATTTATATTACAAAAAGAATCATCACAGTATTACTCAACAAATCATGAGATATATAGTGAGATCTAAGCCTGACATTCTGTTTTATTCCATTGCGTGGTGGTGTTGTTGGTTCTGAGCCTGTGAGCTTCACTAGTGCGTGTTACTTTACACTGAGCGTTGCGCGAGGACATGAATATTCAACCCCAACCTCAAACCCATTTCTGTCTAACACATTTCAACAATAAAACCACCAAACTATCACCTCGCCCTTCAAACACCATCTCTCTTTCAATTTCAAGATGACCATCCTAAACCAGCTTAGGGCCGAGCTTGTGTCTCTCTTGAACGTCCTTGTGGCTCGCACCGAGAGAATTATCACTCGGTACATTTACCTGGAGGAGTCTATGAGACTGAATCTTATCTCATTGGAGCTGGAAACGGACCTTCTATGGTTGCTCTTTGTGGACAACGTAGAGGTTGAAGCAATGAAGAAAGTTGCGCGGCTCCGCGAAGAGGAGATTCGGGTTTGTTTCATGAAGCTTATTTGTTGATGATATGGAGTACTGACACTGTTCAGAGACTCGAAGCCCTCATCGAACAAGGCATCATCGTCGCCGACTTTTAGACTGGCTCGACTTTGCACTCACGCCTACCGCTTGCTATCTTGCCGTTGCGATGGATGGACTTGTGTGTCGACGGATATGGGTTATTGGAATTCGTTGGGTTACCAAGAATGGTGATCAGCCTGTGAATAATGGGTGGAGTGGCTACTTTACGGTCGAGGAAGACCAGGAATGAATGAAACTCTGAGTTGCCCCTAGGGACTGTTGTCAGGAAAGTAATTCATGCCAACATATTACGAAGTCCTTGATGAGACGTGAATGCATGCAATGATACTGCCAGCTGTTCGTGCTTTATTGATGTCATTATTAGAACGGATCAAAGAAAGACAATTGCACCCTCGAACTCACTTAAAAGCACGAAGAACTTCCAATGAATGAAGAACCATACCTTGAGTACAGACAGAACATACAAAGTTCCTTGAAAGCGGGTTCAAGGTCATCTTTCCTAGGTAGATCAGACCTCCTCGTTAGTCCGCAAAACGAGTGTATAAGGCCTCCACCTAAAAGTAAAGAAATATATCTGCACAAAGCACCTGCAACCCTCAATACAATCCAACATCCCTAAACTTCCAGAATCTAGAGCCCAAAGCCCAAAGCCAAGAGTCTTTACCAAGTAAGCAATGACTTTTAGCTCTCTGCGGGTTTTCCCAACTCATTAAGCCCAGCGCGCATTCCTAACTTCTTTCCAGAAGCATCGATTTAAATGAATTTACGATTCAAGATCAAAAACTCTGTCAGCCAACACTTCGAAGACTGCGTCTGGATGCGCCTCTTCTAGCACAGGGAAGTTGTCATGTCACATGCTGGCGCTTGGCACTAGCGGAAGCCGCTGCCTTGGCTCTTGATATTTCTAGTCCAGTTTTCCATTCTTTTCCTTTTTTCTTCTTTCTGTGGGAACGACAGCACCCAGCACCGAAGATCAAGAGAAGTCTATTCCATTGATCTCCTTCTATTGATGGCTTTCGCGGAGATGACCTCGATGATTACAATCAGCTCCCTACGTACTGTGGGTTTACCAAGATTGTACGAGAATCCATTCAAGGCAGAAGTCATAGAGGATCTTCGACGCTTCCTCGTTTTCAGCAGACCATGTTCTCGGCCCAAGACGACGACCTTGTTTGTTTTATCCACTGTCCTTACATGGTGGCAACACTCTTTTCTGGTCGCAAATCTACCTCCGGAATCGAGCTCACGACAACACACAAAACACCTCTGCCCAATACGAAGTAGTAACGATAGCACTCAGCACCGAAGATCAATAGAATTCCATTCCATTAATCTCCTTGTGTGTTTTGTCCACTCTCCTCACAGAAATTGAGCCCAGGACTCTTCATTTCTGGTGCTGGTACCGTTTCACAGCAGCAGACGGGATATTGATCCGTTTTCGAGTTCTATATTCGATGAATGTTGGCATGGCGCGCTGGGGAAGTTCAGAACTCCAAGTCAACAATCCATGAGGCCATGACATTGCTCCTCGTAAAAGAGAAGCTCGAGGCAGTCAACACCGTTCGCCACATTGTCGAGTCTCAAAGGCTTTTAGAAAACGGTTCCAAGACTGCGCCTGGATATGCCATACTCTTTTGCAGCAACCAGGTGGGTTCAAGACTCTTCCCCAAGAAGTCTTCCTTTGCGTTCTACTCATAAATACCGGAACTTGAAATGCCCTAGTATTAACTGCTCTCGTTACAGAAAACACCTGCAAACACCAATAAACTGGTATACAAATATTAGGGTTAGAAGATTGACCAAATCGTCAAGCTTGTACACCGCCCCGGCCTTGGAAGTAAGTCGCCAGCATGTACCGTCTATAATTGCAGCAGCTCTAACACTCAAGGTGTAGTGAAAAGAGTATCTGCGCTTCCACTGGGCTCTTAATCCGCACTGCGTTCTATTTCTTCCCTGAAATATCCTCGCTTGGAAGATTGCCCAAGAAGCTCAGCTCAGTATGAGTCTCTCCAAGACGGCTGTCTCGTCTTGGGCTCTGAGACCGAGGTTGTTACCGTAGACAAGACCAGGCCCATACCTCCGGAAATCAATGCTGCTCACACTAGCAAGGCTGATCTCTGACCAGTAAGCCACTACTTCCCTGGAAATCAACATAGACTAATATAAATTGTCTTGGAGAAAGACTCTAGGCCGGCCATTAACGCGATCCACAGTCATATGTACTTAATATAGGTGATGCTTGGTTTCCTCTGGCGTCTAAATTGATGAAGTCTCGGCATCCCTTGATTGCGTTATTGTTGTAACTGTTATGTAGAGGGTTCAGGAAGGAAAAGCCTTCGCAGGGGTAGTTGGGCATTGTCATACTGAGTGACGCAGCTTTGATGGCAAAGTTTGCGTGCCTCCATGAAACGAACTCTGGTATTAGCGAATGGTAACCTCATTATCACTCATTCAAGCACCAATATACAACATGGGCTCTCCACTTGATAACTTTTCCATGCGATTGTTGAAATACTTGTAAGCCTTTGGCTTTTCAGCCAAAACTTTGTCAGAGCTCTTGACGATGGTCAGTGATTGATGTCCCAGGATCTGCCTTTACGAATACTCCTAGTCTGGCTGCCGGGTAATTACAAACATCAAGAACCAAATTAAGAGTACAAAGTATCTGATAGCAATCACCGCTAGATCTGGGTGTAACAATCAATATTGGCGGTGGCTTTTAGATGCGCTTACAGCATGTCTTCCCATGCATTTTAGAACCTTCTCCCAAGAGCTGAAATATATGTAATATTCGAAACGGGCTGTGATTATGACAAAGATTTGAATCTGACGGCTTCTAAGCAAACTATTCGAGAGCAATGTAGGTACTTCATCTCGTTCTATCTGTTAGGATAAGTAACTTAGAATGCCTAGACATAAGCATAGTTCGCAACCTATATCTAAGCAGTGTGATTCTAAAACAGAAGTAAGGTATATTAGGTCTATTTCCATTTCTAATCGAATTATATTGCATTGTAAGTTACTCAGGAAGTGTGTATCAAGAAATGTCAAGAAATTAGTTCAAAGTTTACAGATAATGGAGAGGTTCAGGATAAGCTAGAGCATATTTTCCTCAACCTTTTGAAGTGTATTAGCTACTGCTCTTTTTTTGAAATCCTTAGGCAGTCTACATGAAGTGGTCCCTTGAGCACTATATGTTTTGGCGAAGCACCAAGCGTTTATAAGGTAGGTAGAAAGTACAGGAACGCGGTGCAAGTTTTAGCGCTCCCATAATGCACCAGAAGGTAACTCGGAAGCTGAGATAGATGTACAAATAGATGTAAACTTGGAAAACAATACGGGATAGTGGCCGCAGATCGGTGGAACACAATGTAGTTAGGTATGTCGCAGAATAGAAAAGTGTGATGTTTGGGACATCTCGCTTGAACTTCCCTCTCAACATTCATTCTTTGATCATCTTGACTCCGCAAAGAAACATCTCCATCGTCCGATCGTCAACAAAGCAACAATGGCACGTTATAATTTTATTCAAGTAACGTATTCTGCACCTTCGATAAGATAAATGTCGATGAAATCTGCCTCCTCGAGAACAAGGTGTAAAAGCTGGCCGCAGCTGGACGCGCTGGCCAGAACGGCTGTTCGGAAATATTCAAGACGACACAACTCGAGAATAGTATGCGGCTTTGCAGAAGAAAAGGCTAAAGTCGGACCAGTGCATGCGGGAGAGAGTGATCGCCCAACATCTAGTCTCAATCTGCCAGTAGGTGCGGTGGCTTCGATGACGGACTCGTAACCAAAGCTGTTCTTCTTCGAACATCTGCATTTTACACACTGCTCCAGCAGTTAGACTTGTAAGTCTTGCTATTTATAATCTAGGTTCTTTCTTGTATGTGAAGATGGGCTGGTATTGCTGCAGGGCATGGTGCTATAAGGAACTCGGTTGCCGACTCTTTTTCTCACATACATGTCCGCCATGTAACTTTCTCAATTTACCTTCATGATATTGGTAGAGCTAACTAGTCTTATAGTGCTTCCAATGCGTTCAAATGTGGTTTCGAAGATTAGTTCCCCCGATATGAAAACAGCATTGTCTGGTGCATACTTCAACCTCGAGGAAGGCACGAAAATATTTATATGTTGGACAGCATACCACACGGATTCAAATTGTGCCTACTATGCCGCAGCTAGCATGAGTTGTGAGCTGAAACTATTTATAATAAGGTGTGGCTCTAAGTATTCTCGTGGCGGGCAAGAAGGATACCGGCTCGTCACATTGCTTCCTATCATCAACTCTCTTCTCAAGCCCAGGTCATGAACAAAGAGTCTTCCGATGCACGCACATAGATCCTAAGATTGAATTAAGAAAGGGTTGTTGGGAGATGTTGATCTTTCTGATTGATCTTTCTCGGATTGCAGGCAAGACATGTGTATCAAATGCCATCCCATACCAACGGGCAACCTCTGCACCTAGTGTCCCATCACCGAAGCTGTCACATTGAAGTAGATATCCACTATCCTGATCCCTTCTACAATCCAGCATAACTCTGCTCTCGACTATCCTCGACCACTTGACAGAACCTGAACGGTGCTGTAATATTCCCATTTAGTGGTTCCAATGAAGCTCGAATCTCCTCCATAAAAGCGTCCTTGGCTCCACTTTGCATAGCCTCAGATGCTGGCAGAATGGTAAAAGGGTTCGTCATGGAGTTCTGAAAGGTTTCCCGAGTGCTTGCGTGTATGATGTTGACAACTCGCAAGTTTGGTGCCCACAGATCCATTGTAATAATGCCCGGGCTATATGAGAGACTAATAGTGGTCGTCACGTCTCCTTCCAACGGCGAAAGCATCACCACGCCCAAATTCTTCATATGGTATGCGAGGAGAGAGTTTGGGTAGCTCCAACCGGTGGCAGGCACATTGAGACCAAAGGTCAGCCCGACAAAGATGTCGTCGTCCAGGTTGAAGTATTGGGGCTTGTTCAGATACATCATGTTCCACTCCTTGTCTATCAATGAGGGTTCCTGCTCCGCGGTGGCTTTGCAGGCATTGTAGTCGACCGATGCATCGGGCTCTGGTAATAGCTTGTATTGC
Organism: Pezicula carpinea; assembly: GCA_026119845.1. Lineage (NCBI taxonomy): Eukaryota > Fungi > Ascomycota > Leotiomycetes > Helotiales > Dermateaceae > Pezicula > Pezicula carpinea. The sequence goes on from JALRMK010000024.1 coordinate 209,706, forward strand.
TGCAACCCAAATTCTCTGGCCTCGCGGCAGACGTGGAGAATGGCCGGGACTGGGATGTTCGGGAAGAAGGCGTTGTGATGGTTGAGCGGCATGATACGCGCCTTGATTGATTCCCTCCAAACCATCTTACGAAGCTCCTTCGGTAGGCGTTGGAAACGTGTGAAAGCCATCAGGTTGTCTCTGGAATCTGAAACTCAAGTTAACTGTTGTGAAGCGCGCAACTGGTCAAGATGCAAAGTACCTGTCTGAGATCCAAGGGAGTAACGCGCAGATGATGCGGTGTGTGCTTTCGTTGCACGACGGTTCTTCGTTCCACGATCGTTAATGCAGTTCAGCGTGTGAAAGTGAGAAGTTTGCTTAAATATCGAGATCTTTGCGAGCTTGATGTGGTTGTGGATGGGGTTGCATGAGGCAGCAGGTTTTGGTGGAGAGAAGTTGAAGTGAGAAGATGAAATGTAAATTTAGAGACTGCAATTTGACTTACGCGAGCTACGCGAATAGATTCAATGATTCGAGAGTCAGTTAATGTTTCCATGAGACTTCAAAATTGAAGTCTTTTATGTCTCTGCTACATTAAATCAAGGTAATGATACCGAATCAAAGGTAAGTTGTTCATGGATATCTTGGTCAAGCTCGCTAACTCGCAGAAAGACCCTGAGGTACTACTAGAGTACTTATCGAACTTCTGAGGCATATCTTAGGCAGTAGCTGTGTTGAGAATCAAAAACAAATCCTCGAACTCCAAAGATAAACCGTTGATGTTTAAGAGCCCTCCTTTCTCAACGTATCAAACCACTGTAATTCCAACATTCTGGCAGCCATTTCTGAACCCAAAGATACTTTTGACATCTCGCCCATTTCGAATCTAAGCATTCTTCTACCCGGAATGGTATGGGATAGCAGGTCAATCTGGTGAATGTTAAGACAGTTTGTGCCGCCTGGTCGGGGAAATATGTAGCAAAACATCTGCCATCCCAGGAAACGCTCCCTGAGAGCTGTACTTGTAAATCCTCCGACAGGCATCACAACTCTTAAGTCAATAACTAGCTTTTGAGATCACCAATAAATCCAGTGATGAGGACAAAACTAAGTGTTGGAAGATATTCATGGTTAATAGAGAGCAAGAGCGCAAATATATAGGATAACTTCGATTCCAAGTTGTTATATATAAGTGCTTTGTTCTAAGCCGTTTCTTGATGCGTTTAACACCTCCAATCCCACAATACTCTTGACAGTACAAATAATATTCTTTAAAGGATCTCGCCACAACCACAAGAAGCAATGACTATTCGAAAATTATCGCAAGTACATGTTTAAGAGAATGGTATTGGCGGAGACCAATGACGATGGGTAAGACACACAATTTCGCTCCTAGCTTCTCCGCTGCCATCCTAACCGTTAGTATGCGCAGTCTGTCCAGAGAGACAATGCTGAGAGCCAACAACGCTCTCCTTGCCAGCAAATTCAAGCCCATCACCGACCTATTCGCACCGATCAAGAGTGCCTTTCACACCTTCCGGCGCTTTTGCAACCGATCGAAGAAGTGTCAACATCTCTGTGTCAAGCTTCCCAAGCCCCGAGCCTAATATATTGTAAGTCGAAGTTGAAAAGATAGCGGAAAGAATGATCTCGGCGACATGCTAACTATATGATAGCTTCTGGTCTCTTGGTCACTTTGCGGATGCGATATGGGGATGTTGGAAATATGTAGGACTAGATTATATGGTCAATAAAATTTGATTTACACTGCCAAACAACATGCATGATTGCAATGGTATCACAATGTGCGCAAGTACCCAACACAGCACTCATAACCCCCAAAAACATCAAGAATTGGATGTTCAAACAAAGTGCATTTTTTTAATGGGAGGAGCTATTTGCTTACTTCCACAGCCTTCCTTAGACTCGCCCTTTACAAAGGCTCTAATTTCCTTTGACTACCCCGAAGATACCCCCACGACTCTAGCAGAAGCAGCTTGAATTGCTGTTGCTCTGAAAGAAGCACATGTTTTGTACAATGCCTGTTTGGCTGGTTAGTGATCCGATCTGCTGGTTCGAACCAAACCCTCTCAGCACCAGGTACCGATTTTGCAACAGCTAGTTTGTCTATCGTATGCATTGGATCAACACTACTACTGTCTGCTCTTAGTACAGGATATCCCCAAGAGAAGAACTTCGCCGTATATAGAACACCACTTGACAATCAGCTCCTGAGTTCTCTCTGCTGTAGCAGCAATTACGGGTGTGCCAACTTCCAACAGAAGTGCTTCTTACATTGCAGTATAAGTCCAAAGCCCCTTGTCTAGTTTGGTGACCATACTGATAGAGACACAGTGAATTTGAAGTCGCAGTAGGGACTTGAGAGTAGAACAAAGGCAAGTGACCGGTGGAGAGAGGAAGCGTGGTCTTTGTGGATGAAGGACAAAGAGTTCAAGGGATGATGGCCGTGTCTCTTTGCAGATCGGAATCAATAAACAATTCCGACAGTTGACAAAACCGGCTTTGTGATCCATGTCAGATTTTCTTTATTGTCCTGTGCTCAGCTTATCATACAGCTCGATGTTGTCCTATCTGTGCCGCTCCTAGAATGCTCCCCATTACGCCATACATCCAGCTCTCCAGCTTAGTTCACCATATCAAATCTTCCTTATTATCTCCTGCTCAATGTGCCATGAACCTCGCCGAATTGTATTGTCTCCATGTCAGTGCCAGTATGTCTCGTATGCCTCCATGTGCCACCATCCTGCTCCGCCTCTCGGCAATTGACCTACAGACAGTCAGTTCAAGTTTCGCAGACAATCCCAGCTATTCAACTTACCATTCAGATATCGTCTAGTACATTTGGAACCATGAGCGGTGTTGAAGACTTCGTGGACAGCATTCTCGGCACGATACCCTACTAGAATCGTTAGTAACGACAGTACCAGCAAGCAAGGGTTCCTAGAACAGACATTGCGGCGTCGCCAAAGAGGTGACTTGCTCATGTCCATGGATACATTAGCTGGAGCCGTCGCCCAATAGGGCTCTGGAGTGATGAACTTGACTTCAAAGCGGTGAACTCCCAACATGGTAATCACTGGGGTCACACAGGATGTGAAATCGGGTTCGAAGGTGCGGAAGAGCATGGCAGTGAGTTCCTCGTAAGTGTAATTCATTGCAACGGCTCTGGGGTCGGCATGGACTTGTACTGTTGCTTGGGACGCCATTTGGGGTTGATGGTTGTCCATTCTGGGCGTTGGGCGTTGGGATTTGTGAGTTGTTTGGGAGATGTTGCGAGTCAAGCGACGCGACTTCATGTCACCTTGTATGCATATGTGATGTGTGCGAAATTTGCGAGCAACTCATATTGATACATTGACTTAGTCATCAATTCTCGTCTCTAGATACGCTTCATCAATTGTACCTTCAATTCCAACCTTGCTGTCCTTATTCTTCACTGCTTCGGTCCTTCCTGTGCATCATAATTGGTTGATGCGGTCCACCAAGGCAACTTCACCCAAAAGCACTTCGCCCTTCTCGTGCCATTAATTTGGACACCTACACCTCAATATCGCCATTAGAGCTGTACACTATATGATGATTCGGTTCTAGGTAGAAAGGTTTCATGCGTGGAAGTCGGGTGATAATGATTATTTCATGAATGATGGAGTGATCGGTAGGGGCTTTTGAACAAGGGATCTTCATCAAAAGCTGAGGTACGAGAAGATATGTACGACATGACTATATGCAAGTTCAAGGCCATCACCCTAAGCTGTACTAGACTGTGTGCTCTTGACGGATGCTTTCCCACCATTCATAGCTTCTACAGTGATGAAACGTGCATATAGCTAAGAAGGTGGTTGGCTGGAAGGCTTCCCAACTGTATTTACACAGCAAGAATATATTCCAAGGTATCTATTGAGACTATTTACAGCCTTTATATCAACAAACTGACAGCTGGTATGGAATGATTGGGCTATTTGACATGACGGTTGTGACTTAAGCACGTTCGTCCTCCACTGGTGGGCCGAGATTTGCACAGTAGAATCTACTATTCACTGTACTTCAAGAGATTATCTTCATATCAGTTTCAGAAACCTGCAAATCCTTCAAGTAAACGCCTAGCATATGTTGGACTTGAGGCTATATTCCGTCGAGACCTTGTCATGCAGGAAGCACCTCCTATACAAGCAGGATCTTTGTAGGAAAGGTTCAGATGTGACCTAGAAGAGTGTTCCGGCCATAAGAAGAATTAATGGAGAAAATTAGCGTTCATACCCTTGCTTCAGGTATTGTGCATCCGGTGGAGGCACCTCTGCACATTGATGCAGGATAGACTATGACTTCTACACAGATTAATCAGCCTCTTCCATATCGTCACCATGTAATTTAGATGTTACATGAAGAGAGAGAAGGAAGGCTTGTTTGCGGCCAGGAGCTAAGTTTGAATTTTTCTTGTGGAAGTATCTGCCACTGTCTCGCTGCTCTTTGTACCAGATTGTGAAGAAAGCCTGACTGCCCAGTATGCCTGATTTCCATATGGGTACCATGTAGAGGCAATCTAAAGATGATAGCAGTATATATAGAGCTTCCCCAATCGTCTGCAATCACACCCCGAAACTCCTTACACTGGTCGTACATTGTTGATGGCATTTTAAGCTCCAAACCAAAGCCCTTGTAAATTCCTCCATCAAGGACTTTAAACTTGACATAGATACCCAATATTCAAGCATTATCTATCTGCTACTTCTCCATCTATACTTGTACTTGAGCCGCCACAGTTGTCTGGGCAATATGTCCTTGGGAATGATTTCACAACTGTAGAAATCCAATTTGTGTGAGGATTGAGTAACTACTACCCCCAGGGTCGATATCCTGGTAATGATGAACTTGATGCTCTCTTCGATACTGGGATCTCGTTTTATTATCCCCCGCTAATCCACTTTGAAGGACTCTCCATCATCTCGTACATCCCCTACTGTGTAACAAATTGTTCCGCAGTCATCGATCGGGAGGCGACTCTTCATGCCTTCATCTCTGCACTGCGTATAGGCATGCGACATATATGGGCTTGGATTCGGTGCCTTGAGCAGAATCATAGGCTCGCTCTTCACTACCAGGCCAAATTAGAGTCTGTACTTCAGGAATCTCTGTGCGAAAGAATTGGAAATTAGCAGAGTTCCTATTGATCGAATTCCTTAGACATGATAGAGTTTTGGGGATAGGGTTACTGACCTTGTCACTGCAAATCGGATGGTCAAAGGCGTGAGGGATCTGCAGTTCTGTGCGACCGGAACAGTTCATTTACCGCAGAGTCAATAGGCCTGAGTAGCTCCCCGTTCGAGCATAACAAAAGAATTGCGCAGACAGCTCCTCCTAAACTTTGAGGCATTGTCGGAGGTTGAGGCTCTCTCCTTTGTCTAGAGTAGGAAGAGGTAGTATTTGTTGTGAAGAAAAGCTACTGACAATTAGCCTCGGATGCGTTGTGCTGGGATGTCCAGGAGCCAGAATACTGTTGGTAGAGAACACTGCGCTTGACAACGACGTTACAGTTTCAAGTACTGCAAATATGTCTTCTATGCCTTCTCTTGGGAATGAAATTGTCTAGAAGCTGCAGTGAAATGTTGAAGAGGAATTGAGGGGTGGTACGCTGGGATTCTGAGGTTTCACACACGTTGATGACACGGTTCAGAGATAAAACTGAGCTCCACTGTTGGTGAATATTGTCAATGGAAAGATCCGCTTCGTTCTACGCCCCATTGCCAGCCGGCCATTCTATATAGAATTTCTCACGATTTACAGCAGAGTTACTAGTAATGATGGCAGCTTCGTAGGGGTGAATCAGTAAAATTGGCGACCCTGGAGCCGCCACAAACCTTGAGTGAATACTTTTTTTAAAATTTGAAATATTTCTAGCTAGGACCAACTGTGGCACAATTCTCGTCAAGATGGCAAGTCTTTTCTCGATGGTGACAAAGATTATTTAGGCTCGGTGTTGTCTTCATTCGGAACCAGTACTGAGGACTCGAGACACGCATTCAGCGAAAGTCATTCATTGCAGATAAAGGCTGGATCTACGACTTGTCTCATCACATAAAAACACAATATTAACCTCACAAAGACCGAATTAGGTACGAGCGTGATCCTTAGACCAAAGTTGCTTGAATTAAATCAAGTATTGAGCAGTAAACATACTCTCCGTTCACAAGTCAAATCATGCCTCCAAAGAAGACCTCAGCATTTGTTGAGCGTGTCATTACTAAGTATAGGGCTATCTTGATGATTGAATCACGTCTAATTTGTCTGCTGAACCTAGCATCGCAACGTCACACAAGCTTTAGGAGATCATTGATAGACTTGACAAACACGAGGAACCCAAGAATACTTAATCAGAAGTTTTTGAGATGGGATTGCGGGAAATTGAGCAACTGGAAGACATTGAGGCACAGATAATGAGCCTATATTAGAAGGAGACCTTGGAAATGGCTGATGAGGTTCAGCGACTCAAAGAAGATTGGCAAAGCGGAGCCGATGTACAAGTCGGAGAACAAGAGAGAGATCCTGTAAAATTCGACCATGATATTGAGAGACACAAGGAGAGCAAGGAAAAGATGTATATTCTCAGCAGGATGTTGAGAGACTCAGATGGGACCGCCACTTCCTCACTTAAAGAGTGTTAGCGTCTCATTAAGTAATCTTGTCACCCAATCGGAAAATCTGTGATGACCGTGACGCCTGCTTTTCGCCAACAAACCATTTTGAAAACTAAACATCACAAACAAACGCTCAGATCCTCAACTCAACAATGGATCTACATTCAACATCACTACTGCAATAAATTCATGCGTATACCATCTCAGAGCTTGAAAGCTTCCAGAATCTCTGGGAGTAAATCAAAACATGCTTGAAAGGTTGCCTTCTTGAGGCCCAAGAGCAGGAGGCGAACCTCCTAGCATCCTCCTTCTCAGCAGTTTGCAGACAACAAGAAGGATCAAAAGGTCCTGAGAAATATCAAGAAGACCATCACTGACACTAGGAAGTGTTGTAATTCTAGAACGTTACTAGAGAATCGCGCACTGGGTAAGTCTCCATAGCTTGGCACAAATTTTCATTCTCTGATCCAGCCTTAGTCACAAAGGACGTTGGTCACTTAAACCGGAGATGAAGACAGTTCGTGTGTGAACCAATACGATGCGCAAGGCCTGCGATATTGGGATGAGAACTGTTCGTTTCGGACAAGGAATTAAACCCCACAATCCAGAACCCTCAGCCTAAGTCGAGGATGAATGGGCTGCCCATATCTTGGCACTTGTAACATGGACAACGTAACTTCAGAGGTCAATAGTAGGTCGAGATCTACCTGTACATAACTAGAGAAGACAATTCACTGACAAAATTCTGGTTAATAGAGACCTTAAGCTCATCGAGAAAGCCTCCACTACTATCTTTGGGCCTACATCCTGTGCGCCTGAGCCCGAAAGAAGTCGGCTGCCCATATCTTGGCACGTGTGACATGGACAATGCAACTTCAGAGGACAATAGTAGGTCGAGATCTGCCTGTGCCTAACTATAGAAGACAATCTACTGACAAAGTTCTGGTTGATAGGAACCAAGGTCATCGAGGAAGCCACTGATACTCTCATTGACCGTACACCCTGTGCCTCTGAGCCTCAGGGAAGTTTGGTGAAGCCCACAGGTGGTGCATAGGATTAATAACACAAATCTTCAAAGGGTATTGATGTCTTTTTCTGCTATTCAACAATCTTGAGTTTGAATTGCAGCTTTTCTGCCAAACCTCATTCCCGATACTGTCCTAAGCTTACTTTTTTCAGTTCAGACAGATGTGACCTTGCCTCCATTCCACGACAATTCGAACGTTCCAACGATAAATTCTAAAGCTCGAAACTTTCCTCCGATGTTGTGGAGCGGGCCGGGTGAAGAGAAGGGCTATGGTGGAAACATTGGTGCTGAAGACTTTGTGTATAACAACGAGTAAACAGAGTCAGTGTCTTATGCAGGCTCTCATCCCCAAGTATATAGAAACATGTCTGAAAAGAACGGCATGCAGGGTAAATAATCAAAATATCAAGACCAAAAATGTACACAGAGAGAGTTCCAGACGTATAACATAGAATTCCTTCGGGCTGATTCAGAATGCAGAGGTGATAGTGATCAAAGTATGAGTGATTAGAATTTAATCTAGTCGCTTGAGACTACATATAAACCCTTGTTCTCAGAAGCCTGATATATGGCTTTGCAACAATGGCAGACTCCCACGACGATGAGGTTCGAGAGATAAAGATCTACATCCAAGTCAAAGGTATTTCGATGCAACCGAAGTTTTTCCATTGGCACCAAAACAAAACACTAAAACTTTCAGAAGCAACCGACTGTTAACAAGTCCCGCAAAAAGCCCAAATCTACGAGAACGTTCTAAATTGAAGCGGAGATAGGTCCCCACAGACTTTTTAGGCAAAAAAAGAAAAAGAAACCACAAAAAATCCAGGAAGGGCTTTCGCCCTTACTGAAATAAACCAGACTAACTGAGTTTTAATTTAGGAATCATTACTACCCACTCGGAGGTCCTAAGAGCCCGGGGAATTACGTTCAACCCTGGATTTACGTGAAACGACCAGCATAGGCAATATCACTACCCACACGAAAGTCTAAGACCCCGGGGAATTACGCTCAACGACCTAATCGGAATTATGTGACACCACCTGCCCAGTCTACGTTTCCCTAGAGCTGGGTTTGTTGGCGAAGTCGTTATTCTAATATTTGAATGGTTGAGTGGGGGCCGCTATCGGTATAGGCAAGGTAGGGAGGGACTTAACTAACGTTGCAGAGGCCGGAGTAGCTAAGAAGGTAAGAACGTCGTGCGTTGTCTATAGAACCGTTGTAGGTATTTATTATCGCAGAGACTTGTTTTTCGTCTGGGATCTCATGGTCAATGAGGAAAGAGCAGAAGTTTTACTTGATAGTAGTGTTTACTTTGTCTTCGACGTTGTAGATGACAGCATTAGAGCACTAATAGGCTCTGGCAGTGTTATTGTCTACTGTTTTTCTCCCCGAGAGTGCTATTTACAAGGCACAGATTGCTATGCGGATCAAATTGGTCTTATTACTCTTAAATTCATTTACCTGCTTTAACACTGTACTGTGTCTTACGAACATTCTTTTATCTCAAAGTGCAGGTAGTGCCAGGCTGACATTAGGCACGTGATCTATTCAGTTACTGTTTTGGTTCATTATTTTCCCAACCAACTCCTGTTCACAAACTCATACCCAAGCATCCGTACTCAGTAATCGTCAATCATTCCCGCCTTGAAAATAACAGAAACAGGGAATAAACAGCTGCATCGTAACTCCCGTGACGCCCCTTTTATGGAGATTCGCTTCTGGGTAATGTGGACTAATGCTGACACTTTTACAAATTGGGGAAATTTCGGCAGTGAGCAAAAGCGTATATCAACGACATGTCTTCCGTCCTCATCTTCATTTTCTAAAATCGACCTCGTTCATTTAGAAGACCAGTAGTTGCCGATTTCCTCGGATCTTCTCAGTATATATCCTTAATATTACCACGCATTTGAATTAAAATCCCTTCATTATGGCACCGCCACCAGGGAGTCGAGATTTCTCACCAGAGAGAGATATTCCTGACCTTGAGGGCAAGGTCATTCTGGTGACTGGAGGTAAGATTATAGGACGTCGTGGAATTCTCAGAATGCAATCATTTGCTCATAATTACAAAATAGGAACTTCGGGCTTGGGAGCAGAATGTGTTCTGCAGTTTGCCAAGCACAATCCCCGTCAGATATTCTTCACAGCAAGATCAATAGTGAAAGGGAAAGAGACCATGGCAAAAGTCGAGAAGGCGGTCCCAGGAGCAAATGTCACGTTTGTTCAGATGGATCTGACATCGCTGGCTTCCGTCGAAGATGCAGCTAAGAGCGTGATTGCGAATACCGATCGTCTCGATATCTTGATGAACAATGCCGGAATCGTACGTACATTCAAAAGGCTGCTGAAATCCAACCTGCGGTCCCAAACTATGTGTGATTCGAAAGTTAAATTGTGTTGCAGATGATGGCTCCAGCAGCAACAACCACCGATGGCTTTGAGATCCAGTTCGGTACAAACCACATGGGTCACGCCCTTCTCACCAAACTCCTCCTCCCAACCCTTCTGGCAACATCAAAGAAACCCGGCGCCGATGTCCGCATCATTCACCTCTCATCGGGTGCCCACTCCTGGGCACCCACAGAGGGAATCGTCTTCTCAGAAGTGAAAACGACACAATCCAACATCTCAAATCACGCCCGCTACGCACAGTCGAAACTGGCGAATGTATTATTCTCAAATGAACTCGCGAGACGGTATAGTGATCTCACCTGCGTTAGTTTACACCCAGGGAGTGTAGATACGGGCCTGAGTCGAGGCGTGATGAAGAGTTTCCCGCTGTTGTCCCTTGGCTTGCCGTTGGTGCAGTGGAGTGGGTTGATGACTGTGAGTGTTCAGGAAGGTGTGCTGACTCAGCTATGGGCTGCGACTAGCAAGGATGCGAAGAGTGGGAAATACTATGAACCAGTTGCGAGGGAGGTCGAGGGATCGCCTTTCTTGAAAGACGCGAAGTTGGCGGAGAGTTTGTGGGATTTCACGATGCGGGAGTGCGAGAGTTTCTTGTCGCAGCCGAGAGTGAAGAAGGTGAAGCATGTGCGGATACAAGAACCAGAGGATTCGGGATCTTGGTTCGCGGTTCTTCCGCCGATAATTGCGGTGCTTGTTTTATGCTATGTTGTTAAGATGATTATGGTTGGTTTGACTGAGCAGACGAGAAGCTTCTAGATGAAAGATGGATACCCGCGGCGGCGGGTGACGGCCGTGAAACTTATAACGGAAATCCCAGTAGCTATGGCTACGCCTCGATGATCTCTTGGATACTATCAGCCTGATCGCAGAGTTCGAAGTGATTACATATCTACAGTGCCATCTACGTCGAGGGGGTTGCTTAAAGGACATTTACCTGTTATAATTATGAAACCCGGTCGTGACTTTGAGGTTGTGCAAAAAGATAGAATCGTAATTGAGAGGAAGATGGGCACGAGACGCAGGAGGAAAGGTGAGACTCTGACAAATCCGAAGCAAACGAAGCTACAGCCATTGGACAAAGTACTTTGGTTGTCATATATTACCACATTATCAATCACCTTGCCACGTAAGTCCAATAATCGCTGTGTCCATGCAACCTAGAGTGAATTTCTTGAGGGCCCCCCGATCTCAAAGTAATCTTGGAACACAGTCAACTCGAGGATAATACTTAGAAACTCAATACATTCATTTGCCACTCCTCTGATAGCTTTCTAGTATAAATGAGGTCGAAACCAGGTCTTGAAAAGGCTTTGAGAGAAAATGACTTAGAAAGCAACCAAATTAGCAAAAACGCGTGTTGGGGTAGTGTGAAGAACGGAAGGATTCACTTGGAGATTGCTGTATAGTGAATTTGAAAAGATTGGATAATTGGCGCATCTCTGAGACCAACAAGTATTAGCATTGGGAGCTGTCAAACATTTTAGCCTTGTCATGTTAAGCTTGGCATTTAGGACATGGATGCCATACAGTAGACAGACCAACAGCTGCTTGGTTTTACCTTGTATACTATGGAGCTCCGGGACTTTTTATAATTTTTGCCTGTCGGCCATGCTTCTTTCATTTACCAGAGCCCCAACCCAGCTGTTTTGCGAACGTCCCCAAGACACGTTCCAAAGACAGAGGAACCCTCGTGGAGCCCGCCAACAGCCCCAAATATAACCTTGCATTTGGTTATCTCGAGCGGTCGCTTATTGTGAGTCAGTTTAAAGTAACTGATGCAAACTAAATTTAGTGGCCCACCGTCCTACAGGTTGATTGCCATCGGCCGAGATACTCTCCAGGGTAAATATCTTCTAGTTGATAGAACAGTGCAGATAAAGGAAGACTACAAGATAGATCCGTAATTTCGGGAAACGGAGCGGCGCTAGCTTGTAGCTGGGGAAGATCCCCAGAGGCATGGGGACTTGCGACTGGCAACAGCTTACAATTCACTCCTGTTTTACGGAGAGCGATGTTTCAACAAAGTATCGATTCCGCACGGCCTTGTGCATGCGTCCCGTAAAATCGTTGATGATACTTTTCGTGGACAACAAAGTTTCCTATTGCAGACCCGTGCAGTAGTTTCTTGCTACCGATGGCTCGCAGGATCGGGGTTTTGATGCCCTTGGCAGTTCAAAACTAAGCGGGCTCTGTGGGAACCATTGGTATTCTGGCAGCGGCACTTATCGTCTTCGTGGAATGGGAACGGACTTTTCTCCGATCCGTGGATTGGACATCTTCAGATGTACGAAGGGTTAGACGTCGCTCGGACTTGTCCTGCTCGATATCTTTCAAATATTTTCGATGTTTTGTGGCTGATGTATCCTCTGACATTGTCATTTCCAAACCAAGTTACCGGGCTCGTAAATTTTCAACCGAGCCCCAAGATGAGGACAGTGGTATTGACTGCCATATGGTTGCTGATTGGTAGTACGATAGATGACTAGGGTATTGTCAGCATTTGTTTGCTGAGAGATCCTCGGAGGTCTAGCAAAATGGAGCTCTGCTCAATGAGCTGGGTTGGGATTTATACGTTACCGAGCACACCCAAGGACGACGAAGGCGAGAGTTGCCAACGGGGTTGGATAACCTTGTATTGGATTGACGGATTGCAATCTCTGAAAGTAATATTAGTTGGAGACATTTGTTCGTGGTATAATAATAGGGAGAAGGATTCTCGTAGCAATAGGAAGCCTGTTGGCAAGAACTTCCATTAGATAAGAGTCGGAGACCATGTTTCTGACCCACTCCTCCATGAGCTGTGAGAACTGACCTACCTGGTATAGTAATAATATTAAGAATATGCTCCTGCCTTTCTGTGCAGCGTGCCCTCCAGCAGCACTCGTCTCAAACTGAATGTTCTTCAACTCAGTTGGGCAGTACAACTGTTTCGAGGAGGATATTTGACATCGATGGTACGCAGTACTCTGGGATCCACGGGGCTGCAGGACTTTCACTCACGATGCTAGTAATAGTTACCGAATTCGTATTGTGCAAGGTATAAGCTGTTGAACAGGTTGTCAGTAATGGGTTCAAAGAGATAGCGACTGGAGTGTTGGCAGATATACCAATCCCTCTAGCAAGCATGTCGTTGTTAACTATTCATCACTTTCCCCATATACTCTTGCATATACAGGCATATATGGCTCCAGAGCTCCCCAGAGACATATCGTTCGACATACCTTGCGCAGAAGATCTATTCCCTTGCGTAAGGATGCGATGCTCCCTCTATCAGGATAGCACTCGTATAAAAGAAAGGGCTGCCTAATGGCAGTAGGTCGCTTGCTATTGTGAACTTGATCGCGAAGTCGTTGGACGATATTCACTTATCCCTTGTTTTCCACCTGCAAGGATGATCGTACAGGTTGGGGGTTGGCCAGACACTATATGGGATGCTGCCGAGCGCCATAGTCGTCGTAGTAGCAAGTCGAATCGCTATTGGTATCTGTCTATTGATTGCTGAGGGCATACGAGCCCTTGATTGATTCTACACTTCGTTGTTTCAATGATGATGTGGGCGTATGGATGCTGATATTGGTAGTTCGTGCTTGGGAATGCTCGATACTAGAAGCCGCTTTGGTTTTGTAGTTAAGCTTCATGTCCTGCAGAAACGATATCAGTAATAGCAAGAAGATAGAACAGAAGGCTGGTGGTAATTTTATAATGAAACAGAGGTGCTTATGCTCAAGTGTACCACTGACATTTCCTTTTCTTAAGGGTTGGCCTACCTGCACCACAGAGTCGTATCCCCAGCGTGACCCTCATGATCGGCAGCTTGTGATCATACGCGGAATGATGCAGGACTTCCCAACCACGTGATAGATTGCAGTATGCGTTTTTGGGGAATTTTCTTGACCAAGAGTGCACAGAATGTGTTGGGGCTCGAGTGCAGAAGAGAACATGCTCGAGTCGAGGAGCCTACCTACCTGGGACCGACGCTGCGTATCCCATAGCTGACTAGCAAGTTCACGAATTTCTTTGTGGATGACCTGTGCAGTTGATAGCCATAGTATCAATATAAAATAGATCCAAGTACCTATAGCATGCTGCTGACGAATGAGAAGATGTGTTTCAGTGATACCTACTCGCCGGCACCCGGATCATTAAGCGAGGCTTTTGCCGCTTTGCAACCCGTTGGGTCAAGAACCAAAAAGAAAGACCCAAAAAGAGAAAGGTGGCGAGTCTCAAGACTTCCTTTGACAGGTTCTCAACTTCAGAGAATAGATCAGCAGTGAAGGAAATGGAGCCAAAAAAAAATCTGCGCTATGTGGGATTTGCACCCACGTCTTCTGTTTGGGAGACAGACCGGTTAACTACTACCATAATAGCACCTGCTTGCCAGAGAGATAATTCTCTAGTTTGTTTAGCAGAATACTTCATAAGTGGCATTATAAATGGGCGGACGTGTTTTGACGAGGTAGGTGGGTGACGGGGTGGAATCTTCGGACCTTTACACGTCATACTTGCAGTTCTTCTTTGGGTCACGCTATCTTTATCAGTTTTTGACACAGTACCTCCCACGACGGAGGAAATAATGCACAGCTGAGGATCTAAACTCTGTTAAACACAGTCCTGACCTATAACGCTCAAGCTATATCCATGGGGTACTAAAGCTGTGACCAAAGGCCAACATTGGACCATCATAATGGCATCTTCGTGCTTTCTTTTAAGTTCTCAATCATCGTAAAGTCTCACCAAATCATTGGCAGATGGACTGTAACGAAAGAAGGGACAAAATCCAATGGTTCTTACTCTGGTTTTCTTATTTTCAGCAGCATCATACCCCAGGTCCTCCCAACCATCCAACATGGAACAAACGTTTTGTCCAGCTTATTGTAGTCTGTCTGAACAAATTGGTGGTCAAAATGAGTAAGGGAAAGAATCTCGAGCAAGGAAGGCACAGATTCATATAAGATCTAAAGTCCAGTAAGTCTTGCTATATCCTACCTTAGGTAGGTAGGCTGAAAAGACGCCAAGATTTATCTATCTCTTGCCCTACCTGCCTACCTTCCATGCTCGGCTAAAGTCATTTATAATCCACAAACTGGCCCTGTTCTTGCCTTCATCCGCCATCACTCCCACATTCACCAAAAATCCACCATCCGCCCACAGCTCTCCATCTGTCAAAACATCACAATCCCCTTTCATCTACAATCAAGCTACGATCAAGGCAGCTGTCACAATGGATGGTATCCACACTTCTCCTGCCCAGTCGAAGCTGCCACAGACTGCTGCAGACCACACTTCTATTGAACAGCCCCCAAACTCGGTCGCAGTCTCTGGAGTCATGGGTACCGACGTCACCAAGCAATTGACTGAATTCATCTGTTTCCCGCTGCTTCCATCGGAGATCAGAGCCAAGATCTGGAAGCTTCGGACGGTTAATGGACGTTTCATTGGCATTCAACCCTTGTCGGGAACCGTCCTATCATCGAATGTACCAACAGTTCTGCAAGTTTGCAAGGAGTCTCGTTACGAATGCTTGAGCAGCTACACCTTGATACCAGACCCCGACTCCTACATGCGACACAGTGAGACCTGCAGTCGCCGAAACCATTCGAGGTGCATTAACATCGCCCCGCGTTATGTCAACAAGGATGTCGACATTCTATTGTTTCTAGAGAATACTCGATACGACATGATTGCGTATCAGAGTCTGCGATCCATGTCACCTCAATCAACCTTGGTGATCAGCAACTTTCGGAATTTTGCGCTCCCTCGGGAAGTCTGGAACAACGAGATCTATCGGCTCCAATCATCCATGGACCACCTGAGCACTTTCACAGAGATTATGGTCAAGAGAGGCCACAAGACAAGCAACTTTTACTTTGTGTCCGAGATGGGAAGAGAATGCTTGGCCGATGGCATCTTGTCGGTACGTGTCGTTGAGGACGACCCTTACGAACACTTCTACAAGTTCGAGAAAGGAAAGGAGCTTTGCTTGTTTGGTCCAGACGTATTTCTGCACCATGTCAGAAAGCGTGCGGACCCAGGTCATACCTTTGAGATGAAGTTCGGTCGTTTGGAGGTGTTGGAAACTGCAAGTCGAGTCAAGGCTGATGATTTTGAGGAGAAGCCAACAAAGCTTTTCGTGCCTGGCGGCAGTACACATGACGGAAGATATATTGGACCAGGAGTTTGGCACACATGAAGACTGTGGAACATGGAAAGATGCTGCGATGCGGAGTTCTGCCCCAGACGTGATACTTTTCAAGGATCGTCTCATCACTGGGTCTGAGATACACTGAAGGTGCTTCATTTATGACAAATGGCTTTGCGGATTGGAATTTGCAGCTATTAGGCGGAAGGAATAAGATGGTACTGGTAATGGTTTGCAAACTCGTCGGGAACATATTCAATTACACATTCATGGCTTATATATACAAACCTTGCTTCTCTATCCTGTGGCAAGGATATATGTATTATCACCCCCCACACAGAAGGATTGCTTCTTCCTGGCAAATATAAACAATTGATACAACTATTGTTGCTTTGTTATTGATACTCGCAATAGATATGAAGTAGACAGGTGTGTTATCTTTGGTTGACCTAGCAAACCTGGAAATTCTCCGTGTACATGGGAAGCCTCTGTAAGCTTCAGCCTCTTTTCACCGTGGAACAACAAACGTGTAGCCTGTCTGATATTTACCTGGTAGCGCAACCAGAAGAGTCAAGTTCGCGCAATCCATCTGCCAGTACCTAGCGCACACAGCTAGGACAATATACTCAGACTTCTCTCGATGGTAGACCTCTCAGTCTGCAGAGATTACTGGTAGATTTGGTAGAGAAACTTCTAGTTTGGATTTCATCCCAGCTAAACTAATGAACTCCCGCCTTGGATTGACAGACACTTCGTCCACCTTCTCTGGTTCAAACATATGGCGAGGTGGATTTGCAAGTCAATCTACTAGAGCCACCTCTCATGAGTACTCTGTTTCCTATTTGCTAAGTATTCTTCGAGCTATGCTAATTGTTAAACCTCTGACAGGATGGCTAATGTTTCGCCAGACACTTCGAGAACGAGGGCTCCGCAAAGCCATGCGATCTTCCAAGCCTTACGACCGCACCTTTGCAGAACAGCCTTTCGGGGACCTCATAAGGAGATATATACGGGACCGAGATACTATAAATAGAGTAATGGAGGATCAGGTAGTGGTATTCAGCGCCGCAGGCTGCAGATACTATTGGGATCATTCATCATATCCATACGGACCTTTCAAGCATGGTATTTCGTCCACGACCACGAATGTACATCATAGCCACATCTAGAAGCTATTAGTCGGAGCACGAACATTGGAAGTTTTAGCACGAGAATGCTAATCCTAGAGGACTTGGAGCTCTCGGGCAAGGAAACCCACTTCAGTGTGTTCAACCGTCTTTCTGCGAACACACGATGATTTCACATGCGTTGTATTTGCATACCAGGGGCATTTTTATTTCGAAAACGAAGTTAGATATCATTTACAGTTATCAATCAATTTCAGTGGACATATACGTTCCTTTGAGTGTTCTTGTTCTACTTCCCAGTTTGAGACCTTTCTCGTCTACAGGAACGACCACTTGAGGCTGGACTTGCCAAGTAACACTTATCCTCCCACACACGTCCACATTTAAAAGCCAGGATATCAGAGACAACATTACACAATATCTGATAGTATTCTTTTCGGATTGCATTGACCTCGTGGCAAGGCTGCCAGTGATCTTTGCAGTTTATTGACGGGGAAAGCCTGGAAAGGTGCTAAGCGAACCCGGGTGCTTTTTGACAGGCTGCGAATACCAGAGCGAGATGGGCACGGCAATCTTTTACCATCAGTCATGTATATGACCATTTATAGCATCATGAACCAGAGAATTGTTTTCATATCCCTACTTCTTCTTTGCCAGTCATTCGCTGTATTGTTTCCATTCAATTGAACAGCAGCTTGCGAACAGCACTTGATAAGGACGGCAAGTACAGTACCTACACAACACCATCGATTCCCCTTCCACGTACTATCAGGACACTTCCATTCCGAAAAGGATCCATGTCTTGAATGATGAAGATACGGAAACCAAATGGTATGGACGGCGATCATCTAACATGGAGGACGTAGCCTCTGTCGTAGCTCACCAACCTAACACAGACTTCTTTGTAGTCTTCCACCACTTCCTAGACTCATCATTGATCGTACGTACAGTTTTATGTACATCTACCTTCACACCCATAGTTAACGTCTATCGCTGACAACGTAGACAGAGAAATCACCTCCGCAAAGCCAGTTCTCCTCGACATCTGCCACGAATCGAGACAGATCGTACAAGTCTACCTGCACAAAAGTCTCGAGTTATTCGTGTCTCCATCCTAATATTACTTCATCGTCGCGACGGAGGTCTCTTGGCAACACACATACCACTCTCCTAGACACCGATACAATACAACTAGCAGCAGGTCCTTGAACTTTCAGGGTTCGTCATCACGCCGTCGCCAGACATTCGTGGAACTTTGTCCGCGGAGAACACAGCTATCGCCCTCTTAACTTCCTATCCCACTTTCGAACCTCAATTATATTCGGATCGTTATCCATCCTCCAGAGAAAAGCCTAAGCCAAGGTGTGAAAGAGACTGGTCATCAAGGGGAAGACCTTGGAGGAAGTTGAAGGCAACACGAAAGGATAGTTATGATAAGCTCTCTACCACTAGGAAATATCCATACTGCGGAATCAAATAACAAAGCTTGGACATCCAGATGTGGCCGTGGCCACAGTACAGCGGGTTGGTCAAAATCAATAAATAGGATGGTGGTACCGGACACAGTACAAGATACCAGGAAGAATACAACCATGTGAAGATGAGATGCAAGATCTTTGTAGCAAACAGATGAAGAGAATTTTAGAACATTTTCACCATGAAGCTACATGCACAGTCAGTCGATACTATACTAGTAATGATAGCCACGAATTCAATTACAATTACAATATGCCATGTCACACTTGCTTCAGATATACTACCAACCTAAGTCATGGTCTACCTAAACCCGACAAGTATGCTTCGAGAATATCATGACAACTATGTAAAACAAAGACTTTTAAAAAAAATAGAATTCCGAAGTAATCAATGTATTTCAATAGATGATTCGTTATTGAATAGTATAAGATCCCGTCCTGCATTGCCTGTTCTTCGGGAGTTACCTTCCTACTGATAGAAGTATAGAACCTACGTTGCTGATCCATACGCCCAGCACAATTAGATAGCTGACTGGGTCCAATTTTGGGGTCGAGACATGTAGAACCTGTGGCGCCCAGAGATTCTTCTCCCGACAAGAGAGACTCCAAACTTCTCCCTTATCCCTCAAGATCTATGTTTTTGAATTCTCAAGGTTGCCTGCACAAGAATCAAATTCCACAGCGACTGCATAATTCTTGTTGTACCTCCCCGCTTATCAACCATCCCCTCGTGAAGCCAGGGCTTCTCAAATCAACTACTTAAGTTCGAATTACAACTTCCGTTCAAAAACAACCACAAACACAGTCCTTGTATTTCAGTGGTAGAAGACCTCGACAATGTTGGCAAGTAACCTTTGGATAGAGTTGCTTTAGGGCGCTCGATTGGCTGCTTCGGCAGACTTTGGGAGCTTCCGCTTTCGAGGGGGTCGAAGGTTCAAATCCTTCCAAGGACAAATTCTTTTTCCTTGGTATTGTAGGAGCCTTCTGAATTCTCTTTGTATCTCTTTTTGTTCCTTTTTTGTCTTTGTCTTTTGCTGCCCTTTTGCTCTCTTCGTTGTTTTCAGCTAACCGAGTATGCTTTTAGGCTGCCCACAAAGAAATGTATTTACAAATCAGAGAAAAATGAATATTGCCAAGGATTTCCCGTTTAGATAAGGGCTATGAGAAGGTTTCATTAAATGGTAGAAACTCGGAAGATCGCTTTCTGACAAAGCATTACTACTATTTCCATAGGTTCTCTATGCTAATCGAATATACCAAGATACAAAGAACATGCAAGATGACAATTAATGCTGTGACCTATTCAAGTATGAAAACATTCCTGAAGATTCGGATCAAGTATAATGAACTGCATAAGCTATGTACAGCAATAAGAAGAGTTTAAAATTGAAAAGATAATACCTGCAGCGATCGTAGACCCAATAGCTTCAAAGTGTGGAATAATGTAATTTCATTCAAGAATCAAAGAGGGAAAACCCCAAGTTCTAAATTAAAGACTTATAACTAGGAATACCATAGGATATCTCTGCCTACTTAAGTGTATAGAAGATTGGTCCTTGCTGTCCGTTATAAACTTTCAGCATATCTAATCTTGGCGCTGTTCCGCTTCTTTCTTCAAGTATTCTCTGTCCATATTCACACCCGTCCTCATTCAGTAGCATAAGGACAGGATAGCTCAATTTTGAGGAGATTCGGGAGCTTCTATAAGCTTAGACTACTCTCTCTTGGTGTTTAAGTATACAATTTACAACTACAGGTCTTCTCGTATTACTGGTTCTTTTTTTAGCAACTTAAAAGATACAAGTAGCTGAAGCCAACCCACGTATAAATAAGAAGGAAGGGAGGTATTCCGATTGTCACTTTGTCGCGCGGCCACAATCTAGGTCGTAAGGCGTTCGCCCTAGCATTTCTGTACATCGATTTCACTTCAAAAACTTACTGGATGCTTCTTGCCTAGGTAAGATTTAGGGTCCCTAAAGGTGATAACAAAGAGGTCAAGAGATATCTCGCTGGCTTGTTCGAGACGAATTAATTATACTATTGCCGTCACGTACGATAGTCGAGTCATGCTGGTGATACAAGAGATAGAGATTGGTAGTACAGAAACGGCCACCCTGAATAGGATAAAACTTTGATAATTATCAACTCAAACACCTTCTCAACTCCATCTTCGACAATCGCATTAAGGCTCCGAGTTTTGCAGATAAGCCATCCATAACGTCCTAGCCCAGTATGTGTGTTCCGAACTGCCACCAAGGTTCTTCAAAACTTGATACGACCATCGATAGTCTAGAAGCTCCAGAACAATCCATCTGCGTACAAAAGTCGATTTCTACCTATAATAAGTTCTCTGTTGACGTAGGAATTCCTAGTGCAAAAGCCGAAGCAGAAAGCTCAGAAGGAATAAGATGAGACGAATCGCGGTGTAAGACTGGTTTATCTGTCAGCGGGGATTATTCTGCCAACACGAAGAGAGAAGATTGAGTGGATTCACTCATTTCAAAATCCTTTGGAGTTGAACATGATTTATAGGTTGGGTGGCAACTGAGGAAGGGATCTGGGATTTATGGGGGAGCAGTCATACCTTATTTGGACCATATTAAGATACACAAGCATTTGGATCGAAACACATCGGCGTGAAAAGATGCAGAGAAATATTGTATCGCTGAGTCTACCTATGTGTCAGCTAGTCAGCTTTAACTGGTTTTGGTTCTGTGTTTACATACCGAGCTTAATTGTCCTGACCGACTTTGCCAGCTGGGTGGGAGATGGTGATATTTTTGGTTTATTTCTGTTGGTCTGGTTGTGGTTGGTTGATATAACGCTCATCCAGAAGACATGAGACTACAAGTGACCAGAACACAGCTGGCAAGCACCAGTCAGGGTATGCGTAGTACGCGGGTGGTACATGTTGCAGCAGTTGTAGTTGGCGTGCTGCGGTTGTGAACGAAAGCTTTCCGTCTCCCAACTTGCATGCCCTCACAATTTGCTCGAGAGGTATCATGTCCTCCCAGGTCGCGCACAACGTGGGAAGTCATTTTCGAACCTAGGGAGAGAGGATAAGAAGCCTCCCCAGGCTCGACTTCCACATTGTGTAATTTACACATTATGTAATTTACACAGTGTGGGAGGTCGAGCTGGATGAGAGATATAAAACCTTAGCCCAGCCCGCCTCCCACATCGCGCACTCGTGGGAAGTCATATAGGACCTCCCAAACACATCAAATTTTCCTAAAACGGTGTCACCATTAGCTCTTGTCTGATCTTGATTTAAGTCTTAGCAGTGTACTTCAGCACGACAGCAAGTAGCACCGTGACAGCGAAAACAACCACTTATAAACACGTTGAAAGTGCTTGAGGAATATATAACTTCCCAACACAACACTTGTTGCATCTTTGGAAGACTGTCCGGCACCCTTTTCTAGGGATAGGGGGAGGTGAACGGAACTGCCACATACCTTGAATGGACGGCGAAGGGACGAACTTGACTTTTCTGTAAAAGTCTTTCTGTAATAGAATAGTCAGCAATGAAACATAACCCGATATGGAGCACCAAGCGCTGCCGATGGTTGGAAGGCAGATCATGCCATCTTGAGAAAGAACTCGATGTTCGAAAAACTCTTTTGGAACAGAAGTCGTAATCGAGAATGTGACGGACCATAGCATACCACATACCTCAGAGACTACAGTGAGTCCAGGTCTGTCTTCATGATACCAATCTTGATACCATGCATGAAACACCATGGCGATATGGTTTGAAGGCAGTTTTGTTTGCGTGTTTGCTTCTTGAACAGTTCAATTCAAAGTCAGACGGTAGCTTTATCGTTTGATTGTTACTGCTTGGGTGTAATCGCGATAATGGGCTTTTTTAATAGACTGACTATGAGTTAGCTTGAATTGATGCCTGGGGGAGTTTGCAGCTTGATAATTCCAAGCAATTCGCAAGCTCGCAGATTGTGGATTCAACATTGCGACAAGAAGAAATTTCTTGTGCCTTGGTGGGGTGGGGTGTGTGGAGGTTGAGATTGGGCTCATGACTGTCAATATTCCCCAGTCGCGACTACAGGATTTATCTAGTATTGAGAGAGGACTCCGAAATCAACTTCACTCACCTTGAGTAACTCGAGAACGTGCCAAAGCTCGTATATTTCTCTGGAAGTGATCGTGGGTGGCAGGGGGATTGTTCTGCAGTTGTTGTCTTGGAGATTAGCTGGGCTGCCCTGATCTGTTGAATGCATTGCGAAAATTCACATACCTTGAGTGATTGAAAAGAACAAGCAGTATCTCGAGCTCTGGGGTTCTGATACGTTGAAATCTCCCGCGAGTTGATGGATTGGAAGAAAGCGTGAAGTGTGGTGGTGAAGGAGGTCTTGTATGAGAGAGGTTGTCGGAAATGAATAAAACATGAACAAGTCAAGATTTATAAACGAAGGAATGAAAATAAAAGAGATAGCACACTGGGGAGTTGGTGCCTGATTATTCGGGTCAAATATTGTGGCCTACGTTACAAGGAGGAGTACGACTTCAGGTCATTTCGAATTTTAGTGGGATCATGTAACTATTTCCATCGCTATCCTTTGGAATTTCCCATTCCATCAAAACATTCCAACAATCTTTCCTTACCCAATGTAGGGAGCTACACTTCTCTCACTCATTTCTATATCACTGCCAGGTATATATGCAACCAGCAAAATTACACATTATATCTAGAATCCAACCATAGCCGGTATCAGGCTTTTGCGGAAGTCCTCATTTCTACACCACCAACAAGCTTGTCATTTTTATGCAAGAAAGACTGTATCTTCTGTAGCCCAAACTCTCGCTTTGATATATACTAAAGATACATAGAGGTATCTGCGTGTAAGAAAGATTTAAGGAGCACAGGGGAACGCGCACAGCGCGCTCATCCTGCGCAACGTCACTTCGCACGATGTGAATCGTTTTGTAAGTCTCCGCCATCATCTTCTATCTTTGTCTGTAGTATGCATAGTCCCTTAGATCATATTTTACATGTTGGTCCTCGGAACCGCCGAATAATCGATTGTATCTGAGAAAACCCATTTAATCTGGGTAATGTACTTGGTTTTTACAGACATCAGAAAAAGCTTTATGACATTAACCTTTCTTATAAACCTTTTGGTTCAGATCCCAGAAGGACTAATAATAAAGACTACCACTACGCTTAGAAGTCGTACGATATTTTGCACGTGGAGCAGAACGACGTTTAGCATGTGTCGAAATATAAAGAAGCGGCACAGATATTGAAACGACACAACGGCGAGCCAAGTCTATCACTTCGTTGCATCATTCTTTGAGAACAGTTTGTACCGTAAGAAAACCACGAAAGTGGTGTTTTGATGTTTTCGTTGTTATACACTCGATTGTTCTTTGTTTGACTTACACTGATTGGCAATGTTTTACCTCTTTGTACTCCCAAAAAGACTTGTTCGGCCATCTCTTCGCAATATATAATGCGCAGAGGCCTTCCCTCTTCTATTTGCTGTACTTATGCGATTTAATATCTTAACGATCTCTTCAAGAGGACTCGAATGACGTCTATTCCAAATCGAAGAAACGATATACCTTGAAGCATTGAAACCCTAGAAACTAGTGCAAACCCCTCGATTTCTGGTCTAGGTCGGCA
Source organism: Pezicula carpinea (assembly GCA_026119845.1). Lineage (NCBI taxonomy): Eukaryota > Fungi > Ascomycota > Leotiomycetes > Helotiales > Dermateaceae > Pezicula > Pezicula carpinea. The sequence goes on from JALRMK010000024.1 coordinate 234,162, forward strand.
TTCTGACTTCAAAAGAAATTAATAAAACCTTATTCCGTACAAGTTTGCCCACCTGTGTGTCTCACAAGAAGTTTTTGTATCTACCGACACAAGACTAACCTCATTTATCGCCGCAATTTAATGAGTGCGCAGTATCAGATTTTTTTAGCAAACGTGGTATGTCTTTTCTAACTCTTCTAGAAGTCTATGTTTAAATAGATAGCCAACTCCCAAGTGGGAATTCTATCAGACTAAGGGCCACTAACTGCTGAGGCTTTAGCTAGTCACTTGCCGATGTCATTAGCGTGGCTCTTAGGGATGCCTAGTATCGCAATTTTCAAACAAACTGACCGGTTGTTTATAGTATTTCATTTCGAACTCACACTAAGAATAAGAAACAATCTATATAAACATCCATTCCCCCACCTAGAGATCGGTCACCGGTTTACAATTTCACCATAATACACACAACCCAGTGCAGTGATTTTACAACCACAATTCCAGCTTTTTGTACCTGATAATCTGCAATAGACATTACCGGTCCGCAGTTTCTCCCGACATTCTAGCACAACCTTAAGAATCGACCTTAAATCAACATTGTAGGTATCCTTCATATCTTGTCGCTGGGCTATATGAACTGCTGGTGCTACTCCAAAACTGTTAAAACTAACGCAATTCCTTAGATCGACGACACAAAATGACGACCAGGTTTAATCCGCAACGCTTCCAGCTGGATAGATGGCTAGAGACTTTGGAAGACTTAGACATCTTAACGGCAGCGAAAAGTCTTGACATAAAGAAGGCTGAAGAATGGGAGCAGCTAGAAGAGAAGATTACATATGCAACGAGATTCTCCCCGAAAGCCTGGAAACAAATTCTTGACAAGAATATCAGACCTCTCATACCTTACCCAGCCCAAAGTCACAGCATCGATGAATCTACAACCATCAGAATTTGTCATAGCGTCACGGTAGATCTTCTTGTCAGAAACCCATCAGCTATTGCCAAGGACGAGGTATTTCTACAAACCTGGATTTATCTGGCACTGCTTGCCTACTTTCCCCGGGCGGCGCATCTGCAGCTACAGCGCAATATAAATCAGAAAGAAAAAAGGGAGAGAAACAAAGCAAGAGCGAAGGTCGGAGAAAAGGAGAGCATGTAATAGGGAGGTAGATAGTGGGGACAAGTTGTATTGTGAAAGTAATAGGGGTAAATGAATGGAGAAATGGTCTATCCTATAGGTCTGCTATACGCAGCTATAAGATAACAAATAAAAATTAAGATAGAGTCAAACCATACATAGGAATATTCGGTCGTCGCGATGTGCTCGCTGTATAGGCGCAAATAAGTTCTGTCCGAGATGGATGATTTCGACATTTCCTTGTATGTTGCACGTCAAATTTAATTCTTCTCATCACAACAAACAAACAAGAAGAACAAGAAGAACAAGAAGAACAAAGCTAACAAAGAGAACAAAAAGTATCAGACTTGGATATTAATCTAAAAACTCTCTCCATTCTCCCATATCAGTGTTTCTTATAATTTAAGCTTAAATACTCAAGTGTGTATTGGTTTTAAGAAAATCAGTATATAGTATACAGCTTAGATTATTTACCTATCAAATGATAGAACAAGCTATTTCCAAACCTCAATAAAGTTCTGGTTCCTAACTCTTACCAAATTTCACTTCCATCCACCGAGAATATATCTCAGCATCAACAACAATCCAATCCACCGCGCGAATCAGTCTTCCACCACCTCAGATTCAGCATCAACAACACCCAATTCAACGCGCGAACAACTGTTTCACAACTTCAAATTCCAAACCATTGCTGCTAACCAACTTCGCTGGATTATTCAATTATACGTGCCATTTAGGTCTACGATACAATCTGAGCAACTTAAACTGACCCAGAAGCTCAAAGCCTTGAAAATGTCTCTCGGAAACTTTAAACCAGCCGCACTCGACCTCGCCATCTGGCTTGAGTTATTGGATGATCTGAACTTCGTCGCAGCGACTGGTTCCAACATCAGGGAGCCCGGAGAATGGATTGACATGGAAATGAGGATTACAAACGTCACCCGATTCTCCATAAGGGAATGGAAGCAGGTCTTTCACCAACACCTCTTCCCCTTCGTCAGTAACCCCATCGACGCTGGCACCAAGATTGAGCTTGCCCACAGAATAGCTGTGGCCTTGTGCGCAAGAAACGCGGCTCCGGCCCACGGCCATCTCCTGGAGACTTGGGTGTACCTCGCGGTCACCAGCTACATGCGACGGGCAATCCACTTAGAGATCAGGAACATCCGAGCAAGAGCTCGACGATAGTACCGAGGAAGCAGCAGGATCGAGAACTGAATATTGGAAACGGGATCTAGTTTGACAAGAAATGGGGGAAATTTGAAATGTTTATAGAAAGCTAAATTATGAAATCAAAACGTATTCACGGATCTGCAAAAGGGGTTGACTGTTTACAAGCTGGCGGCGGGCATGATAGCATGAAATCGTGGCGGCAATATGGGTATCATTCGCGCTAGCATGGTTCTTCTTTGTATCTGTGATCAACTAAGAGTGAACTAGTGTTTATGGAGTTGAATCAAAATGCTACCAACCTGGAAACCTGAATATCCTAATTGCACGTACTGGAGGGTGGGAATTCTCTATTGTAATAGCACAATCACTCAATCATAGTGTCTCGTTCATTATGGTGGATTGAATTTCTTTTTATGTTGCTCGTCTTTATTATTAACAGCGTATACTCGTTTCCTTTCGTGGTCATGATATAAGTACATGAAATACTCCCTGCTCTGAACTGCCAACTGCTAGCTTTAATGAGACACCCTAGGGCCACCCGCAAGGGACGTGACTAGCTACGGCCTTTGCCCACTTGCGATGCTCCATGCTACGTTGAGCACAACATGAAAGCTTTTCCTACGAGAGCCTCTGCTGCTGAGAACGGCCTGCTTCACACTGTTTAACAGAAGGGACCTGGCAGGCGCCATTCTTGCCCCATTTTCCATGGTCAATGCTACAGTGAGAAAAACATCAAGGCCTTGTGGCACGGTGGCCTGTATTGCTGAAGACAACCCGTTCCTCGCTGCAACATAAGGGACCTGACTATCAAAGGCCTTTGCCCACTTATGGTATCTCTTGGTGAAAAGAGAATGAAACAAGAACAACATTAACCTCGAAAGGGTTGCTACCAAAGCGAGTGTTAAGTGACGCATATGGCAGGTCAACTCCAGTTATCTGATGAAGGTAGTAAGGTGGTGCCATATCGAGAAGAGTTTGTTGGTAAGTAGGGAGAAGCGAACCTCTACCCACAGCCAACAACTCTTTCTCAATGGCAACGGCCACCCACTACCCTTCAAATGTCGTCGGCGTTCTCAGCCGTTGGTGGTTGCCAGTTGCCCAATCCTCTGACTCGCGCTTGAACAACACGTGGTGGGCTTGTGCGGACAAAGTTGCTCTTATTAGACTGCAGGTAACTTCCTGGACCCTCACCAAAGGTTTCAACGAACATGCGTTCAAAAAATTGTCTGAAGTCGCCTCTGCCGTACTCGAAGGAGAAAAATGGAGGGTAGTCACGCACGGCGATTGCGATGGCTCGGACGGGGCAGTCAAAGGCTTCGTAAGTAAAGGAAGGGCCGTAAAGGCTAGGGAAATATTAGCTTTTCTATAAGTGAATTACAACGCGTTGGTAGCTTAGAGTGCATAGGGTACAGTAGGAGAAGTTGGGCAGTGGAAGAGGTTGGGCAGTGGGGGAGGTTGGGCAAGTCACTGAGTGGGATTGATTCCAGACATGCTCCAAATTCTGAGTGGCAGAAGTTTAGTGTCGCTCCGAAGAGGTACTTGGAGAGGGAATTCAAGGGAAATGCTTCAATGGAATCAGTAAGTCACTTACTTCATGCTTCTGATTGAGTGTTGCAATATGTGTCTTCCATTGAGAAATAACGTACCCAAAGTTGAACTTAACCTGTCGTAGGAAGAGAGTCGGGAATAGAGCTCTTCGAATATGCTCCAGGTTCTCCGCCACAAAGGCCTCTCTGTCAGAACCATTTGTTGCCACAAAGTACCATCTGGTAGCCAGGTAGTAATCTATGAGCACTTTGTAGTCCACACTGATGTCGAAGGTGCCATTTGTGGGTACTGGCTCTCCCATGAACTGCTGATCTATTGCCTCTGCGAGGGGACCTGCGCCGGCGTACATTGGGGCAATTGGAGCGGGAACCATTATGTCGATGTGTAATAGTTTGATCTGGTGTCTGTTTACCAAGTAGTTAGCACTTGAGAATCGGGATTAGAGATGAAGTCATACAGAGGAGCTGGTTGAATGAGATCAAGTCTTCGATCTGTCCTTGAAAGTAGTGTTTGCGTGTAGGAAGAAAGATGGTGTGGAGCTTTGTGATCTCTACTTAAATGTAGCTTTGGGTGTTGTAACGAAGATGGTTGCGGAGTATTGTGTTCAAAGTCGTGATGGTTTGTTGATAGAGAGAAAGAAAGAGGGCGAGACTTAAAATTTAGATCTTGGGTATTTATATTGTGTTGGAATTCACCAATAGCTGATGCACATAAGATAATCCGAACTCCGAACTGTGAGTTTTGTGATAATCCTAACAAAAGTTGCTAGTGTTGCAAAGACAGGAGTAGCATTTTAGACACAAATGTTCTGTTCACGTTTCTTTATACTGTTGTTACCTCAACAAGAATTTTCAGTATATTCTAAACTTCTATTAGGAGAAAAGTCTGGGGTTTCCAAATTAATGTTCTCTACTGTGATTAAATACCCTACAATTTAACACTGAATGACTGCACCATACCAAACAATGAGAGGAAAGCTTGCTTGAGCAAACACCTCCTAGCAATACCTAACAGCCGTAAAACAGTAAGCCTGGTCAGAGTGGTAGCATAGTTTTTCACATCTATATCAAACTTGTTTAAACAAGAAGTTTGAGTCCACATTGATTTGAAAGTCTAATTGTTTCTAGTAATTCTTTTGTTATCTGAGGTAAACAATAAGAGAAGTTGAGAGAATGGGGATAGTCGGTCACTCGCTCATTAGTCTGCTAAGCGAGTCACGCTAATTAGTCGAAGCCTGATGATTAGTTGAACTAGCAGTGACAACCTACCGAGCATACCTATCTTCACACGGGCAGCCTTTGAGCAGTTCATCCCTTCTCATTTCAACGATATACCCTCTGGAGTCGCGCTTCATATTCGCATAATTTTCACCACAATCTTGTGCACTTCCTTTCAACAAGATATTCGCTGCAGTTGCTCTTCATAACCGCACAACTTCCTCTGCGGCCTAACGCGTCTATCTACAATGTTCATCCACCACACGCTTTAGTACAGGCTATGGCGAGTAACCCCAAATTGGCGACTTTGACATAGTTTAGCACAACCGCAACTAATGTATTGTCTCACAGGTCGCAAACCCATTGAAGCATTTCGAGGTCTCCACAAGAGCCCTAAGAGCGGTAGCCAGCCCTTTCAACATCCCGATCAAGTACTCAGCTAACAGCTGGTGCAGAGAGTAAATTTTCTCCCACAAGACAACTACAAATGTGCCCTCGCGGCCAACGCGAATTGGCATATCTGAACAAATTGTTGGTTGGCTTATACAAACGATGAACTGATTTCAGTCACCATTTTGTCGGTCAGCACGGTGACCTAGGGCTCTCAAATGAACAAGATCATTTTTGTTTGGGAGCCCTAGGGACGATGGAAAGTACGAAAAGAATCTCAAGAATGCACCACGGGGCCAGGGGCTCCAGTTCCTTGCAAAGCTTTCGGAACAGAAGTTGTGCCCTTACGCTCCCATCGCGCTCCTTGCAAAGTCTACAAAGAACGGTGTATTCATGTGGTATGCTAGATGCACATTAAATGCACTTACCACGAGGTAGATCTGTAAGTGCATCCTCTTACCCGTGCCAACGCCATTACTAAACTCAGACACAGCGTTATTCCCGACTACAACGGAGATGGACAGGAGACTCATTACACCAATCGTGGGTTGGATATCCCCTTCTTTTCCTCCGCTTATTGATGCGCTTAAGGTCAGCGGGTATCCATACCTGATCCGAGGTCAATCTTGATAATTAGGGTTTGCTGGCCAGCATCCACCGGAAGTCTGTATCGAGAGAATGTACTACGCTTAGAGCCAGGTGGCGCCGCCACTGATTTTAACGCACACCGGCTTCAGTCCCCCTTACGATCCCCCACATATGGTCGCAGACGCAAGACAACCCATTCTGCCCATAGTTTAAGTCACGGCATTCTCCCACGGACTATTCTCCAATACAACATGGGTCATCAAGTTGGAATACTAATTCTCGATTCCGTTCCGCAATTCAACGCTTCCCCCTACATGTTGGGTCACATGGGTACTGTTGATAGCCTGCCACTACTAGAACTCCTTCTTTCTCTCTTTTCTTCCTCTTCTTCTTCTCTCTATTCCTTGGAGACGACAGAACTTCATTAGATAGAGCAATTGGAGTCTGTTCAATTGCCCTATCTCTCCTTGTTCTCCGACATTACATCAACACCAACTGAGGTCCAACTAACTTACACGTACTATCATGCCCTGGTCCCATGTTCCAGTTCAATTTTGGAGCTATGACAAGTCGAGGCTTTTTAGACCAGTTTAACAACTTGGCCAACAAGTCTCATGGTCCATTGCCTTTCCCAAGTTCCATAGGTCATGTCAAGGATCCCACTCTCGGACTCTCTCTCAAACTTTCCCAGACAGCCAACTAATTCATGGGTTGTCTTTGCTGCACCACTACGCAATGTCACCCACTGCGGTGTGATACACCACCACCACCACCGAAATTCCAGTCTTTCTACCAACAAGCGCAGCTTCAAAAAGATCCACATTTCTTCGGTTCCAGAGCACCTCAAAACCCTAATACGCCCAGCAGCAACAGCTCCAGCTCCAGCCATCACACCAAAGAGCCTCCTCAGATCATAGAGGGCTGTTTTTTTACAGCCCAAACCTGTCACGGTCCGCCGATAACCCCAATTCGATGAGAGTTCTCCAACGAATAGATTCATTTTCATTTGGGAGCCCTACCTCCACGCCTCTTCATCTCTTGCATGTCAATCGCACGTCTCGATATACTGCACAGATCACAAACTTCGGGTTCGAAAGGAACATTGATCGTCATCATTGCACTCTCGTCAATTATTATACGGAAAACAGATATTGGAAAAGAAACGCAGATATTTTACACTTTGCGTTGCTAGCAATGTCGTGGTAGATGTACCTTTTCATATGTGTTTTGGGAAGGAAAAGGGGTTCGCCTCGTTGTCACTCAGAAGAAAAGGGGCTCGGCTCGCTGTCGCTGTCATCGAATCATCCTATGAATAGGGGTTCGTTAAACTTGCCAATCAGCAGTAACAGGAGAACCAGGGTACGAAAGTACACTAGGTGGACCTTCTTATCGTTATTGCGATGTAGGGGATTCTAGAGTCTGCGAAGACGAGAGCTTGGCAATAGGAATTACCAGAGTTGGATAATTGACTTGTAGAACTTAATTGGGTTTTGTCCGGCATTTCAAAGAGTCGAAAATGGAAAAATACCGAATTTATCTATATCGGGATATTGTTAATTGGTGCCTTGGAAGGAGAAAGAGTAATGTGAACCTGGTCTTGTCGACTGTCAGATTTCCTCTAAAACTAGTGCGAACAAGATACATAAGTCACGTTCAGAAGTGATTCTGCATTTTGTGACATTGATACCGATTACACAGGATAATGCCTAGGACGGAGATGAGCCTGTGAATCAACTCATCTTCTGTACCCTTGGAATGCGGTTGGAGTAACGCCTGGATGTTCTCTCTCAACCTTGTAATTCTACGTAGGTTCTCTTGAACGACATTAAGCATTTTCGACAAGACTTATGGGATGCAGGAAAGGTGACAGATATTATGCGAAAGAGCGGCTCCCAACTAGCGCTTGGTGATGCTGTGCTCGATAGATAGAAAAATAACATCTGCAGAGATAAACTCGAACCTGTTCTTGTATCACTTTCTTACTCACATTTATGCCTGCTCCTGACAATCCCACCAAAGATTCTGCTTCTCCAAAGTGAGTTCTCCGGAATCAGACTTGATATTACCTATCTTTTTATAAGGCCCATGGAATGATCTTTCTGGGCGTCATACTGAGTAACATGACAAATTACCGCAAAAGCAATGATCTGTAGATGGAAGCATCTTGGTCCAAGTATTATCCCATCTCGTCCCAATATCGTCTTATGATCCCCCTAGCTTCTCCTTGTATCATATCTTCGACACCTGTCTAATAAAAGAATCTTTCGGGATATTGTCAATTTGTTGTGCCCTCAGTCCACCAACAGAGCAGCGCTCTCTTATGCTATTTCGACTACGAGTAGATGCCGGTTCACGTTGAGTAGTTCGTTTTCCTAGAACCAGCCTCTGCCGAAATACGAGCGTGACATTGTTGAATAATCAACTGACCAAGACGAAGCTTTTGGGCAGCCCATGCCAGAATCCCTTCTTCTTCCACGGGAATTCTAAAAGGCCATTACACCGTTGTCATATATTCATAAAACATCAAGGGATATATCAAACTCGGACGTGAGAACCCTAGCAACCTGCACCACCTCTTTTCAAACCTCGACGAAGTACTCAATCTTGTCCTTTTTGATCTTTGACAATTGACATGGACGCTGGGTTGTTCAACATAGTGAACCCTGATCCTTCTAAAAGAATAGACGTGCCACAAGTCTCCTGCCATCGCTTGGTTCTCTACATATGGATTCCGTCACTGTCGAAAGGTAGAAGTGTGTCTGCACCCTACAGATTGATATCAAGACTTCGACAGTCTCTCATGAGCCTTGTCCTCCCAAATTCTCTGTTGTCGGTTCCGATCTTCTTCTCGGTTCCGATCTTCTTCTCGGTTCCGATCTTCTTCTAAAACCCTTTCCCGTTATGGTATCTGTATTCAGACGTCATTAGTTGGCATTCTTAACTTTCGCAGAGGTTTGAAGACATGGAGTGGTTCAAGTCGCGCAAGTTCGGTGTCGAGTGAATGCTTCCTCCCCGTTGTCTAGATGAAATAACCTTGAGGATCGTACCGTACCTCCTGGCATTGATCAGTTTTGAACTTTAATGGTTCCAATTGTGCAACTTACATTGAAATCCTGGCTTCAGTGACTACACTACAGGTAGCGTAGTATTCGCTGCTGTTTCTCCGAAAGAGAAGCAGATCCAAGTCAAGACAGGTGAGATGTTGTAGAACTTTATTTCTGCGCTCGAAAGGGAGTTGCAGACATAGCTACCTCTGCCATATTGGTCTTGGACTGCGGTAACTGTCGATTGTTTATATGTGCCAAATCGCTGAAGTTGACGATCTTTTGGCGTGAAGCGTAGCAGCTCACCCGGGTAGGTCACAGTTGGCGTCGCGCCAAGGAGCTCCACCATGCATATCATTGGATACACTTGCAAACAAGTTCTGAAGAGATTCCTAAGAAATCCTTCAAAGGAATTTTGATGGCAGCGGTGGTATTGTGCTGTGTTGAGTCATGGCGGGGCCCACCGGGGACCCGAAAATAGAGGTCAGGAACCACAACCTACCAGATTTCAGGCCAGACATCAGTACTTGGATTCAATGCATGGAAAGAAGTCACTGAACTATAATAAAATGCATGCTGAAAAGTTGGAGCTTGCTGTAGTCCTCTAGCGCAATCATGGTCTTAATTCCACATCTTGAATTGCTTGCTAATAACCTAAGGCAAGCTTCAAAACCAAAACCAAATCGTTTTCTTCTTGAATCTAGAGTTATTATTCGCAGCAAGTAGATAGAAAGATATTTTCAATCACAGCAAACCCAGTCGTCTACTTGCTAAGTGATTCTCCTGTGTCACGGGGAAGGTTAGTACTTGCTCCTACACTCCTGTATATATCTCTAGGTTCGGCCTCTTCTCCCTCTTTTCCATTCGAGCTTTATACCTACCACCTCTATCACCGTGTATAGTAGCAACACCCATAAGTCGTCTTCCGTGATCTACAGGTAAATTCTAAGTCCTCGTCCCATATTCTCTAGGTTCCCATACTCTTTCAGCCCTGATAATTGGTCCCTTATACTCTCTCGGTCTCTCTTATCTGATCTCCTGAGTACAGCAGGACTGTCAATATAGATAGGGAAGGACTAGCAGTGGGTAGAAGGTAGAAGGACTGGTAAGCATTTAGTCCTCCAATATTCAAGAAGATACTGACAATTCTTATTAAAAAGGTCTCTTCGCCGACGAAAATTATGAAGGCATAGATGCTGACATTGCTCCCAAACTCAAGTTGAATACCGCAGCGCTAGATACTAAAGGAGATGACCAAATGGGCCCAGACAAAAAGGACGTGACAGAGGCAGGAAAGGGTAACATAATGACTTGCATCATTAATGAACGTGTCACCAAAGCTCCGATCTTGTCTGCCAATACGTGGGGTCGCAAAAATGACCAGATGTGCCCTCCTTGTGCAGGACAAATGCGATCCAACCACAAGTGCACTGGGCCAATACTGACTTGTGACCAGAACCGGAAACACAGGTATGGGGCTGAAGTTTGTGAAAGCAAGGAATTTTTGCGGGAGATTATTGAAAAGCGGTTGAGAAATGAAGATATAGAGGAGAAAAATGAGGATGGGGTGGAGTATGATGAAGACGGGGATACCGAGGAGGAATCTGAGGACACTGAAGACTTAGTAAGCATTGAGCCTACAGCGTAACCTGAAAGACACTAACAATTAAGTAGGAGAGTGGTGGCGGCAGAAACGGCGACGATGAGCAGAGGTAGCTTCTGGCTATGGATTAGAGTTTTGTATGAATAATGTGCTCACTGGCAACGTTGTTAATATTCATTTTCAATCTTGAAATGTGCGGGTTGGCAGAACTTCACTGGAACATGTTTGACAAAGCTTTTGCCTTAGGACTTGGGAACAATATTTTCATTCAACCACCATGCTCTTTGCTTCTGCGGCTGAGAACTCGTTGTATACAAGCTAAGAGGTGGGATCAGCCGGGAAGCTCTTGAGATGATATATAGCCAGCTACGACGCAACCCAAGTATTACGGAGTTCTGCCCATAGGCTTGCTTCAAAATTCTTCAATTACGGAGCATCCCTGGTTTTTGCACAACCAAACGCCTGCTGTTCAGCAACTCCCTGTGAGCATTGGTGAGTTATATCAGCTACCAATGTCCAGCACGAATGAACCAGCTGTACATTTCACTATACAGGCTAAAACTTCTCAAAGCCTCACTTCTGCCCCACGAAGGACGCCAGCTCACACAAGAAGTGTAGCACCCAATCACGCACAGAAATCGCAGGTAGATAGATGATATGGACGAGACTGCAGTCACAGAAAGGGAGTAATTTAGCAGGTTTTTGACAATTCGGATTGTGTATAATCATCCTCTTTCGAGGTGCTTACATGGTTAATAAATGATTAAACTATACTATTACTCTCATTTCTTCAGCTCTTCCAATGAGAAATTGGCGTCATAACTTTACTTATGTTTTCGATCAAGGTCGCACCTGCAACATGAGATTTGTAGGTTACGACTACGTGAGATAGTTTTACTCCCAGGAAGGAAGCCGCAAACAGTTCTTTTCTACAAAGCTGTACTTTCTTCAAAACTCTCCAATTCTTACCAAAGTACAACAATTAATTCGAAGTCACAGAAACATCTTTTCAATATGGATGTAAGCTACTTCCCTAGACAAGAGATCGATAAGGATACTAACGTGAATAGATACTTAAGGGATATAAGGAGAAAGGATACCTGACCAAGAACCTCGAAGAAAAACTAGCCGCTGTAAGCTTCTTGCGTGTCGGGAACTGTTGAGGTTCTAAGTACTGTGTTTAGAACGGCCTTCTTATCACCAATGAAACGCCTTCTACCCAACCGACGACTTTGCAAGAGACGAAGATGGTTGAAATAAACGGACGAACCATCGAGGTCCCGGTCCTCTCAAAGAACAAACCTGGCATTCCAAATCAGAATAAGTGCCAAGGTTGTGTGCGACAAAAAAGTGGCATCAAGAAAAGACGATGCAGTGGACCTATTCCCACGTGTGATCAATGTAGAAAACGTGGTTACGATGAAGAAATCTGTACTAGTCAGGAGACTCTCAGAGCTATCAGAGATAGGCGCAAGAAGGAAAACAGTACCGTTGCCTTAGACCAGGCAGTTGGAGGAGTGGATGATGAGGAGCTGGATGATGAGGAGCTGGATGGTGAGGAGCTGGATGATGAGGAGATGGATGATGAGGAGATGGATGGTGAGGACATGGATGGTAAGAGTTCAGAAGACACCGATGATCAGCAAAACCAAGCAAGCAAACCTCCATTGAAGATTAAAGTGAACTTTCGGATTTCTTAACGCTACGTATGTCCTGACGTTCAAGTCTCTTCTGACTTGGTAGCTTGTCGAGTTAGGCTACGTCTGTCATTCGATGATTGTTTCGAAGGTCGTGGATTTGAAGAAGCATAGTTCGAGGAGCTATGCCCGTTGGTTCATTGATTGTATGAGCTATACTTTGAGCCAGCGAGAATCAATTCTTAGAAATTCACTTAGTTGACTACTTGCTGTCTCTTTTCCTGCAATTGGTCTGAAATTAGTGTATCAAATTGTTGAACTGGTCAAGGCTCTCCGTTGCAACCAACACAAAACAACATCATCTGCGACTAAGCGAGACGAGCTCGAGTACCTATATAAACAATTTTATTTCCAACCTATCACACTTTCAACAAACTTTCGAAGAACAAACATCCAGAAACTTCAATAGTTGAAAATCAACATCATTCAAGCTCTAACCAGACAGGACTGGAACCGCCCTGCAACTTTTCGAAGATGGAGGTAAGGTTTCCTGACACGAGAATTTGTTGAGGATACTGACATCAACAGGAACTTAAGTGGTACAAGCAACAAGGCTTCCCTACTAAGGCCCTTGAGAAGAAGCTCGCAGAGGTAAGCGTCTTTCAAAATGATGTCTACGATACACACTTGCTTACTCTTCAACAGAAGGGGCTTGTTCTCACTGATGATACACCAATCTCGGCACCACCAGATCTTGACAACGCTTCAGAATTCGAGACAAAGGACAACGAAGAGGACATCAAATGCAACAAAGCAGCAGATGCAGGCCAGGACAACGCAGCCAGGACAAAGAAAGTCGTAATCAATGGCCGAGAAGTCGAAGTCCCCATCCTCTCCGAGAATCAGACTAGGCACAGGAATACGTCTATGTGTCCTGCATGCGCTCGACAGAAGAGGAAGAAGGTTATTTGTACAGGCCCGATTCCAACCTGCGACCAGTGCATCAAGCGTGGGCTAGATGCAGAGATGTGTACTAGCAAGGAAACAATAAGAGACATTGAGGCTAGGCGCAAGAGGGAGAATAAGGGTGACATTGAGGAGGAAGGTCAAGATGGCGATGGCCAGAGGAATGACCCAGAGAGATAATTGAGAGGGCTCTTGCAAGAGATAACTTTCAGGGATGAAACCTGAAAATGAGGTGTATGAAGTGTCTTCCCTTGGCTTATACTGACAACATTGCAGCCAGCTCTCGAAGCCGCTGTATGTTGCTCGGTCCCTTGGCTCACGCTGGCAACATTGCAGCCGACCCTCGAAGCTGTATTATGCCTTCCCTTCATATCTTCCCGACAAATGATGATTCAGTGTCATTGGCGAATGGCTTTGACAGTCCTCTTATAATCTAAATATAGTGGCCAAGGATAACATATATGCTTCTTGATGGCTTTTCTCCTCTTGTCTCGCCGTGTGAAATGCTTCCTAGTGAAATCAACAATTTAATAAGACTTGACCGGTTGCTACATTAATAACACATCTTTTTGGTGAGGTGATTATCAACTTAGATATGCTTTAAAACAGGAAGAAGCTATGCTACTGTTTGTCACCAGTTATATCGAGAGCCAATTTCATGACAGCAGCGACAAGATTTTAGTCGCTATGGCAAAACTTGAGGTCTACTTCGATCTGGAAAGCATACGATCTAGGCACTGCAATGGCGTGTGCTGACAAGCTATGAACTGAGATCTTGTCATAAAATCTTTGGCGATATTTTCTTCATCAACATGCCAGACTTGTCGAGGCTCCACGTTGCAAAGATGGAAGCAGAGACGTATCAGAATCACGGATTCCACTCCACGATAACAAGATATAACCTTTGAAAGTTACCTATCTATCCCCAGCCAACGAGTGTACTACCAAACACAAGGCGGATAGATTCTTGCTAAATCCAGGTCGAACAGAAGCCAAGTGCTTCGCCACGCTAAACCTTCTTTATCTCGCCCCATTAGCATCCAAAACTTTGTTCAACACCACAGTCTCTCCAGTACCTCCACACTTCATAATTGGGACTGAGCTGAATATGCGACATCATGATGTGTATAATGTTGCTTTGCAGAGGAAATGAAGTCAAGTGTTCCAGCTTCTACAAGACGAGACTTCGAATTAGCCCAGCCTTCACTCTTCCACGGCACAGCGTCACACCAATATTTGAGAAGCATCGAAGCAAACGCATTAGTCAGGTGAATGAATATAGAAGAAGTTGCTGGCACAACAGCTGGATCATAGGGAGAACTTCTGATATGACAAGCTGGTGTCCGTCCCATATTTACCATGAATGAAAACATCAACCGCAGCGAACAGCATAGAGCGGTGGCCAGAGACATGCCAGTCGAGACAAAGAAGAAACATTCTTCGAGAACTTCCAGAGGTCTTAGGCAAGTTCATTTCTTTGTTCAATGCTCAATGGCTCTCAACCACGCCCTTGACCCTCTTCTCAACTTGTGTTCAGAGCTATACTAAAATCTGAATGCAGAGTCAGTTGTCTTACTCGAATATCATTTCCACACACGTTCCCTTTTCGCCAGCGAGGCCTGCCTGAGCAACAGTGTATCAAGATACAGACCCAAATATCAGTACAGGACATATGCTGTCCCTAATCTCAAAATACCCCTCGCCAAAGTAGACAAGTTGATGGTATAAGAGTGGGGGGAGAACATGAGCTTTTAGTCAACTACGCCGTTCTTTACGTCACTTATATCGGTCCTGTATGTGGTGGTTCGAGATCTGCATGATAGAAGCTGCAAATAGATACGAAAGAGCTTATCAAGCACTTCGGAGCAACCAGCTCCCAAGGTAACAACTTGATAACTGTAAAGGTTGAAGAAGTGCCTCTAGTAAATGCAGTAGTTTCTTCTGTTCAACATTGATACACTCAAGCGATATCTTTCTACCTCACGACAGTCCTATTACACACATATTTTGAACTAATATTGAAAACAGCTGTTCTCATTATTTCACAACCTGCTCCTCTATGACGCATGCAGCTATGCCTCTAATCATATCATCTTACAAATCCACTGCTTCCTGCAGTGGACAAGATTGCAACTGTGATTGTTTACAGATTTACAGATCACTATTTCCTGCACTGGTCGGAGGGACACTTGTGTCGAGTGTATCCGAGTAGGGTGTAAAAGAGTCTGGCATTCCATGGAAGGGATCATCCAATGGCAGTGGATACTGAAGTCGAACTGGAGAGGACAAAATCTTGGAAGCTTCGACCGAAGAGTACTGGGGACCTCTAATATCCTCTCGATAATCCAGCATCCCCAGATAGGCCCGAAGCAAACAAGAACTCGAGCGAGCGTTACCAAATTTCCACTGTTTTTCAATAAGCTTCCAGATGGCGGAGAAAGCCTGGGCAATATGACATACAAGAAGAGCAGAAAATGAGAACATGGAAGATGTTTGCAAGAGCCAAGCGCTAGGAGATATTTTTAGTTATCTAAGGGAAGTCAAGGTTATGACAGAAAGAGAAAGTCAATTATACAGCAACTAAACTCATTCCCAATGATCCACGAAACCAATGCAAACTACCATGTATATTGCAGCATTATCCTCCTGAAAGACCGGTGTATCTTGTATCAGATAGTCAACCACTTCCCTAGTCACCATCACTAGTACAGCGAGCACGGTGAGTCCGAACAGGGCGATGATGACTTCTTCTTCTGCCGTCGTTGCTGGTAGTATGGGGGCGGATTGAGAAATCCAAAAGTTAAGCTGATAGTAACCTGTTGTGAAGTGGATGTTGCTGTAGAATTGTGAGTTGTGGCCGATGAAGCATTGGTGAAGATCAAGTTTGAAGGATTAGATCTAAATCCTGAGTTTCTATCTTATATTCCACAGCTCAATACCATCACCATTATACTCACGTGAATTGTAGGTGTTTATATCGCAGACCGGACGGGACAATATCAGTAAACAAGGCTAAAGCGGGGTGGTAGGAATCCGAAAAGGCTCTGATTTTCGCGAGCTCCTCTTCCTCGCACAACACCACAACACTTCAACACTTCAACACTTCAATACCAAATCTTCAAGGTGCTACGACCAAAACTTTTAAAGCCTGAATTCAAACTTTGTCTCCCTTTAAATTTGTCTAAGGCTTCACCATTCGATAGCTCTAACACATGTTGGTCATCCTATCCACGAAGGACGTGGCATCTGCTCCTACACGACCAGCCCTGCCTTTCCTCGCAGCAGGGCTGGTCGTGTTCTCTTAGATGTACCTACCTTTCTCTCAAGCTTTCGTCTCTCTTGTTATCTTCGCACTCACTGTTATCAGACGCAATTCATCTTGTCGCTACGCAAGGAGAATCTTCCTCCACAACTTCATCCTCCAAGGTAAGTGCGGCATAGTCCTTTTGCCTCTCTTCTAATAACCTTTCAGATCCTGCATCAAGTAGATTTCACAATGACTATCGAGATCGAGGGTCAATATCGCAATTTAAGTTGACTCGTCTCAAGCTCCAAGCTTCTGGTGGAAGAGCAAAGCCGGGTCGTACAAGACCTGGTACTTGGCTCCCCTGAGCCCTGGTAAGCAAAAGCAATACTACGGGTGGAGTTTTCTTTCATGTAAATGAAGCTGACGCGCTTGCAGAAGTTTGGGAAAAACTCATGGTGGCTGAAACCTGGGGAAAACTCATCACTCTCGGTTCTGGCCGGAAAGTCAAAGGCAAAGAGAATCGCAATGGCTAAGTTCATCGTCTGCCACTGGAAAGAATATTTAGGTCGTTCGATTGGAGTGGAACGGAGGCATAACGTTAAAGGAACCGAGGAGGCATGGCTTTTTCAATGGTTACGAGCGTCGCTTCGTCCATCAACTCATTTTCCATGAGCTCCCTGGACATTGGACTTGGGCCTGGAAGGCAGAATATTTCATGCAACTGGAAAATATTGAACCCGTTCGATGTTCTTAGGGGTGGGAGGTTAGGTTTACAGGAATTCGAGTGCATACGGATAGCACAACATGTATATCTTGGGAGTCATTCAATAATTCCATTCTTAATGTCCCTTCAAATATTTATTGTTCAGTCTTCTCCATCGCCTTCGCCTTCTTCTGCTTCTTCTTCTCCTTCTCTTCTCCTTCTTTTCTCCTTCTCTTCCCCTTCTTCGGCTTGTCTGGCATCTCGGATATCTCTGGCTTCTAACTTCATGTCAGTTGGGCTTCTTTTGACTAGCTCAAGCTAGTTCAATGATTCAACTAACCACTTTTACCATGCCAGAATATTTGGCCTTTGTTTCACGCTGGCGGAGAAAGTGTTTTGCCTTCTGCTTTTCATCAGAATCTTCAAATAATGAAAGCACCTTGGAGATTCGACTGACCGTTTTAGAAGCAGCTTCCTGTGCCATACGCTTCTTGAAGCCGATCTCGTCTCTCGTCTTGATCTCTGTGATATGTTAGCTCCGTATTCTTTGAGCGAATCAAGTTCATTCAAAAATTCAACTCTACGCGTCTACCACCCAGCTATCGATGCAGAGGAGTGAGGATAGAAAGGACACGTAGCTTGCCTTTACGCCTGATGGCCTGTTTGGGCTTCATGTTTGAAGTGATGATACGCGCCATTATGATGGTGTTGTGGAGAGTGGTTTGAGAGGATGTAAAGTTTAGTTGTGGTTGGGAGAGCTTGAGTTGCGCGATGTTTGAGAGATAATATTGAGTGGACAAGTGAACAGTAGCCATAGCCATGTATATCAAGCTAATATACGACGATTTTTCTAAGCACTGTAATTTCTTCATTGGCTGATCTTCCTAGTATAAAACTACTGCAACACAGCAACAACATAAAAAGATTAGGCAATTTCATATACATTGGCTATAACGTTCGCAGTAGTGGAAATAAACTTTCCGGATTTCTATACGAGCAAATCTTAGCAATGAAAAACTTCAATGCTGAATCGTGCAACCTTTCTTGTCCGGAGACCGATATTACAACATCAGTGGTGTCTATTCTCACACAAAGTCTACCCGGTCGACATCGAACACATTCGAACACTCGTTACTCTCTTATGTAATTCATTGGATGTTCTGTCCGTCTAGTGTTATCTAACACATCCCGTCTTGTCTACAAGTTTTGCAGAACCATTTCGCTGAGCCGCAGCAATTAGAACCCACGATCACTTTTGATGGCATTGGCACTCGAAACAACCACAACTTACATATGCTCAAGGTCAAAATGTCCAGAGGATGTAGAGAACACAAGACTGCTTCTGCTTGCTCTATTTATGCCAACTTCGTGCTTGTATTTAGGGAGGTGTTCGTGTTTGCAATCTGTTTACTTCTTTTGCAAACCTTGGTTTCGTTGTTTGTTAAATTTTGCAACAGCATGAGTTTTCACAGCACGGCCAGTAGCTACCAGATATCCTGACCTGAGTGTTTACTAGCAATTCTAACTTTCCTGCAGATAAGGATGTTTATATCTTCCGGTGCATTGTCTTATGCTTATCAAGCGACCGATACACTCCGGTCCAAGAGTCGGATATACAGCAATCTCAAGAGACAACTGACACTGCGATGTTCAAACAAGTCTTGGATGTCATATCAGGTTTGAAAGCCATATTAAGGTACGTAGTAAAACTTTGAAAGCAACATGTGCTTGCTAATAAACGCTAAGGCCATTTCAACAGCCGGATCTCCATCGAAAGGACATTCTCCTCTCTGTTAAACTTGATCGACCAACGTCATGCATTGCATCACAACACCCGCTCTTCGTCCGAATATCAACAATGCTAGACACAAGTACCCTGGAAAGGAAGCATGGACACAGAAATACTTAGGACGGGTCGGAACTCGCCGGAAATATGTGTTGCAACAACTCGCGCTCTTGTTCTGAAATACAAGGTTGTCCACTCAATAATTAGATTGCAAAAACAGAACTTTTACCAAGGTTTGGCATCGCAGATCCAATGTTGAAGCAACGAATTGCTTTAGACAGGAAACTCCAACCAAAATTGCCTCGGCATAGTTGCCTCACAACGCATCACTGTCATCCGGGAGGGAGGAAAGTTCAAAAAGTGGAGGATTGCTGCCAGGACGAAACCTGCTGCGAATGTCCTTAGGCCTTTGAAGAACTTGGCGAGGAATGATGATCTGGTGTTAAAACATTGGACGCAGAGATTACCTCCCTTAAAAGATCTAAGAACTGCGAAGCTGCACAGCTCTAACAGAAAACCCAGCGATTAAGCAGGTCACTGCCAGGGAGTGGCTTGCAATCTTAGCATCGCAGATATGCAGCAGGACCTTACCCAGCCAAAGATTTCTCTCGATTCGCGTGAAGCTCATAGACTATGCTAAAAAGGGTCCTGAAGATACCTTTTTCCGCGTACGTCAAATTCTTAATCTCCAACGTCCAGATACATACTGCAAGATCCAAATGTACCCGCGTGTATCCTTGCTACTAGAGCTAGGGCTGACAGCCACGTCTCACAGGAACTTTCGGTCGAGAGGAACAACGCCTTACTTTTTGGAGTAGAGATGCCTACCATCAATCAAAGTGGCCGAGTCAGATTTCGCGTTACACTGCAACGATAAACATACCTTGGAATCGAACCCCTTGGAAAAACTATACGGGTAAGAGTCATTTTGATTTCCTTTATTCTGCTGCGCCGCTGACGAAATATCTGCCAGTTTGACTTGAGTCTTTTACCTTCTCCGAGACTTGGACATTCGCGCGACGATCATTGTTGTCTAGGAGAGTTAATTCTTGGGAAGCTTGGTCGATAGCAAATGAAATCAGAGGAATCTCATGGCACAAAAGGTTTACTTTCAATTTGGGTGTTTTGCGGACTGCGAAGTTCATGAGAGTCAACGGACATATGCAGGAAGGTGTAGAAAACGCAATATCACCTCCACTCTTCTTGAAATCCTCATATTCAGAAGTGTGATAAGACATAACAGCACTGCCGTGGTCTTGGCGTTTCCTTCTGGCTGCCATCCCAGACTGTACTATACATACATGTGTTAAATCGTCACTATATGTCACGCAAAACTATTTTGTTACTCTTCTGTGTTAATATATAAACATTGTCCTATTCGCAATAGCCATGGAAAACAATTTCAGATCAGATTTCACATCACAAGATTCTATATTTTCATTTCGCTCGAAGGTGCGAGAATACCTCAACATTTGTACCATTGCTTATTCTGAAGGCTAATGGTGACAATTTTGGACAATGCTCATCCCTGTTCAAATTCAGCCCAGCTTCCAGTCTGACTTCACATCCATCGCCGACACAACACAACTTAGCAAGCCATATTTTTCACGACAATCTGATAATTCTTTTCCAGTACAAACCAAGACCATCAATATCAACATCAAGCGTCACCATCTCTCTTCTTCTACTTCTCATCCGCTCCATTACCCGACCATGGCTAAGCTTCCTGTTGAGAATCAAGTTGTGGACGATGAGTAAGTGTTTCTTGAGTCTAAATTACTCGTTCTGTTCCATCTGTGGGACATCAAGGAATGCTTTTTTAGCTTCCGGTGCTGATTTGAGCCTCTTACATAATCTGATCACCAACTGCCTACCATTCAATCAAGGACTAATGTATGATCTTACCGATGACGATGCTAACCCTGTCCTCAACAGAGTCTTCCATGTATTTGACCATAACATCGAGCTTCAAGTCGGCCAAGAGAAAGCCAGAATATTCATCACCAAAGTAGCCCTTCGGCGGCGAGGATGAGGGAATGAAGAATCCAAATAGCGATCAGGTCAAGAACAATGAATAATCGCGCAACGCTGTCTCAAAGCATCCGACGGCAACAGAAACCCGCCGCACACTAGGAGAATTCGATCGACTTGTTGGCGGCTCTTGGATTTCGGGTCAGACCAAGGTTCAGTGTTCAAAACTGGATTCAAGTCCGAATGGAGGTCTGACGACAACAGAGTCATCGAGATAAAAGACGAAGAACTACTTACAATGCAACTATTAGTAGACTGGATCAGAGACGCAAAGATCCGCCTACAAAGCATGACAGAAACACAGCAAACAATGTCCGGAAGTGCTGGTACCCTCATCAAACTCTTCATCGCAGCCGATTTTTACGCCATGCCGTAGAGCCCGAGGAGCCTATATTGCCTCAGTGTGCCAACCAGAAGCCACCTTTGATTTATCCTTCGCTGCCCAGATAATTAACCCAAAAGAAGCTGACGCAAAGGCTCTGAACCAGCGAATCAAGTGGCAGATCGAAACCCCATCCAGAGGCCTGAAGTTTGTCAAACTTGACGTCAATAGCCTCAAGCTAGTCGCGTTTACAGACGCTGCCTTTGCAAATAACACCCATCTCTCCTCGCAAATTGGTTACGTTATTGCACTCATGTACGCAACAGGAAAGGCTAATATTGTCCATTGGTCGTCGATCAAGTGCAAGAGAGTTACGAGGAATTGTGCTTGCCGCTGAAATCTACGGAATGGCCCACGGTTTCGACATTGCCTCAACCATCAAGGCGACTATCGATAGCCGGACCTTCAAAACAATATTCTACGGCTGATGATCTCTTTCACCTCATTGGCGCTCCGTCCACGGACCTTTGCCGCAACCAACCCACCTGGAAGACGTCGTGGAATACGTCTACGAGCACACAATCTCTAGTTCAGGCCTCCTTTCATTCATGCTCAACCTCGTGAGCTCCCAATACTCGCCAAACAAGTTCAAGTAGCGCATGTATCAGTTCTGTGAGGATCTCAGGGGCGAGATGGTGGTGAAGCTAATGGAGGATAAAGAAGTCTGTGAGAAGCAGTCTCTACATCGTAGGAATCCCAAGGCCAAGACCAACTTTTGTGGGAGTTATCATACACATAATGAGGAAGAGGCCAGAACATTACTACATGTATGATAAGCAGGGACAAACCTACGATATTTGGAGGAAAGCCGCTGGAGATAATCACCTTCATACATTACTTACGCTCGTGCTGAACACGGAGGAGGCTTCAAGGATTGGTTCCGGCACCTGGGCAGTCATCTATAAGTTTATGTTAATGGATTAATAGGGAAGGGATGGTGATGTGAAGTAAAGCGGATTTTGCAAGAGGGAAGTCCTCGACTTTGGAAGAGGGGGTTTGTTTTAATTACACATACCGCTAAGGTAAACGCTCTTCATCATCAGGGTCTCGAGATTCTCTGAGTGACTAGATGAGAATTAATGTATTAAAACAAATTACTAGATAGTTTCCAAAGTTCCTAAACTTTATAGGATGAACCAAATAAAATTATCTGTTGTCAAGCTCCAAGGAATATCTTCCATCCCTCAGGTCAAGCTCTTTCTGTCTTACCTTCCCATTTCAGCGAACCTAAACATGGCTAGTAAAGCACCGAAATCTCTTATTTGTGTCTAGAAAATCATGAGCAGAATTCAGACGGTTATTAGAAGGCCTCCATTGAGTGTGGAACCACTTCCACTACATATGGTACCATCTCCTTGAGTTAATCACGCCCAATTATTCTTATATAGTCTATCAACAACGATGCTGCCAAGGGAGTTGAGAGAGATTGGGAGGAGAAGATCGCAGAAGAACTTTCACAGACAGAGAAGCGTTAGTATGCATAAGCTTGATTATAAATCTATGAATACCAGTGCCAAGATAAGTTCCACCTCGATAAATGATGTAGAACGACCAGGCTAGAAGTCTCCAGGTCACTGGCAGATAGGCTACATGTACTATAGAAAAGTATTAACATAATTCGAGTAACATCGTGTAAGCTCATATAAATAGCCCAAGAAATACATATGCAAGAATCCCACACTTATTTTCACCCCTCACCCCCCTCCTCAACGCCCCTGACCTGATACTTTCTTCGAAGTGTAATACGTATATAAGTGATATCGATTTATGTTTAGTGTAGATGTGAATGAGGAAGGTAAACGACGAGAGTCTAAGCGAAGCCCCAGAACTACGCCATGCATTTAGTAGTGGAAAGTAAGGAGTGATGAAGGAGGTCTTCCTTGCTATTCTTGCTTCTTAGTTCTCGATTCCCAATGTGAGCTTGAGTACGAGACTGCCAGATAGTAACAACAACATGCACATACCCCACACCAGCGATCATGGCGGATGTTGATGAACTCACTTGCACGATGCATCTTATGAACGTGTAAAATCTCCCTGGTCTGAGAACACTCTCTCTACACAAAAGAACAGAAGTAATTGCAGCTTAATTCCAGCTCAAGATCGATTCATCTCATGTATTGATCCTACCTATTCAATCAAAGATCGAACACTTTCCACATCCATGATTGTCTAAATCAGCAGCCGATGATTACACATAGCTCAGTAATGTAAGCTTAACCTTCATAACCCGCGTTGATATAAGTTCTATCCTTCACAGATCTATCACCACCTTCCGAGAGTTCGGAGACCTCGCCGACTAGCACCAAATAATGACCCTCATAGTAGGTTCAGAAGAAACGTACATAACCGTCATACCATGGGTTCTAGACTTGTTTTGTGCGTCAAGTCCCATCTTGAAGGCAGCAGGTAAGCCAGAATAGATCAGCAACAACACGATCAAACTCCCTGAAAATTCCCCGTTGATCATGCACGTTCTTCTGCTTTGGGGTGAACACGACACCATTCACATCAGCAACGGCTACCACACGCAAAATTCATGAATCTAATGATACTCTACATAACCAGCGACAAATACATGATGCCGTGTCTCATGAACGATACTATCAACACTATGTTTCAAGTCCTGGAGACACCAAGTCCTATCAACGAGTTCATGAAGATAAAAATCATCAATTATGTGTACGGGAACACGCCGCTGAGTTCCAAGTTGAGCAGGTTTGTACTTCGGGTTGCTAACTGCCATTATACTGCTTCGAGCACGGGTAAATGGAATCTCCGGCGGGATATCAATGGGTTTTGCTCGGAATGCAAGGGAGACCTTGAGGTGGTGTTGATGGCTTGTAGTCCGGTGGAGGGCGGTTTCCGTCAGTGAATCATGTGCATGCGGATCTTGTGTGCCGCTGGAGAACTGAGCCGTTTGTTTTGTTGAGTGAGGAGTTGAGGAAATTTGAGTTGGATGGTAAGTCAATGGTTTCTTGGGCTTTTTGATGGTGGATGGGTAGTGACACGGGTTCCATGTATCGAGTAGTACTCCACTTGCGTCTTCACACTCGGATGACACCGGTAATATGTCATGGTCTTCGCGTTGCTCAATCACCGAAGTATTCTGACCTTTTAGCACGCCTCTGGTTGACTGCATGCTATGAAGCCACCATATATCTCCAGATGGACTATGCGCAGCAAATGTTTTGTGAAAAGACAGATCCAGAGAGGGAGGTGTGCACTAGCCGTAAATTCGTTGGCAGTAAAATTGACCTCTGCTTTTGTGCCATTTTGCTTCCTTCGCACAAGTAACTTTTTTCTGCATACTACACAGATCTGAATACAAAGCTTGTCACTTGCAAATTGCAGTACCTGCCTGAACGCCAAACACCGTAGCAATGCGGGCCCGCACTTGAATCCCAGTACTAGTAATCTCACTTCCGTCTAGGTTTTTTCGTGGCCTCCTCGTCTTCACTGATAATATCCTCCATCTCCTCATCATCCCCCTCATCCTCATCAGCCACATCTCTACTCCTCTTCAATCCCTTCATCTTTCTGGTCTGCAACTCCTTGAGGTCCTGTTTTCCAAGATGGATTCTTCCAATCTTGTCACCCACGATATCAGTGCTGATATTCTTCTTCGGCCTCTCGGCACTGGTCCTTGCTCTCCTCAAGGCTTCCTTCATCACACTCTCATCTGCCTCCTTGACACGGCCAACTCTGAAATCCATTCGTGGGCCCATCTCCTCAATTTCTACTCTGGGCAGTTTTTGTCCGCTTTTCTTCGTTCTGATAAGGTAAACTCTAAGATGAATCTTGGGCTTCGCGTCCTCGCCATCAACAGTATCCCTCGCGCTGATAGAAACAATGTACTGTAGACCCTCAACATCAACCTTATCTGCCGGCTCGCCCTTGAAGAAATCTACAAAGAAGCTCTTGGCCAATGTATACTCATCATTAACAGGGTTTTCGAACGGCGTCCCGGCAAAGAGCAACATAGGCTTCAAGCCGACGGCACACTTTTTATTCTTAAACTGAGCCAATGTCCGGAAGCTCTCCGGATCCAAGTTCAACTCCAACATATCCAACACCTTGTGCCCAAAAGTCCTGACTAGTGTCATGGCATGTGGTCTCTTCTTGTTGCTGCTTCCGAAGACAAGGATACCTGCATCGTTCTTCTCAGAGAAGAACTCAAGAGAAGTGGCGTCCTCGAAAGGATGGATGTCGTTCTTCTTGGTGAACTTCTTGGCGAGGGGAATGCGTAGTTGGTAGAGGTCAGTCATTGCATTTTGGACGATTTGTGAGCAGGTGGTGCCACGGAGAAAGAGGGCTGTTTTGGGGTTCTCGATGGGTTTGGGCGCCCGTTTATCGAGGGCTCTTTTGGAGCGCGCATTGCGGGGTTTTCTAGTTTGGTGTTAGAACTCATGTGTATTTGGGCTCAAGGATGAGGATATACATTTGACGCAACATCTTGGGTGTTGTGGTGATTGAATTGGTGGAATGTGGACGCTGTATGTGTGCGACGACGAGCTTGAGAAAAAGTTGGAGGTCGAAAATAATTCTTGCCGTTATCTTTATCGGCCATGTGAGGCCTCAGGCATAAACCGATGCCGCCAGGAATGCAGAAATCTCACATGCAAGGCGGACCTGGATCCGCTAGCGCCGTGCGAGATCTGGGGAAACAGAGGGACCCGCGTCGTTCCCAGGTTGTGCCGAGGGCGAGGAACATTCGGTCATTTGATTCCTCCAGCTGAAGAACAACAATAACACAACGACAACATCCTTTTCTATTCGACTTGCACAGGGCTTGTGGTAGACGAGGACATACTTGAGGCCCATGCCGATACCCCATTAACATCTCACACTCCAGCTCCAGCTCTCAAGCGTCGAGCATCTAAAAACAGAGGACAAAGGAGCCGAGGTTCAACAGCTGGCGCAATGTCAACGCAACGATTGGAAGTGATCAAGGCAAGCACAAGCACAAGCACAACCTCCCTCGCAGAGATGTTGACACATACTAACTCTATTGTACACAGAAAGCCCTCGAGACCATTATTTTAGACCCGAAATATGCCGATGTGCTCGCCATCGTGAAGGGAGCCCGCAATGGCGCCGTCTACGGTTGCAAAGTTCGATTTCCACATGCGCTGGTGTATGTCTGAGTCTGGAGGACTATGGCGACCATCTGCTGATGTTTGGGGGTGTATAGCATGATATTTCTGTTTCGATCGGGAACAATACGAGAGAAGGTTGCGTTGATATTGAGGGCTACTAGAAGCCATGCGCAGAATCTGGCCAAGTATGCCACGATATACAAGACGACAATGTTGATCTTGAAACACTTTGGAGGAACACCTGGGAAAGAAGGTATGCTCGTAGGCTACTTGAATGGCAGATCGCATGCTGATATGTTGACCCAAAGGTCGTTACGATACCCTGATCTCGGGCATGCTGGGCGGCTACCTCGTCTTCGGTCGTCGCTCGAAACGAGGGCATGTTTCCTCGGTCAGCAAACAAATAGTGATATTCGGTACATATCCTAGCACTACGTCCTCACCGTACCGTATATTAACATGTATTCTCAGTCTTTGCTCGAGTCGTCCTCTCTCTTGCCCTCCTCTCCGTCCGGCCATCGACAGGCATAATTCGCTCGTCCGAACTCCAGAAAAAGATAGAATATAACACATGGCCCGTGTTCGCAGCAGCGAGCTGGGGTGCTGTCATGTACCTCTTCAGATGGCATCCCGATACCGTCCAATCGGGCCTGAGAAGTAGTATGGACTACATTTATGTCCAGAGTGATCACTGGGACAGTCTGCGAAACTTCATCATACACAACAAATAGACGATTCGTTATGTTTACAACGATAAATGATATTATATTTTGGTTATAGATGTCCGTCATTTTGACGGAGGAAGGGATTGGGAGGATTTTTGCATAGGTATGTTTGCATGGCAGGCGCGGTACAGAGAAGTGCTTTTTAAATTCTGTAGACTAGAGCCGTCCCGACCTTTTCTCTTCATTATTTTCTTCTGTATATATCTCACCATATCACATCAGGAAATTATTCTTTGCTCGGCCCACACACCACCTTCATCCTCCCCTTTCAGCCATACCCTCCTCTTTTCACCCTTCAGGCCCTCCCTCACGGCTTCCGCAACAGCATCCCACCAAACCTTTCTCTCCTCCATACCCATTCCTACCCCGTCACCAATCGACTTGTTCACTTTCCCAAACTCAAAAGTCACTTCTTCAACCCTCTCGAAACAGTCCATCATCAAAAACACCCAATCCCTCGTCCTCTCCTCATCAATACCGTACACGACCCTCAATCTCCTCACTTCAGTCTTCCTCCTTCCCACCGCCGAGAAAGCTCTCATCGCATCACCAGAGGAAAACTCAAAGATCCGGTTTCTATAGTAGAAGGAGGTAGGGATATCGAGGAGCAAGGATGATGAGAGGGCGAGTTTTGGCTTGGTTAGGTTGGCGTTGTCTGCGACTTGATTTATGAAGAGGGGAGGACGATTGTAGATGTGAAGGGTATATATCATTTCGCGGATTTCGGGAGGAAAGTCGCGTATTGGGAAGTGTGTTTGTTGTACTTTGTGTTTTGTGAGCAGGTCGAGGGTGCTTGGGCATATCGTTTTCATGTTTGCTGGGAGACTATGAGAAAATTTGGGCGCTGGCGCTCAAGTTTAGTAAGCTCAGAGCCGATTGAGTTACTGAAGCTTTCGAGAAGGATAAGTATGTCTCGATGTTAAATCGTGCGTTCAAGTAAGCAAGAAACCTGTATTATCAACAGATCACCTTGGGCTACCCTGAGAATAAATCAGTAAGTAAACTGTTCGGGTCCTTGTTCGCACCTCTCTCTTCAAATAAGTAGGCAGGTAAGTACTGTACCTTAAAGGGAAGTTGAGCAAGTTTGAGTTTGATGTCGCTAATTATCAGGTTGATCGAACTAGTTTTGCTGTATTTTGAGCAGATAACGATCTGGTGTGTTGAGGTCTTAGACATTGAGCGGGTTTTTGGTACTGTGTTTGTTGAGGATGGTATGGGAAGGGGATCAGTAGGGGGAGTGTGAAGGAAATGAATGAGTTGGTACCTTGAGGGGTGGTTGTTGGCACGTGATATAGCTTTCCTTTTCACTTCTTTTACACTTTTTTCTTACTTCCTGGAATGATAACTCATGGTGAGGGTTCTATTGAATGTTGTCTTTGAAGCTCTCTCTCTTATATCCTAAATTATCTGTTATTATTCTTTTGTTACCTTACGACGGGACGTAGGGAGGGTGAACGCTTATATCACGTGGTGTGGAAATCCATCACTGAAGCGGTGATATTGATCAAGTGCTAATTCCTAATCAGGGTTAGTCGCTTTCGCGAGGTATAACCTCATCTCTTCGAACCTAGTTCCTAGATGATAATAACGCACACTTCTACTACTATTCCAGGCTAGCCACCGTCTGTTTCTACCATACTTACGTCGAGATCCGTGGGCATCGAAACCAATAAGTGTTTTTCACCTCTTTTCGAAAATAAAATCGATAGGTCACTCCCCCACACTGTATCTTTTGCATTTTTAGAGCGTGTTATTCGTCATGTTTTATGTGATGTCAGGTAGGATACTTGCGACTTGAGAGTCTCAAATTGTCTCTCACTAGCTAGCTTTTCTCATTAAGCCTCTGTCATATGAAGCTAGTCCCATGGAATACAAGTTCATCATTCTAGATATATTAAGGTTGTGTCGGAATGATTACTAGGTTTTGTGTAATGGATAGAATTGAGAGTTTATTATTTTACACTTCGCTGCTTTGGAAACTTCTAGGCAGGCCAAACCTGGATTTGGATGTGTGGTGGTATATCTATAAGTGAGAAATGGTATCCAGGAGCAAAAATATAAAACATACAACATTAGGTATTCGCTGGTGGTCACCCACCCAACTACTAATCTACCGATCTGAGGCTTATGTATGGCAGAGCGGACGGGATGCCCAGTTCTCCTCAGTCTATGGTCGTATGTGCTCATTAATGCTTTACTAGATAATATGTATGGTCCCTGTGGGACCCATGTGTTTTCTCCTCTCTTTCTTTCTTTCTTTCTTCCTTACTTTTTGACTACCTTGGTCTTAATATTATGCTTATTTTGCTAAGATATGTATGTCAACATTTCAGCATGTAGAGCTTCCTTCCGTCGGATAATCTCAAGTAGTGTTTCGAGAAATTGAAAGTTGTCAAGCAGATCTTCATAAACATATGTTCTAAACAGACACGATAACAACTACAAAACTCACAACCCGAACCCCAAAGCCTTCCTCCCAGCCTCCCCACTCAAAATGGCTGCCTCACCCTTATAGCCCTTAAATTGCCCCTCGGGGGTCTCAGCATCATAATCACCGGGTGCAACACCCTTGATGAAATTCTGCAGCTGACCCTTCATATACCTAACATTCTCAACCGTAGTCGGTGTAGCAGCTACATAGGCGACACTAGCATCATGATCACCGTTGTGCTCGACTTCAACGGCGTGACACATCTGCAAGAACCGTAAGGATTAGCATTTTGGAAAGAGGAAAGACAAGAGAGGATAAGAGCGTCCGAAAAGAGGGTGTTAGGGGATGACCTACATCGCAATGCCACCAAATAGTATCTCCAGGCTTCATCCGTGGGATATTAACCATACACTCCCTCAACCTCAAATGAGGATGACTAGCCACACTCAAAGTCTGACTAGCAGCCTGCCACGTGCCAGGAAACCACTGACTCTCGGTATCCAAAACCCACTTCTCAGCAACCAACCTATCCTTCTCCTCGGCCGGCTCCCGGAAGAAAGGACGTAGCAAGAGATACGCAACAACAGTCTTGACATTGGGATAAAGCAACAAACTACCTTCTCCAGGCCCAGCACCTGTCAAAGCAGTCCAACCTTGAAAAGCTCTCAAAACGCTGGAATGAGCTCCGCCGTCGAAGAGAACTTGGTTTGCTTCTTTTCGAGCGCCGAGGTCATAGCAATCGTGCTGTTCCGGGGCGCCAGAGAAGATCTTGCTGTATGCAGACCGGTATGTGGGATCTGCCCAACGACAGAGCGAACCGGCGTCGATGTGGGGTCCTAGTCCGAAGAAGGGGATCTTTGGGGGTCGGATTCGAACTGCGTCGGCGTAAGAGAGGGGGTCCGTAAAATCAGGGATTTCGGGGGAGGGAGAGTCGTCGTGCCAGAAAGAGTTGAGAGTGCGTTGAAGGAGTAGGTGGTTTGGGTGGGAGCGGATTGCTATTTGTGTTGATGACCAGAAGAGGCGGAGGACGAAGGGTGTTTCTTTTGGCCAACCTGGAAGGAAATGGTCAGCTGTCAATGTCTTCTTCTTCATGCTCGTAAGAGAAGCAAGGGAAAGACGAACCTCCAATGTTGGCTCTGTTTTCTCCATGATATGTCTTCAACTCTTTAAACATGCCAGTAACCTCCTCCTCAGGGATAACACCCCTAACAACAAAGCACCCTACATTCCCCAACTCTTTCTTCCTCTCCGGAGTCAACCCCTTCTCGACCTCGGAAAATTGAACGACTGGAATTGCTGCTGTGCCTTTGTCCGCGATTTCGTCTGTCAATCTAGTCGTCAAGCCTCCAAGTCAGCAAGTATACCTTTACAACAAGCAGCATCTAGATGAACGAAACCCAAGACCTCTCTCCTGCCAAATGGTTCCCCAGAATCCCAACAAATACCTCTTTTCCTTTCAAGTAACATTCCTTCTTCTTCAGAGAGAAAGTGAGAGAAACGTACTCACGTTTCTAAAGTCTTACAAACCTTAACCCAAGCCTCCTTAATAGCCTCCTCCCCAAACTGCGCAACAATATCCTTCTTATACTGCGAATAGCTCGGGTGAAGCTCAGCAGTCTTCTCCGTAAACTCGGGCCACTCAGGCCAAACCTTTAAAGCGCCTGGCATAATTGCCTTGTCGTTGTCGCTGTCTTCGTAGTAACTAAGTCACTCTCCAGGGAAGTGCTGGAGCTGGCCCCGAGTTGTAGATGCAAGGCACTCTTTCTGTTCTGTTAAACGCAATAGTCCGACAACAGTCGAACCGATCTTTCTTTCAATCTTGCAAAAGTAAGTATAGAGTAGATTTGAAAAAGGTCTTGTTCGAAAAAGATGAAATTCCAGAACACAAAGAGAGGGGTGGGGTACAGTATAAATAAAGAATCCGCCATCCGCCATGGCGGGGTGTCCGCCCACTCCTCCCAGACTCTCACAACTTGCGTACCAAGATAACTCGCGCGAGACTCGCCCGACAGAAGATAAATGATCAGTAGCTGCTCATTGGCTGGTTCAGAAGTGTGTTTCAAAGAGTGCAAGTTGGCAAGAGTGGGAGAGAGAGAAGGTTCCGAGGCGTCGCTTAGGTGGGGGATGGCAGTGCTCGGCGTATTCGTATACTTCGCTTCTTGCAGCTTTTCAGTACGCAGTCTGTTAGCTTGATACTTCACCAGAAGCTTAGGGTTGGAAGATTCACTAGTATCAACAGACAACACCATAAGCAACCAAGCAAGCAATTTTATGTTTAATATTGCAGCATAAGTAATCACTCTATCGCTAGCAACATCACATGCCACACCTCTCATCATACCAGCAGAGTAAGTGCCCTTTATTTCTCCCCTTCCACCCAGAACCTCCTCCATGCTTTTCTCGCAAGCGATAAGCAGAATCAAGCAATTGCAAGCAACGCGCGAAATAAAAAAAAGAAAGACCGACCCAGCTCTTGGGACCAAATCTCGGCTCCACCTAAAGTACCAAAACGAGCAGTAATAAACCCGAAGAACACCTATCAGTTTACAACAAAGGAAAAGCCTCGAAACCAAGGCCAGAAAACGGATTTGTGAGTGGCGGGATTTCGTCTCCTCGACAACGAAAATATGATTTAAGAAAAATAACGGGAGAGTTTTGTTTTTGGGCGTCGAAAAGGCGTAATGTAAATGCTGCAGATATCCACAACAACGCCTTCTCCATTCCATTTGGTACCGTCCGGAAAAGAAAGCCGCCATCCGGATCAAACCCTTTGCCAACAACGCCTCGCTTAATTGAAGAACAGTTAAGAAATTGGGAAGGTCGAGCCTCTTGGGCGATTTGTAATGTAACATTGAATTGAAATAAATTTATCGTGTGCAGTCTATGAACTTGGTGTTCTTTCGTTATTTGTCAGACTGACATAGTCTGCAGGAACATTGGATGCAGCCGATGGTGCACGTGGTGTAGCCTCCTCATCTGTTGGATCGAAGAAATTTGACCGAGGCCTGGGTGTCTCATCAGAATCCATATCCGCATCTTCATCTATGGCAGGCGTAAAGATTTCGGGTGGGGTCAAAGATTGTCCTGTGATCTCAGAGGCGGGGATTATTTCCTCATCAACGGTAGGTGGCGGTTCAACAGGGTCGGACATCGTATGGTCAGATCCAGAAACAATGCTGCCTCGACTGTTGGTACGCATCATCTCGGTACCCAACTTTGACCCGCGGTGTGTAGACTTATCGATACTTCTCGGGCTATGTGTCTTTTCACGGACACAAGCATCTCCAAGCTCTTCATCTTCATCGTCTCCAGATTCTGCGCATTCATGGCGGTGTTTTTCAATAGATTCGCGCTTTGCCTTGACTTTCTCCGATGATCGTTGACGGATAGGAATCTTGTGATGCATTATATTCGGATCTGATTCTTGATGTACTATGTGGGGGGGCAGCTTTGGCAAATCCCGCGAATCTTCCGTCGCGTCGTCGTTACTAATGCCTAGGCCAGTCTCGTCCCAATCACCGGTAGCCTTTCGTTCTCTGATGACCACAGGCACATCTTCGCGGTCCATGAGAGATTCGGAGTCGCCGAAGAGACTGGAGCTTATCGAGTCCTCACGACTAGATGCCCTGAAGCTGCTGCCGGGCATATGAGCGTATCCTGATGAGTTTGATGAAGGACTGTCCTCGAGTCTCAGACTTTCTTGTCGCAATCCAGAGGGCTGTGATGGATACATTGACAGTATTGTAGTTTGGCCAGGTACAGGAGCCTTCCATTGGCACAGTCTGCACATGACTTCGGTGAGTTTGGAGGTAGTTGGCGGTTTTTCGATGAGCCCATCGAAGTGGTGAGGTGCTTGCAGCTCTTTCAGATATCCAGTGATGGCGACGATCGGAGTCTGCGAGTTCGCGTTCTTGGTGTCACGAATCATCCGAGCAACATCCGCTCCGTTGATTTGAGGCAATTTGAACTCCATCATGATTATGTCAAACTTGATCTCGCTCATAGCATAGCGCATTGCTTCAGCTCCGTTGGAGACGGTGATGGTGCGGCATCGAAGCTTTTCCAACAGTTTTTCCATGACCATGCGGGACACTGGATGGTCCTCACAAATGAGAACATCTAGAGGTCTGAAGGCTGGGCCATCAGCCAAAGTGATTGCTGACATACGGCGTGAACTCTGACGCCGGCGCTGGACACGCAATAAAGCATTTGCCTTATCGCCCTCATTATCAGACGATGAAGGTGACATATCGAACACCTGGCTTCGGCGCTTACGGTGGGAGAACAAATCCGCAGTCAATGGGCTACCCTCTTGAGATCCGACAGTCTGCGATCGAGCTCTGCTTGAAGAGCCGCCGCCCTGCTTTGGAGTGGTGGATAGCTTTTGTGGCGAAAGAGCCAAAGGTGGCGGAACTCCACCTCGAGTCTTGATCGGGGATGCAGCAGCGGAAGAGGAAGACGTAGTTGCGGCCTTCTGAAGAACGGGTACTACGCGAGGAGCGTCGAAGAAACTTCCTGGTGCGAGAGAACTGCTGGACTGGTGTGAGAGACTTGATGAATTGCTCGACGTCTTACGACGACCTTCTCCGTTTTGGCCAGCGACAAAGGAAACGAGCAACGGCGAGGATGGTTGCGACTGTCTGCTTGGTGAGGAATTGGATTGACTAAGACCGGATGGGGAAGATGGTCGGTTGGCCGCCTTGGCATTTGATAGAGTCCGCTGAATTGGCATCGGCAGAATTGGGCTTCCCTCAAGTGTTGGCTGCGGCGACGTGGCGCTAGTTGGTCCACTCCCGTTTGGGCTGACGATGGCAGGTTTGCTCTGGGTGGCCATGGCCTCAGCACGGAGCTTTTGGATCACATCCTTGTTTGCCTTTTCAAGAACTGGTAAATTCTTAAAAGAAAAGTTGCCAAAATCATCGGCAATCACAGGCTCGCTCAATCTGCGGCTGCTCTTCATGTCCCGTACGTGAGGTGGAATATGTAAAGGCATCAAGCCTCGTTTGACTCCCATAGAGTTGACCTGGGTTCTGACGCGGGATAATGCATCGTGCGGGCGCTCGGGATAGTCTACAGGAGTACCAACAGGTGACATCTGGTCCTCCATCTCCTCCGCAAATGATTGCAGCGTTGCACCTCGAGTATCGAAGTACTCCGTGTCTTCGGGATTCTCTGGTGCTGGAACAAACTGCGCGTCATCCTCAAGCAATTTGTCCCATTCCATACCCTCAAACCAAGGGTGGGCTCTAATCTCTTCACCTGCGCACGAAAATTTGTCATCGATGTTGGCCCCAAGCCTCTGGCGGGGATCAAGACAAAGAAGTTTGTTCAAGAGATCTTTAGCCTCGGGAGAGACCTCATCGTCTTCTTCATCAGGCCAGGAAATCCGTCTGGCAAGGATATTCTCGAACACCTTGTCAGGCGTTTCACCATGGAAAGGCGGATATCCATAAAGAAACTCGAAAAGAATACATCCTACAGACCACCAATCACTAAGCTCATCTTGGCCAACACCATTGACAGTCTCGGGAGCGAGGTAATCAGGAGTACCAACAAATCTACGGTTAGTATCATCTGGATCGAACAGCGCCATTGGAGGCGGCATCATGCTTGTCTGAGGCGGAGTATTTCTATTCAACTCCAAGCTGGAACGGCTGCCTATTTGGTGAAGTGGCATCAAGTCGGGTGACCCAGTATCGCTTCCACTCATTTCCTCCATCAGGGTCTTTTTGGGATTCCCAGGAGCATCGCTCAAAGTAAAGCTGCTGAACATGGAGTTTAAGGCATCACTTCCACCACTATCGCTTCTGCCAGATTGGCGTCGGGATTCCTTGTTCAAAGTGTTCTCGCGAGTGAGATTAAAATAGGATGGCGTGCTAAGATCACCTCCAAGGTTGGGTGTCATTTGTGGCGTAGACCCTGGCGACTGATGACCACCCGGAAAGTCGAATGAAGTCGATCGTGAAGATGTCATCGAAGAAGATCGCACAAAGGGACCTTGTTTCAATAGATCCGGAACTGCCTCGCTGGTTTTGTCATTGAGAACTCGCTTTTGACGGCCAATCAAACCCATCCTGGAGAGGCCAAAATCAGTCAACTTCAAATGACCTTTTTGATCAATTAATAGATTGTCTGGCTTCAAATCTCTGTGCACAATACCGCGGCTGTGAAGATGTTCTACCCCCAACAAAACTTCACCAAGGTACTTCTTTGCCCAATCTTCTGGAAGACCACCGAGGACCTTGATTAAGGAAGCACAGTCTCCACCATTGAGATATTCCATAACAAGATAAAGGTAGTCCTTGCTTGAAAATGTCCAGTACAACTTTGCAACAAAGTCACTTTCCCCTTGCCACATCATAATTGCCCTCTCAGCCTTCACATTGGTGACCTGGTTCTTGGCCACCATGTCAGCCTTCTTCAGAACCTTGATAGCGTAGTAGTCGCCGGTAGATTTCTTTTTTGCAAGATACACGCTGCCGAACGCTCCCTTGCTGATGGGCTTGACTATCTCGAAGTCTTTGATAGATGGCGGTACGGCACGTGCTTGCGGCGCACTAACGGAATTTAGTCGAGGTGAGGGTGGAGGACCAGGGTTAGATCCCGTAGCTGAAGATTGACGTCGATGATGGTGCGGAACGAGAGCGGGAGAGCTGAACTCACTACCGGGAAGCATTGGTGACGTTGTTGGAGAAGCGATACCTTCACGGATTGGAAGTTGTCGTGGTTTGGTTATCCTAAGCGGCGACGATGGTGGCATACGGACAGGAGACTCTTGCCTTCGAGGGGAGATAGCGCCTGGAAGAACGACGCTTCGTCGATTTCGCTGACGAGAGCTTGCGGCACGACGCAAATCCCCAAATTCAGAAACAGGAGATTCTGTTCGTGTAGGCCTTGCCATCATCGATGAAGATCTCACGCTACCATCACTGTCACCTGCATCACTCTCAAAGAATAGAGACCCACGTCTGGAGCTGTGATCGCGAGACTGGCCAAGCATATTGAATGACCCCACATGTGATCGTGGTGTTTGGCATTCTTTTGGGCTGTTGGATCTGGTGGAGACAGCTGTCGATGATGGCTTACGTCCTTCACGGCCCAGTTCGGATTCACGGAGAGCTTTAGCAAGACCAGATGGTCCTTCAAAGGACCCAGTGAAGAACCCATCGTCGACTGCCGCTGGAGTGTGTTCTTCCTCGCTAGAACAATCGCTCAGGTGACCAGCTGCAATTCTAGCAGCTTTTCGCATGGCTTCATCAATGCAGTCTTGCACAATGATTGAGAACTCCATTCGTATCCGTTCTGAGTACTCAATAATTCTGCGGTGCCTCAAAACTGCTTCGACCTTCGCCTTGGCAGCCTTCTCACTGTCTGCACACAACAGTGCCAGTCCTTGTTCTTGGTCCAATGTGTTTGTGCTCGGTGACTGCCACTGCATCACTTGAGAAATCCTCGATTCTGATTGGGGTGACTGTGTGCGGAATTCCCCGGGAGCCTGTGCAGGAGCTTCTTTGATGGCAGGCGTGGAGATCTCAATCGCTGTGTCGCATAAGTCCAGCAACAATTCTATGATGCGAGCTTGGGGCCTTCGGATAGCAAACGACCGTGCGCGGGCGTGTCCGAATCCCGAAGTCGATGCATCCCGGGAGGATCTGCCACCAGGACCGCCGGGAGAAGCAGTGCCGGAAGAGGAAGACGAAGCTGGTGATGGTCCAATGGGCATCCCTTTGTATTCAGCCTGAGGAGGTGCCAAAGGCGGCTGATCCCCTGAAGTTGGTCTGCTCTTTCGGGCTTCCAAAGCGTCCAAGACTTTGACGATGGCATGTCGATGTTCCGTGAGGTTTTCTTGGCACATCTGTACTTCCATCTCTGCTTTGTGTTCCTGGAGACAGAGCTCGGTATGCTTCTCGAACCACCAGGGTGGGATTTGGCGTTCACAAATTCGGCAGAGCACTGGAAGTGGTGGTGGATGGGCTTCGGGGTCATTCAGGCCAGCTTCTGCGAGCAGAGTGAGGTAGCTTGCAAGAATCTCGGCGCCAGATCCCAGAGAATCGACTATCAGACAGGGCAAGTCGATTTGGATTTCTCGTGGTGCAATCCAAGGGCGGATCATCCACATTGTCTAGGTATTGTCAGCAGGAATCATGGAGACAAGTGTTACACCTACGTGACTCTCCTCGGCCGACGATCTGTCGTAGACCATAATACCTTGCCCCTCCAAGTCAATGGTGGCCGGCTCATCTTGCTGTGCTTCGGTAGCCCCGTCCTCGGCGGCGCGGTGAGGTGTACGATGCTCAATGGGCGAGAGTTTTGAGGCAGGCCCCAATTCCACAGTAAACCTTATTATCTGACTGCGTGAATCATCCTTCTTCATCGACTCAACCACCTCAGCGAAGATGCCTTTGTTGTCTCCCACCAGAATGTCCTCGATTGGTTTTCCCTGCACCGACGCGAGAGTTGTGCCGATAACGTCGGTCCAAGAAGGGCTGACCCATCGAATGTATCCCTCTAGACTTAGGTCCATAATAACATTGAGAGTCTGCTCGGCTGCCTCTCTTAAGTCTTCCCTCTCCTCCCGGATGTCGGAGCTAAGAGTTCGCTCCATCGGCATGCCAGCTTGCGCCCGCAGCGAAGCCACCTTGGGCGGAGCCAGCATATTGTTGCCTTCCTCCGTCATCGTGAATCGTCGGTCAAATCGAGACCCCAACAACCATTGACCGTAAGTGCCTGCGTGCCCAGTCGGATGTTGGATTGGCTGATCAGGCAGACCATTGACAAGTCACACGCGTCGGCTGTGGTTCGACCTCGGGATTGTAGCAACTGCTGGGGAAATGCGAACTCAAGTTCTAGCACGGGGAAGACGGGCTAGGAACGAGCAAGAATGAGAGACATCATGGAAATTGATGCTGGTGTCTCTGTGGGCGGATGGAAATTTGGGGGTTCTGGTAAGCGCCCCCTTGGGTGAGCTCGCCGTTTGTTGCAGGTTGTCGTGGTTGTGACAGCCCACTCCAGCAAAGGAGGAAGCAGTCGCAATCTCTGTCGAACGGCAAGAGAAAACAGATGGGCGTCGCAGAATGTCGAGCCGGGCGAGCAATGGGCGGGTTGTCGTGGTGGTGGTCGAGGTTGTCGGTCTCGTCGTCGTCGTCGTCGTCGTCGGAGAGGGAATGAATTATTTGGAGGACTCGCGAAATCATACCTCAGCATAGAATAAGCGGGGAAGGCCAGGGTGGTGGCCAATCAGAAGCCGTGCATGTGTGACTGCAGCCAAACAAAGGCGTCGAGGGACTTGGACGGCTAGGAGCAGGCTAGGAGCAGGCTAGGAGCAGGCTAGGAGCAGGCTAGCGGACTCGGAGTGTGACTGGCAGAATCGTTATGATTTTATTATTACGCTTCGCCATTCTTCTTGACTCTGCCTGAACTCTGCTTAATTTGTGCCATTGCAATCTATCTGCAACCTATCACAACTTTGTTTTTTTGTCACTCGCACCAGCTGGACAACTCAAGAAACACTTGCGTTCGCCGGGTTGGATCTGCGTGGTGGCCTGCATAACGCCAGAAGTGAGACCTGAGGGTTGTCGAGGAACGTAGCTCTTCCACCTGAAGATCTCTCCAGGTCCCTTGGTTCCAGCATACCAGCATGACAAACGCCCCCCCACCCCTCTCTCTCGTGTCCCTTTGCGCGTCATTCTTTTGCCCTTGCACAATGCATTCGCCAGCAATCATCAGAGGGAGTGCCATCCATTGCTCCCCGAAGTTTCGTTCCAGGCATTGCTCTGGAACCTCCCCGAACACATTTTCGTGGAGAGACAGCGGCAGTTACAGTTTTGGGCGACAGGAGCAGATGTGACGCATCTTGGATCTCGACAATTGGGACCGGAGGAGGCTGTCCGATCCAGGCCTGCTTGGTGTGCCGGTACTGGTTGCATCCATCATCAGAGGACTCGACGAGCCATTGGTAAACATGGCTAACATGGCTAACATAAACATCGCGACATGTCGTTACAACAGTCAGCGTGGCAAATAGGGATTTCCAAAGAAACTCACGTCCGTGACAACCCACCGGGCAACCATGCGCCCATCCCAGGCCATAAGTACGGCCACTATTGACCCGGTGTTCCAACTACGTCTTCTGTTCTGCTTCTAGAGGGCATAAAAGCACATACAATCGACAGCCATCCACCATCCCACCCTCCCGTGCGGAATGATCCTGATTGCAGACAGCACACCGCTGCCACCTACCCAATCGCTTGCGCCAAAGTACGGTAAACACCATGCGCGAACTTGGACACAGCATCACCGCCATCCACATCGAGACGACCTGGTGGCCGTAACTCACCTGGCTGAGTCTCTGGTCTGCCGCTTCGTGCAGCGAAGCCGTCTCACTGCGTCTGCGTCGGCGCTGCACAGGATAGCATAGTTCACAATGGCAAGCAAAACACCACGAGTTAACGATGATTCTCATAAGCGACGGGCTTTCTTCTTGCCTCAGTCAGCGCTGGAGTCGCTCGAAAATCAAAATCTAGGTCCAAGTAATAAAGCATCCGATGCCTAGACATGCTTGCATATACGCGCTACTCCAAATTCCCCGCGTGCGTCAGCAGGCTTGATTCTTACAGAGTATTTGAGCTACCTTTGCCTACCACCGGTACGTTATGAGGGTACAGTACTTTCGTACAGTCCTACCTAAGATGTTACCGTAGGACTCTTGCGCATCCGTTCCCGGCAGAGCATTTGCGCATGTCTACGCTGACAAGGTTGGGACTGTACTGTACCAAAGTGCCGTCGCAGTTGGGTTGTGGGAGAAGATTTGCATCACAAGACAGCCCTTTCCCGGTGGCTTTTCGCTTTCCCTGGGCGCTTCTTCCCAGTCGTCGAGTCTTTGGTACTGGATGTACGGAAGTACCTACTTGTACCGTCCTGTAGCAGGACGCCATCGAGGCGTCATTCTGCCCGTCAAAAAGGCGTTGCTCACTGGCTCGTACCGCGTGCTGTAGGTACTCGTACAATAGTTGCATTCTAGTGGCTCGACTGGTGCAGCTCGCGAGGGGAAAGGCAGCTCTTGACGACGCCTCGAGTCCCTAAGCACCCTGAAGTCTTGACACTTTTGACGGACGCCTATCCTACTCGTCACAAAACAAAGTTCCCTTCCAAAAAAAACCCCACGATCCGGATGAGACTTTCTGCTTCCCCGCTGCACCTAGTCTTGTCTCGTCTGCTAGCATTGCTAGCACTAATTTATCTGGCACT
Source organism: Pezicula carpinea (assembly GCA_026119845.1). Taxonomy (NCBI): domain Eukaryota; kingdom Fungi; phylum Ascomycota; class Leotiomycetes; order Helotiales; family Dermateaceae; genus Pezicula; species Pezicula carpinea. The sequence goes on from JALRMK010000024.1 coordinate 275,099, forward strand.
GACTCGTTTTAGGGTCAGAAGACCGCAAAAGAGAGGAAAAGAGCGCAGAGATCATGTGACAGAATTCTGATTTGAGAATCAATTGACCTTGCTTTCGGCGTCTTGGTCACTTTGGTTAGGGATCATTACGTTTCACACGTTGAACCACCTCTGCTCTTTGTCCTTGAACCTGAATCGTTGTGGCAATTCCCCGTGGAAGCTCCAGCTGCAGCTTGGATCAAATGTCAATCACATGACCGGATCGGACACCGAGCCAAGGGAGAGCCGAGGACGAGGGTTAATTCCTCAAAACAAGAAGACGGGGAAATGAACCAAGAAACCATACGAATGCTACTTCCCCAACCATTCTCTAACCTGTTCTTCGTTCCTATTGTACGGATGTGTACAACGTCCCGCGTAATAAGTAAGCCAGGACACGCAGAGTTCACCTCGACTACGAAGTACTGGTTCCGAAACCCTGTAAAGGGAAATAGACTTCAGTCCAACAAGCAGCTGGCTTTACACGGCAAAACCGGCATGGGCATGTGAACCAAGCAAACTCTTTTCTCCGTCCTCTCTCATACACACACAGACAAGTAGGTAAAACCAGGCTTGCCAGGCTATGAAAGTGATGTATCACTGCTGCTCACCAGCTACATCCCTCTTGGAACCATCAGAGATAAATCATTGGCGAACTGGTGGGGTGTATTGAGCTGCCAGGACGTCACCCTTAAATGAGGCTTCGATGACTTGTGCTACTTTTACTGATGCTAGTGCTGATGCTGATGTTGATGATGATGCTACAAATATGACGAAGATCCTTGTCCATGCTGGGAGGTCAGAAAATACGAAGGTGCAGCAGTCTGCAAGTTCGAGGAAAGCTTAAAACGCCTCGCAGTATACTACAGAGCGGGGGTTGGGGCTAAGGAAGAAGAGGATATTCGTGTCATAGAATTATTGTCGCATCAAGTGGTGCTGTTGAGTTCTTGTTTGTGGATGTATTCAGTAGAGGAGTTGCAGAGAAATCAAATGATGAGCATTTAGTTTAATCGAGCCTAATTGGTGTTCTTGGAGCCAGTGAATGGCAAGGCCTTTTCACCGCCGCTAAGGATTGGGTGAAAGCCTTGGAACATTCGTTCACTCTCCACGATTGTCTCAATCTAATCTGGTTATTCTAATGGTAACTTTCTCTGCATCAAAGGGCAACCTGTATCGTCCCAAACTCCCATGAAATATCTTTAGCAGGCCAACTGGCGAGGAATTCGGGGTTCGAAAAGCCACTGCGTGGTTCGTCATCAAATCGAAATCTATCTTAAGCTCATAGGTATGTATGAGGTTTTTGTAAGACTTGCAGACAACAAGATGCTATTTTCCCATTGAGTGCAAGCCAAATTTGATATCTCATTCCCTTGATCGCAAGAGCCTTCCATCTTTAATATTTCTAAATAGTTACCAATCTACTTCAGTGGCTGGAAATAATGGCTAAACCATGGCACTAACTGTTCTGCTCTGCTCTATGTTTCAATGATTTCTTAAAAGTTGCACATGGTAAGACTGATAATGTCACGTATCAAATATTTCTTTCATCTTACCTAAGGTAGGTAGGTAGGTACCTTACTAAAGGCTATCCCCGCCGGGTCCTGAATTATCTTATAAATCAGTGGAGACTCCATTTCGAGAATTATACTTCCTGCCAAATATATCACTTAATTTTATCTAGTCTGTCTAGTTTACGAAATATCTAAATAAGCGAATATTCCGGCGAATCAGAGTACAAGGAAGGAATAGGGGGGCAGTTCTCGAAAGCAAGAGGTAGGTGGCAGGGGCGCAGTAGGTTCTGATTGGCTGATCATTCGCTTATTAGGGATTTCTCTTGGCGAAGCGGCTGATTTATGAGATAAATCCTGAAGCTCTTCCAGAAACAACAACATCAACAACAAAAACCTCAGATCGTTTCACCAGCAGAGATGGCTCCGAAGATAGAAGAACGTCTCTACAAGAGGCAGCGTCTTTTTGGGTAAGTTCCATCGTTTCCCTTTTCACTCTTATCTTATAAACTCACCTTCTAACCATGTTTCCCTGCAGTTACACGAGTGAAGTAGTCACACTACTCGTCGGCAAAGATGAGTTTGTACTTTATGGTTATCAACGCAGCCTTTGCGAAGCCAGTCCTTTCTTCGAAGCCGCATGCAAGAAGGAGTGGATGAATCCCGAAGATCGGGTCATTAAGCTGCCTGAAGATGATCCCTTGGTTATGCGTGTACTGCTGCATTGGATCTACCATGATGAGATCTGCTTTCCGTCGGATGGAGAACACATGGACGACCTTATGGAAGAATGCTTACCACTCCTGATTCGAGTTTTCATTGCAGCTGAGAAGTACCAGATGCCACGTCTGAAGAACGATACAATGGACGCTCTTATTCAGCTGCACATAACTTCTTGGTTGGAACCTTCCTTCTTCGCTGATGATGAGCATATCAACTTCGTGTACAACAACACGCCCACAAAGTCGCCGCTGCGGGAGTTTATGGAAAATCTCGTGTTGGACGTGTGTGCGCCAGACGAATTTGACGCTATTGTTGATAGAGCCACCTGCAACCTCGAGTTTATGAAAGCAATGGCTAAGAAGCTCTGGCTGCGCTCCAAAACAATGAATTCTAAGATTAAGATCATATTTTCAGACAACCCATCCTATTTCTGCGCGAAGTACCATTACCATCAAGGCCAGCATGGAGTCTACTTCAAACATTGCGATGAATTTAAGGCTTACACACTCGTCGTTGAAACTGAAAGTGGAACTTGAGTTTGGTGGAGTGTTGATATCTATGGTCCGGCATCAGTCGTCATGCGGAGACGCATTTCACAGAAGCACCACTCCTCAACACAAACATTAATGGGCGAAGTATCCGGCGTCTCCAGTGTAAGTCTAGAAATCCGCTCGGAGAACATTCACCAGCTAATATGAAATACAGTATGGATTGCTTCCGCTCCTCTCCGCTTTGGGAAAGCTGCTAGACACAACCACTTATGGATTCAAATAGTTATGCGCCTCAGTGAGATAGGTCCTGGTCGTATGCAAAGGGGTTGCTCGTAATATGAAACAGAAATCGGAAATATTAGCTCGTTCAATGTGATCATTAATGGTGATCTCTCGATGTGTAAGCGCTGATTGTGAAAAATATGCCAACCTTCATTACAGGCGTTTGTGGTATATATTATGCTTCCACAAATCGACAATACGTAGCCGTGGTGTCGGATGTCAGAGGCTGTCGCGAGTAGGCATACTTTAGATCCCTGGCAATAGTGTACGTCCTTCACTAATCTCGCATGTATGGAATAGAGAATCTCATTTCTATAAATCAATGTATTCTTGTGTCCTCTGTGGGCTTGAATAGAGGAGCAAGCTAAGTAGCGTATCGAAGAACACACTTGAGCTTTCTCCATCGACTTCAAACGTTCTCAACATTGAAGGCTGCAACCTCACAGCTGCATGTACTAGATTATTCCTCAGCTTCTGCAGCGCTGCAGCACAGCAACACACCATTTCCAAAAAACCAAATCAACAACAAAATACCACTTCGGAACATGCTCAGTAACCTACGAGCATGGTATTCTTCCCCGCTGATTCTGCCAAACCCGTTCTGAGTGATAGGGACCTGCTATTACTCTCTTCGCAAAGAAGCAGGCTCGCGATCTTGTTAACGTACTCACTAAGGGCAAACGACATACTGTTTCTGCAGATAGCGTTCAACAAGCTCACTCCTGCTCCAAAAAGCAATAAATGATCGCGCCGAACTTTCTACGGATCTACATACATCACCCCAGTATTACACCCGGCTTTGGATTTTGAGGGTCATTCGGCTTTTTCCTAGATTGTGGAATGCCGGACTTTGAGTAAGCTTCCTATGCTCAAGGGCTCTCACGTAACTGTTCGCTAAGTCCTTCCAGTGCTGCGAATAATTGAAGATTTCAAGATTGGAAAGGGAGACAAGTGCGATAAACCCATAGCCGCAGAGGTGTATTCAAGTTGACGGAAATCTTTGCAGGGATATGAGCGTGCTAACAAAAGACGTCAAAACATCTCTTCGGCATTTTCAACTACTAGCAGTCACTTAAGCACATCTTGCTGGGCAGCTTGACAAGACTACATCCAATGGAGGATACAGGAGGCCTTGAGGCTCGTTACAAGATATCCTTCATTCTGCCGTTTATCTGCGTCATATCCCCAGCATCAGGAAGGAATATCCCGGACGGACGGAAGCTTAACATTATGCTTAATATTGCTTGCAGACAATGGTACTTTCTGGAGATTCCCCAATACGGATATTAAGGAAGGCGGAGACAATGTAGGTGGCTACCCGGGTCAAATGTAGGAAAGAACTTTGATCTGTTACCTTTCATCATTGGAACAACATCCAATATCAAAGCTCTTGACCACTCTGTGGCGGTAATTTGAGCCACGTTGGACTTTGTAAATTAGGAGGACAAAGCAAAATGCATTGTGTTCCCGAATTCGAGGGTAGTAAAACCTACAAAGTCTTGACAAGTAGCTGTTACATTGGGGTCTGGATAGAAAGGTAGGATGATCCTACCTCATTCCCTCGCCCCTAACCATGGTTATAAGAGCAGATTAACGGTTCGCCTTGTAATATCAACGAGGGTATATCCTAAAATCACCACCACCAAGCAATCAAATGACGAACTGTCTTCAGTCCCAAAAGATTGACTTCACCATGACAGTCTTGGCCCAAAATATTCCCCACACATAAATATACAGTGCACGAAAGGCTCCATTTTGAACAAGGCGGACCAGAAGATCTAGACGCAGGTTTCGTCGTTACGATTTCACAACTCCAACACTGGTGACTTGGGGGCGGTCATCGAATTCAGCTGCGTGCCAACGACCACTTGAATTATGGTTAACATAGATATAGCACCGAATATGTTCCTTCTCTGACTATCTATCCCAGAAAGTCATCCATTGGAAGCCATCCATATTCAGTTCCGACTTAAGGCTTACATGTAGAGAGAGCTGCTCGACTTTCTGGCGTGCGACAATAGTTGAGCCACGAGAAGATAAAATCGTGACAATCCTATTTCTCTGGGGTGGATACTATAACAATAAAGGGCCATGACGATTTGCCTTTGGTTGAGCAGATCGATATACACACTACGGACTGCAATCAAGACTCTTTTTCTTACTTTTAGTGCCACTATGGCATGTAGGGGACTAAGAATTGCTAGGTCTTAAAACGTAGGCAAGATAGACTTCACCGAAGAAGTTCCTGGTATATCTATGTTATATATAAACTCATAATATCTAATAGCACTTCTAGCCTACAGGTCTCCAAATAATCCCTCGACTAAGACCCGGATGCTCTTAGGCGAAGAATCGGTGCATGAATGAAGCCTGTGGGATCGTTCGCAGTCGGCTGTCTTTGTGGAACTGTGTGAGCATTATTGTTCACAGTTGGTTGTCGAATCACCATCTCTCTGTCCTTGAACCCTAGGCGGATCTGACACCATATTTGTTATCATAACCGAATTAATCAATCATTTGTCCTCTGTTCTTGTTTGAATTTCCGTCCCTGACTCATGTGACGCCTTCCCCGTGTATATGATCCTCTATCTACCGTTGGATATTTCTTTGCCGACGTTCTAGAGGAAACGGGACACGCGTAGAAATAATATTACGTAGCACGATGTCAGTGAACCGAGAAGTGCCCACTGGCTGGAACAAACCTGCGTATGTTGTAAAATGTTAACATATACATCTATCTCAAAACTAAAGCTTCTTGTGTAGTTAGGTATACTAGCGGGGTCTCAACGAAGCAGCAGCATAGTGGCTCTTCATTTTCACCGCACCCCTAGAGACAGCGAGCTACTTACTCTTGGCACTGGAAAGGCTCCATCAAAACCCAGAATAGCTGCTCGGCTTTATAAAGCAGCTTCTCGCTATGATTGGAATGCAAGAATTGGGGTGATTGTTAGAAATTAGTAAAACTCCAACTATTACCGTCGCAATGGGTCTCGCAGAAACAAAAGTCTTTCTAACACCTACCTGTTCCCGCATCTACAGCACTTGGCATTAAAAGTTCCTTTATTGAAGGTCGTATCGTCAACATCCTCATCATCTCCACGAACGCACCTGGGATAAGAAAATCCTCGCAATTGTGGATTATCTCCTAGAGTAAAAGAGACTTGATTGCAATGGTCCAATCCCGTTTTGTGATGAATTCTAGAGCAAATGCCGCCGAGGAAAGTCGAGGATAGCTTCGCTGCTCTTGGAGGCGATTCTCAAAGAGGTGGTGGTTAAGGATTCAGCCATGAAGATGGGGCCTTGAAATTGAAGTCGGGGGAACAAGTAACAGTTAATAATCTAGTCAGAGGTCGTATGAGACTCCAGCTCTGAGCTTGAATACAGCCTTTGCTCACCCTCAAAGATATTTAGTAGAAGTCCTGGAAGTCACAATTGCGATGTTTGAAAAGAGCAATGTTTATTCTGTATTGGACTTTTTGGAAAGACGAATCCATCCTACACGTGGTTGATACAGTTGAAGTTACCACATATTGGCTCAACAGGAAATAATTTGATATCTCACCAGAGCTGATAGAGGATTATTTCGCTTAGGCAAGTTAAAGGGGAGACTAGCGTGGTCGCTTAAAGCGGCCACACGGCCTTGGCATAACATCAATGTAGCATAGTATTATCAATTAACCAAGTCTTATATATCTCTGTATCTGAAGTTCAGTGACCTGGCATAATTCAATGTATGGCGTTTGTTCTGTAATTTGTTCGTTTGAGGATTATAGAGACAGATCAGACCTTTTGGTGGACTAATCAAAGTCTAACATCAATCTACCGTGAGAAAGTAATACCGCAGTTGTGAAAGTCTCTTCGAAGGTATGATGCTCTACTACCTTGTTCGTACACAGGACCATGATCATTACATTGTTTCCGTCGTGCCATGAGACCAGGAGATGGACAGCAGGTACTAAAGTGTTTATTATCTTTACTTAGAAGAATTCCTTCGAAATACAATGCATTTTGGGTAGACTCGACGGAATCACTACTTTGGCTTTGCACGAGCACTAAAGCTACTAATGTTCAGGTTTCTCATTGTCTTAGAATGATTTGAAGAGATTGGCATTCTTAATTCCCTTGTAAGTTGCAACGGCTCAAGCTTTTCTGTTTCCATCAACGGTCCCCATCTTATCTTATTTCCTCTTGCTGGATTCATCTACAAGATCCATGAGAGCTTTATTGTTTCAGGTGTCCCTAAACTGCGAAGGCCCAGTTTCTATTTCCCTGTCGAGTTTCCTTCAAACTCTGCTTGCCGGAATAAACCATGTCAAGTGTCAAGGAGCAAACTGCTATCTTGGGTATCTCTATTACCAATGGCAGATCTCTAGAAGCCATGCCGAACAAACGTGAAACGCTGGATTTCCGTTTGTAGATGGATGTTTCTGACTTGAGAATAATAGATGTTGCCAGCTTGAGAGAAGCACCTCACTAAATCCCTTTATACTGCAACTTCTGAATCGTGTTTGTTTTAGCTTTTCTGATGGAACTTTATGGAATATCGGCTCTGGTTTCTGGAGTCATAGGAGGAAAATCTCTCTATTGGTGAAACTCTTCGTCAACACTTTCGCTTAGCCTGTCTCCATAGAAGCTTCAATATCTCGCCATAAGTATATCCTGACCGACTTAGCAATAGCTTTGACTTCAGTGAAATTCTCGGTAGGCTTAAACTGGTGTTCCGAATGCTGCTTCTTGTCTAGACTTCCACGAAGGATTCCCAGTTGAATAAATCCTAGGTTGGTTCTGAAATCTTCGAAGTATAGTTTATACTTTATAGTTTTCGAGAGAAACATCTCTCCTGTGAAACTCTTCGTCAGCATGTTTCCCTGAGTATAGCGTGACATCAAAGAACTACTTAGAGATAGCTTTGACTTCAGCAAAGTTCTCGATAAGTGGCGTCCCAGACATGGAGGATTCTGTTTCGGCCCTGTCTCTTTTGGTTGGATAATAAGCGCTGCGAGTGCGTGAAGTCTAAAAGCATTCTTATGTCGGTCTGCAGAATTGAAAATATACGTTTATCTTTGGCAACCCAGAGACAATGTTTGTACCAATATGTGAAAGCTTCCTGTTGGTGTTGTTCCGGTATGGTTGCTGTCCGAGGGTTTCTTGGACGATGATAGCTTCTTCTCATTCTTCTTATCGATTCTCCGGCCTTCAGTCGCGATAACAGTCACGCTAGATTTCCCTAGTTGGCTTCCATGTCATCCTTCTCTTACTCATCGTCATCCTCCTCGTCTTCAGGAGCGATACCAGTCAAATCATAAGTAGACACCGACTATCCACTGTGGAAAATTGCCAACTTATTCATCCGAGGTCTGAAGAATGAGGTGACCAGTAGCTTTCGTATTTCGGAGTAAGTAACACGAAGGCACCACCATGCTGACAACGTGGGAACTGTTGCCAACAGGTCAGTATTGGAATAAAAATAGAGATTTCAGACACAGGAGGGATCTTACGCCACGTCTCACGCCCTCAATGGATTATCTGATGCGAGGAGAAGACATTGGTGCCTGCACGTGAGTCTTCAGCGGGCATAGTCTTTGAGGTATACAAATCATAACCAAAAACGGAGAAACTCTCCAGACATTTACTTGACTTGCCGCCAACTGGCTGCAGGCGCAAGTTCTGGCTTGGGATTGGCTAGATGTCGGCGCAATTGGTGTTGGACGTCAGCCACTCGTTGGTTAGAATCTTCTTCAGGGGTACTCAAGTCGTTATCAGTGTAGTAGGAAGTTGTTGAGTCTCCAGACAATGACTTTACTTGCTTCCAGCTGGTTACAACACAAAGGGCAAAGATTCGAGCTTGAGATCTGCTGGAGCCCGGCGGAGCTGCGATCAAGTTACTGAGGAGAACACCAGAGCAACATCATATTTATAGTGACTCTTGACTGTTGCACCGCGACACGCAGGCATCTCTATCCTTTGGAACTCAAGTCCAACAGACCAAGAAAGCTATCCTGAGTCTCCTTGACCGGCCCCAGTATATAAGGCAAGATCTAAAGTAGAGAAAACCAAGTATGTTGTATTTTCTACCTATGTCTGCCGCTGCTTGCCGGTTATGGGGATTATGGAGTGACGCATTGTATCGGACCTGCAACGCAGTAGCAGTATGCATCTTCTGCCTCGCTCTTCATGGAGGTAGATTCATACTACGAGATCGTTAGCAACTTCCAACATACTGGTAAGCTGTGTGGTCGCAACTTGGTTTACTTTTTGCGCCGTGGAATTTGAGGATTGTATGGGCATAATGGGCGCGGCTGGTACATACTTACGAGGCAGTTCGGCATCGACCGTATAAAATGAAAAGGCTCAAATACAGCCTGGACTGCTTTTTTTTCTCAAAGTCAAGATGATTATAGATCAAGGGGTTTAGCTGTGTAGAGGGGAATGTGGTTGTTTATGTAGAAGGTAAAGGTTAGTAGGTAGGTAAGAGATCGTGTTGTGCCGAGAACAGCTCTGCCGAGAATGACCTGACTTTGCCGTGAGTGGCCTTGGTGGCGTGGGACGGCAGGACGAGAATGAACAAAAGCAACAAAGAAATAATCTCAAAAGGCTTTGCCGAGGACGGAATTACTTTGGCAAGGCTACAGTCTCAATCAGGGTCAGGTCAAGGTAGTGTTCGACTACCTAGCTAGTTTCTATTCTGACGGAGCATTCACAAACTTAGAAGAGGAGACCTACGAGACTGATTGCCTTTCATGGGGTTTTATCCTTAAGTAACACCTAGATGAGTTTCAAAGACGTTCACCCCGAATCTCTTGGCAACGCTCTCGAGGTTCCCGGCTCTGCTGTCGTTGCTCAGCGTGATTTTGTACATCGCTCTAGTTTCTGAAATTAACATGATTACTCAGGCTTCGGATAAACCAGCAAACATTCTCCAGAGAACACAGGTTAAAGGCATAGACTACATCCAAAGTTTCTATGGCCATCCTTGATTTTCATTTGCACTTCCCACTACTCAACTTGGCTAGATTATATCTCTGTTATTCCTGCAGTATACAGATGGTATATTACACCTTCACCGTCTTCAACAGCCTCTCCTCAACTCCCTCTAGGGTATACTGATGCGCCAAAACTGCCAAGTTCTCCGCTTCAGCCTGGAACTGCTTGTCGGGATCTTGGCCTGGCCCAAACATGTTTGCTCCTGCTCCTGGGCCCATCTGTCCCATTTGTTGTTGCATTTGGCTTGCGGCTAGAAAGTTTCAGCATTGTCCTGTGACGTAATTGGAACGAGAACTTACCATTATCGCTTCCAAGCAAGTAGTTGAAAACAGACTGCAATCCAAAGATACACAGAACATACCATGAGATAGAACTCATCCATTGTGGATCCATATCCTTAGTCATGACTCCAGCTTGAAGCATGGACTTGAACTTAATAGTCAAAGGGAATGGTAATTTGACTGCGCGTACCAAGTCAGCAGATGGTTCCAAAATTCCTTTTGTCGACCCCCTGGACTACTCCTTGTATCTCTGCCCCGACATTCTCTTCATCAGATCGGAAATTAAGGAATGACTCACTAATAACAAAACCCGCAAAGAATGCATTAATCCACCCCATGATCAAAGTCTGCGGAACAATCATTGCCATGTTTCCCTTCATCATACCCATCATTCCCTCCATAGCCGCCGGATCACTCATAGGATTTGGAGCCGCCTGACCCTTCTTCTCGGGTTCCTTCAAAAAGCCTCCTTTCTCATATTGCTCAATGAGGTAAGCCTTGCGAATATGGAAAGAAGCGGGAGAGATGTTGTGGGCGTTGAAACGAGTGTTAATGCCGTGAAGAAGGGACCGTTGTTCGCGAATGCTGGGTAGGTCTTGTTTCTTGGGGGTCGAGGCCATTAAGACTGTTGCGTAGTGACGGAGGATTCCTGTCAGGATCTATCAAGCGACTTGTCAGTCTAGGCGTTTGAGGACAGAGTAAGCTTGACTTGTGCGTACCATGACCACTGTAATAGGAATCAAGATCCAGTAGCTATTCACACATCACATCAGCAGGCCAACCTCACTCGAAACCCTCAAATCAATTCGCAGAACTTACAATAGCTGTGGATCCCGATGGATCGTCTGGACAGGAACTTGCGCCATGATTGCTGTCAATTTTCACGTCGCTGGCGATAGTTGGGTATCGAGATGGATGTGAAGTAGCGACGTCGTAGAAGCACTCGCGATGCCTTGGCACGGCACGGAATTTCAATTCGGCTCCATCCGAGAGCTAGAGTACTCGTACCTCGTTCAAGACACGTTCGTCTCCACGCGAGTTCTTCGCTCATTGCCCTCTTTCAAAACCACAATAAACAAGAGGGAACCAAGAGGAAGCAAAGATGGCGGTTTCACAGGAGAAGATATCCGTTCACTCCATAGCTGGTAAACTCTTCCTTTCTCAATTACTCAAACATTGCAGAGAACTCCTGGGCTAACAGCCCCAAACAGACCTGAAGAACACCTCCGACGATGCCCTGCCAACCTACCTCAACTCTTTAAAATTCAGGCAATCCCACACCCTGTCCGACATCCGCCTCGGTCTCGGCTACACAGCCTTCGCAATCTGTGCTGCCTGTTTCTATTGGGACTACACGTACGGCTTCGAGGACACCAAATCCTACACAGCCGTAGCCGTCGCCCTCTATACTTTCATCAATGGAGTGTTAACCTATTGGATCTGGGGCGTTGAGAAGGGAGTCGTGTATTTGGGGACGAGTCCGAGTGGAGAGAAGATCCAGGTGTCGACGAAGGTTGAGAAGAAGTATACGCCGGTTTATGAGATTACTGTGAGAAGTTGGGGCAAGAATGGGAAGGAGAAGAAACCAATTACGCTTAAGCGCTCATTCACGAAATGGTTTGATGCGCAAGGTCACTTTGTGTCAAAGCCTTTTCAGCAGATGTTTGCTTCCAATGTTGAGGTTATTGGGATGTTGGATCAAACAAACATTGTTCGTGGAAACGACAATGCCGAGGTGAAGAAAGTGGAGATTGCGCCAAAGGATGCAAGTATGGAGGATAAGTGGGCGAGTCTCTTAGCAGAGTCAGCACCTGGTGTTACGGGTGTCCAAGTGGAGGATGGGAAGGCAAGTGTAAGAAAAGGGAAAGGAAAGAAGAAGGCGTAGTCCGTGGTACTCGAAAAACACTTCGCGATTGGTGTTAGAAGTATTATCTGGTAACGTCGGTGTTTATGGATGTTTATGGTGTGTAATATCACTCAGTTGCATGGAGACGTTGATGCATATTACTATGTTAATTTTATCTGCATGCTATCAAGAGCTCTCCAAAGGCACACATAGAGAAACCCGGTCGCTCTAAAACTCCGGTTTGATGCAATGCCTCCCATTCTAAACTCCCCGCTATGCAGTGATATTGAAAAGGGTATGTACAGGAAGTGGGAAATGTAAGTAATGTAGTTGTTGATTTGATGAATAAATGAAATCGCTTAAGCCATTGAAAATGCGCAACCGGAAGAGCGGCTACGAGTATGAACCAGCTCTACTCATTGTGGCGGAGGGCAACTATAGTTTCCTGGCAATTGAAACCAGTCGCCCTAAAACTGTCCAGCCATCCACAGCGACAATTGCGCCAGAGATGATTGGCACCAAAGAATGACCAGGCTACTCGGCTAGAGTTTCGTTCACCTGCACGTTGAACCACACAGACTTAGTGCGAACAGCGGCGTGGCGAACGGGGCGTGCGACATCATTTAAGGCGATATCCAGTTCCTTCATAACACTAAACTTGCGTTTGATGATAGCCTCGGGATTAACAAAAGTTGCCAAAGTAGCCAAGCAAAGAAGTGCCTTGCATCGACAGGTTTGACTGGCGTCCGAGGGTTCATCAAAAGTGTTGTGTGTTCGGTCCGTCATCCGCTTGATGATCGAATCGAGGTGCTCTTCAATGAGCTTGGATTCTCGAGGAATAAGTTGTATCAAGATGTCAATGGCTTCAACCTTCGTCTTATCATCATCTCCGGCGTTCTCAACATCGGTGCCTGCGATGACCAACGGGATGACACGAGCAGCATCTGACTGGTAGATAGCAAGAGGCAATTTGGTCAAAACTGCTGCAAGAGCAACCAGAACAGCTTGTCTCTGATCTGGGTTTGAGACCACCTGTGGATACATTTGTAGAAGGGCCGGTACAACAAGACTGTAGAGCTTTTGCCTTGCCAGGGGTCGGCATTTGCATCCATTCTGCTCAGTGAGGATATCCGATGGGCACAGTAGGACTCTGAAAGAACGAGCAACCATTTGTGCTCGAACAGGAAATAGTGTATTGTGATACGGGGTAGTTAGTCCTTGCAGCATCATTTCAACAAGTTCTGTTGCCGCAGGGTCGAATGCTTGCAACGCCGCCGACGCCATGTAAGACAATGTTTGATAAATAGGAATAAATTCCTTATCGACTATGGATGTAGCCGCAGTGTTGACCACACGTCGCATGGCATCGACAACAGTGGTCCCATCTTGGAGCTTCTTCTTGGTTGCACCAAACTTGTTCACAAGAAGCTGGAGGATGTAGACAAAGGACAGGTTGACCTCAAAGGCAGTGCCATTAGACACCGCGGTGGCATTAGCAATCATCATGACTGCTTCCTCTGCAGAGTTCAGAGTCTGTGTCTCCTAAAGAATATGAGTAAAAATCACCAGATTATATCAGTGCTTAACTTACATCCGGTCGAATACCAGCGAGTAGCCCTAAGGAGAGAATCGCAGTTGGACACTTATCGACAGGCCCAAGGACGGAATTGGCTTGGTGGATATTGTTAATTTCTTGGTGGGAATCCCGATTGGAAGTAAAAAGTGTCCAAACCTCCTGAGGGAAGAACTCTCCCTTTGGTGTGTGCTTTGAGCGCGCAGCCAATGTAGCACATTTCGCAACCAAAAACAAGAAGTCACTACCGAAATATTCCCCGCAAGGCAGCTTTCGTAATCCAACATAAACGCCACTGGTAGCATTTTTCTTTTGGACAACACATAGTTGGTACAGTGCCATGATTGTGTCGGCAAATGGTCCCATTGGGCTAATCTTATCAACGCCGTCATACCGGTCCGGGTCAGATCCAGGGTATTCTGAATCAAGCGCCTTGTCAAACATCGACATGCCATTGAGAAGTGTGGCTATAATGGCTGTAGAATAATTTGACTGGTCTTTGATCAAAGTTGTAGCCGTAAGCTTCTGCAGAAGTGATTGGCAAAACACAAGAAAAGGTTGGCATCTCATGAGAGCTTTGGTATTGCCTGCTTGGAAACATGAGGTCAATGGTGGTGCAGTGCACGCAATTCTTGCAAGGGCATCGAGTTTCGGGATTATGGCAGATACTTCTTCTGCAGAGGACGCAAAGTCTGGGAGTTCGCTTAGGAAACTCTTGAGAGTGCTTTCTCCAAATATCTTTCCGTCTTGCATTGCTGTCTTCTGAACGACATTGAGCGCGGACTCATAGACGACTGGATTTTGTGGGACGCTCGAAAGTAGGATCCGATTCAAGCTTTCGACAATTGCTCCTCTGTAAAACTCTGAGAGGAAGGGTTTTGTGTCAAATGTTGGATTTCCGTCAACCAAGACATTGGATCTCGTAGTGACGCAGAGGGGAAGGCTATATAGCAAACCAAAACCTTGGATTGCCAGGACACGTTGTGCGATAAACTCAGGATCTCCGGAGTCTGTCTCCAGCATTGATTCGATGTATACATCGTCCATCATCTGATTTCTGAATTTTGACAAGGCATCGATTGCTCGAATTCGAAGGACAGAGCGTGGGTCCATGTCGTTCAGGGCTTTCGGGCAAGCTTCCAAGATCAAATTAAAAACCTGCATCATATCGGCTTTTCTCTCCGTCGTGTCCAGACTTTGTTGAATGCTAAGCAAGACAGGCATGGCTATCTTAACGATGTATTCAAAAGCCACAGGTCCAGAAGAAGCAACAGCGGCCAAAATCTTGCCAGGCTTCACTCGTTCCTTCTGGTCAGGATCGGTGAAGCTAGGACATAAATCTCGAAATACTTGCTCGACGAAGGCAGGGTTCTGACCTTCCGGAGGAAGAACGTCGACCAGCTGGATGGCAAGCTCCTTGATAACCAAAAGGGCACCTCTGATCAAATCTGGATCCTGGATCTCTCCTGCAAGGACCTCGAATTTTACGCCATCGTAGATCTTGGTCGAATACTTCTTGACGGTAGCAGTATCATATTTTACAAGGCAAGAGGCCATTGTGCTTAACACATCGCTCTATTTATGATTAGCGCCTGTACACTGTCGGGAGTAGGACTTTTACCTTTACGTCTGCCGTGATATCATCCAAACCATCCAGAAGACGGGGGAAGGCCCACTCAGAGTACGCTGAGTTTGACAAGAAGCACTGCAGTATAAGGTCTTTCATGATCAGCGACGTCTGTCGTGCTTGGTCCGTACCTCTGATGACAACGGGAAAATATCTGCTGAAAGAGTTCCACATCTTTTCAAAGTCGTTATTGGCCAATCGCCACTTTTCTGCTTCGGAGCTCAGCATTACCCAGAATGGAAGGACGAGCTTTAAATTGGAAGGATCCTTCTCAGGTGCAGCAAGCTTTGCCCATCCCTCTACGATTTTTTGGCCGATGTCATCTACCTTCAAGAGTTCGGACTCGAATTTACTAGTTAGCTGTATCAGTAGAGTATACACAGCATTTCGAGTTTGGGCAGTCTGCTGGGACCACAATGTCTCATCGAAGGCGAAGAAATCATCCAAAATGACTGTGACTTCATTCTTCATAAATCTTAGCATCCTGGACAAATGTTTTAAAGAGTTCGCAACGTCCTTGATGTTGGCTTTAAAATTGAAAGAGTTTGCATTTCTGAGTCGAGCGTAGAAAAGATGGACGACCGCAGAAACTGGACCTTGGTCAAAAGTGTATAAAGTGCGCTTGACTAAGAGTACTTACTATCGTGTCTGCTGAGAACTTCCGGGGCTAGGCGCTCCAAAACCTTCGACAGCAATTCAATGCCTGGGAACATTCAGAAGAGTCCAATCATGAGTATTCCGGAGTAGATCTTGTTACCTTTACTGCTTTCAATCAGAGATACATTGGGGTCTATGTGAGGAGATAGATCCAGTAAGAACTTGTCGAATCGGTAAACCTCAGGCCCAAGCTCAACCCCTTCTTAAATGTCAATGCTGTTTGCTGCGACGGGATAGGGGTATAAAGACTCACGTCCAGCGATGTCGGTCACAATAGCATCCTTGTCCGCTTCTTTGTCAGATTGGATAAACTCATCCACCGTTCTATCGGCGTACTCGTTGGAAGCAGCAGAGCTGGCGGGAACTGCGGGAAGTGAAGTGAATGCCATATTTGAAGAAATCTGGAGTTTATGGGATGATCGATAGAATCTTAGGGGGTATGTGGAAGGTTTCGCCGCAGATTCTTGAGTTTATGATGTGTTGGTACAGGAGGAAAGGTCGATAAATAAGAAGCGAGGTAGCCGATACTAGTCGAGAAATGTATTAGATCTGCGTTCCTGAGTATTCTTAAGTGATATGTTTTCCTTCTGCTGATACCACTTATTCGTCGCGGATGGTAGGGATATTGGAAGGGCAATGTGAAAGGAAGTCGGAGTCCTTGGGTCTTTGCGGAGTGATGATCGACTTACTTCTGGGTAGAGCAAATTTGGATTGTGTCCTGTAAATGCAAACGGTTCAAACTGTGATCATTCGCGGTATCTACTCCACTGCTTATCAGACTTGTTGTCTTGTTGTAGTTTGGGGAAGTTGCTCTCCACCCTGTGACGAGTACCAGTTGGCCACGGAGAATGAAAGTGTATGGTAATGAGAATAGCTTGGAGTTCGCGGAAGTGAAACTACTCACCAGCTCTTCACACATAAATGCCCAAGTTGATTCCAATCTGCTGAAGAAATTCTGAATCTCATAGTCAGTGTCGGCGTTCCTGGCCTCGTTGGGCTTGCGGCAGTGAAGAAAACACAAGGAGCGCGATACAACTCCTCCGTATTGTGTCGCTGATGGTGGCAACAAGGAATGGCATGAGCCTTGGTGTAGTTCAATAAAGTCCAATACTCACAGAACAATTCTACTGCGCAAGACCGAAGCGGTTTCTGGCTCTGTCGCGGGCTCTGCGGATGGTGGGGTAGAATGGTAATGACCGAGGCGACTTGAAGGAGGTTCAAGGACCGTGAAAAGAGAAAATCGAATTCCTTCTCGTCGTCCCATAAGACGCAAGAAGAGAAATGGTTGCTGGAATGAGTGACAATGAACAATGGAATTGTGCAAGTCGGGAGGAGAATAATGGTGTTGTTGTGATGGTGGGGAAGAACGGTCTCACGAAGTCACGATTGATTGATTATCGATTGCAGCTTTTCTGCAAAGGCGGTCAACTTAGCGTCTTCCAGCTGTCCCACCCTTGCCACTCTACATGTAAAAGAGATCATCACAATTTACCTAATCAGGGAGGCTTACTTGTTTACCCCATCCCATTGACCACAATAAAAGGTCATTGGTCAAAGGGAATCAGAATGCAGTTTACTTTTCCATTGAAAACACCTCAGTGGAGGTACTTAAGGTATGTATAAGTAGATGGATCCAATAATGCAACTCTCCTGCGATTTGCTGTGCTGGAGAACTTTGTACTAGGTAAGGTAGTCAAATTAAAGAGGTACAGTACGAGTACCTACCTTAGGTACAGTAGGTAATACTCTATTGAAGGTGCTGGTAATGGTGCAAATGCCATGGCAGGCACTTAGTCGGCCGCTTAACTTGATCCAAGAAGCTCGCTTATTCAATCATTGTGCCGTGAGGTACCTTATGGTAACCTCAGGAAATTTGTATCCTCATTAAATAATGCGTGGTCGAATTTCTCTAAGCCACAGCAGGTAAACATTTCCCTTTGACTGGACGTTTTCAGGATGGCGCCTGATGCGCAAGGCGGCAAAGTCTAAATGGCTAAACCCCGGCTAGAAGACACCAGGAAAACAACATCTGGAAATGCCCGAGGACTAATCGCAGACAACGGCTTTGATCAACAATGAACGACGTTGCAGATTGGTGCATTGTGCTATTTGCCATCATTTATTTATCCCAAAGGAGCAACAGAATGCATGCGTGCCTTGGTTTCGCCCGCCCGGGTAGGCTGCAGAGCGAGAGAGCGAGAAGGGCAGCGTGGTAGGTGGCGGGCAACTGACACGACCAGAATACTCGAATCATGCCTACTGCGGTCATTCGATTTCATCAGTCCTCGACATCCAGACCTTGGACATACAAGAATCAGACATCTGGGCGCTATAATCATCACTAGGTGCATACGCCAGGGCAGGAAGAGCGAACTCGACCAAGGCAGACAATATGACAGGACGGGAGACAAATGGGGAAGCATGCCAGGTGGAAGCCTTCAGATGTGATCTTTAGATCGACCAGGTAGCCCACGGGTCTGGACATTATGGGTTAGTCCCTTGACTTTCATTGACTTGAAAGTAGGGAAGCTATCAAAATAAAAAGCCGTTCTCTACCATGCCAGTCTCGTCGCCTCGATTCCCCATCTAGAATGACGAGAGGTAACGGTCGGTTGAATATGATTCTGAGAAGAGCTTTCTGCTGGAGAGGAGCATTTGGGAGTCAACTCACAAGTGTGGAATGTCAATAACGACGTAAAGAGCAGCAGGTAATCACTGTAAGTTGGAAGCTTTATTTCTCCTTTTTTGGCTGCGAGGGTGTGCTCCTACAGTATGCGATAGGTATTGGACGTTAAAAGACCACTTCAAATGTTACTCCATCGCGTGAATCTCACAACTGGAACCTTCAAACAATTCACGGATGGGACAGCCGCTCCCTGTATATGACATACGGTAATTGCTATTTTTCGGTCATACTTCTCGCCCCGGCAAAGAAGGTACAATTGGAGACGGAGACGCTACACAACGAAGGCGAAGAACACAAATTGCAAGAAGGGACTCGTTTACAACCGACGGAATTACATCGTCATCACAGAAGAAGCACTAGATAAGTTACAGAATAGTACTTAATTGTAGGGTAAGGTTTGATTTCATGTGATGTCAACTCCCTAAGCCCAGGTTACATTCTAACTGCACACTGCACCATTCATGGCCGATCATAATGTTATAGAAGTCTATAAGTTCGCAAATCAGACCAATCTCAGTCTACATTTGAGTCTTGATTGGGCTTTGAAGGCTATACTTGCACACGAAGCAACTGGAAGAGCGAGGTCAGAGTTGAGCAGTATTGCTTTTTGGACCCGACTCAAGTTCTTTTTGCCCGCGATGATAACCAGCGACTTGCCTTCCATCCTTCCTTCTTCTTTTGGAGTCAATTGAACGAATGTCATATATAAATTCTGTACTCATACTGAACCTACAAATGTGCACTTGCAGCCACAGCACCTTTTCAATATAAATCGCCGGCTAGGTTGTACTTTCGTACATAAGTAATGGCAAGAAATACATGTGTATCTTTCATCGTTCAGTCAAATTGCCATGCTGGTCCCTGTCCTTGGGAAGGTGTAATCGGCAATGAGCTTCGATTTCGGCTTGGAGACACGAAAGACTCTTTGGAACTCCATTACTCAAGCATTACTTTGAAGCTTTCTCCAGCCACAACACTTCAGTGTCCCAATCTTGAGCTGGGACAATTCACTGAATCACCTGCTTTTTACTCAGCTCATTTAGTGGGCTCAAAGTGAATTGGGAGTAAATGGCGGTTTGTAGTTGAAATCCTCATCCTCGCCAAAATTATCAATACAAACACCACATCAGACTCACCCGGGCATCTTTCATAATTCCACAGACGCAATTTTGCATCTAACGGAAGTAGGGTCAGCCAGCACCGGGACGACTTTCTGTACCTAGGCTTTGGTAGGGGCTGAATTGTCTGGGACGGATACAGGGGGGTGTTTTGTGTCAGGAGTATTAGAATTACAGTATGAAATGTTTCCATACCCTGCATCCCGCACCCTGCCTCCTTACATCTATATATCTAGCCTCCTCCATACACTTTCAACCTACAGCTTTTAATATCCTAAGACGATTTCAGCAGTTATAAGTCGCCATTTGATCCCAAAGAGATTTCAACCATCTATTGTGACAACCAACAACCAATTTAATTGCGCATTACAGACGCTCCAAGGCTTCAAACTGCGCGTAAGCTTAAGCACGTCGATATTCATCGATGCTGGCTTCGGTAGGAAGCCCAGAAGTCTTATATCGAATGGATCTGAACCAACAAAATGACAGCCAATGGACACATAAAGCTTCTTCCATGTCCAAGATGACCAGTGTAATTCCAATTTCACCACAGAGTTACTCCAGAACTACAACCCATTTTCAATATCAACCGTTATCGCGCCGTCACTACTCGTAACAGGCCGGCACCCAACCATCGAAAGTTGAACCCGGTTACTACAATTCTGCCATCTTTCACAAACAACAATCTCCACGTCCCAGTCTGTGCGAATATCCACCGGCTTTCGAAGAGTTGGATCCGCTTGCTTTTGCAGAGCTGGATTTTGAATCAAAGGAAGGACGTTACCAGGCAGCTCCACAGTTGTATGAGCGGCTACCCATGCCGGTTACACACTTCGATTTGACAAAATATATGCAGCAAATCGATCCCCTTTAGATTCAGAGCGAGCACATCTTGCCTACAGGAACTGAAGTATGGCCGCCGGATAGCCAGCCTTCGACTTCATAAAACCGCTCTAGCTCGCCAGAAGACATTACTATAAGTCTTAGAAGTTACGCGCGTCTTCGTCACTCGAAAACTAGGGGTGAGCGTTGTTGCTATCCTTCCCTCACCCACTAAATAAACCATATTCGCCCTGGTATTTAAAGGGGGCTAGTCTTCAAAGGAGGTTCAGAACCTACTAGAACTCTAATCACGTTGGCTTGGCTGCCGGCAGAAAAGATACTACTTCGGCCACTTCGGCCACTTCGAACTTGAAGCTATTCAGACACAATTACTACTACTACAGACCTCAACGTATTCTAAGCCGCCCACCAGACCCTGTACCAGATATTCCTGACTCAGACGAAGAACTTCTTATCATCCCATAGGTCAGCAACTCCTTACCAAGCTACTACACAGTCTTGGGACTCCCGAAATGGGCCTGGGGTGGATAGTATCAAAAGACGGTGATATCCATGTTCGGAGAAATCACCCTTCCGCCAGTTCTTACGATCGGGCAGTTTTGTCGGCATTACTATACAACTACGTAACATTAAGTCCACAGGCTCATCGAGCCATATCAATTCCTTGATATACAAATATCGCAGAGCGAGAGCAGGCCAAGAGTCAAGACCTGGCCACAAAGCCACTGGACTTCCGTCCCCTGATCAGAATCCAGAACCTGGGAGTATGGTTCTTCCAGGAGATGGAGGTGGGGACAACGGCGTTCATAAAGAGAGCGTGGAAATGGCAGATACTGGCATCCCTAATCCACCGCCGAGCACTGGCTCCACGGATGTCAGCTCAGGAACGCCAGCTACTGCAGCCCGAGGTCGTTCCTTACCAGTGAGGATGAATTTGTGCACCACTCAAGTAATCATATGGCAGGGTACATCACAGGACCAAGCGACAGGTCATTATTCTGCTGCTCGAGACGACTCCGAGGAAGCAATATGGGCAATAAATGAAAGCCTGAAACAACGGGCGTTGACCAGGGCATGGAATCATTGCTCAAGAGTATAGAGAAACTGTTTATCGAAGATCGGACAAACTTCATCCTTAATGTAGTCTAGATGCTTGACAAAATGGGGGATCTTAATAAATGGTTTAGCCCAACTTGAAGTTAAAATCAAGTAAGATCAGGGTCACCCTACTTTACAGTCAAAATTTGTTCGCGCACTCGACAAAGAGCGTTTCCTGGCAGAAGATTATGATATTATTGAGGATTGGTTTAACATATACAAGTATGAGAAGGCAGTAAAGAATATCCACGACGAGGATATATACAATATAGGCGAGAAGGTAGTAATGATGGGCGTCATTAGGAAGATGAGAGTGATTGTTTCAAGACTATCGAGGATCGGACCAACTTCTTGCTTAATGTAGTTAAGATACTTAATAAAAGGAGGGATCCTAACAAATGGTTTAACCCAACTTCGAGTCAAAATCAAGTAAGATCAGGGTTACAGACACAGCATCGCCGGTTCCAGTAACGAGAGCGAAAGCAAGCCAGCAAGGGCTCAACTGGTTACGGTGGAAATTGATGACGACGCCGACACTGACGAAGAGTCAGATATCAAAAATCAGGTGGATGAGAAGCTCAAGAACCATCAACCACTCAAAGCTAAAGTCGACAAGGGTATTGAGAAACCTAACAACTGGAGAGCTGAAAAGGCTCGAAAGTCAGAAGGAAACACTGACTCAAAAGCCAAGTCTAACGATGAAGTGTATGTTTTATATCGGCGTGGCTACGGGGAGGAGCTACTACAGTATTGAGACGCGCGGGTATAGGGACGAACATGATATGTAGGACGTGTATGGAAAACTTCTTTCATATGAGTGGAAGAGGAAGAAAGAGGGAAAAACTCCAATCTAGGCAGGTATGCCCCATGAGATTTTACACGTAGATAGAAGTCGAGTACCTACGAGAAACAGATTTAATTTACCCTCCAAATAATCCTTGCTAGAAGTAAAGAATGTGAAGATATAGATAAAACATGACATATATGTAAGGAGCACAGCTCTACATATACGCTACGTTATTAGCTTGCTTAGACTTAAGAGCTTCTTCGAACATCCCAGGAACGTCCGAGTATTGTATTTACTCTTGTGCCCATTATAAGAGCTCCGATAAATCTGGCAATGAACGCTGTATATGAGCAAGCCTTCTTGATTAGTCTTTAAAGTGGCCAGTTTCAATTCACTCTATACATCAAGCTCTAATATTCCCTCAACTCCTTGTAGCTCTACAGGGTAAGTAGAGTAGAAGGCTTTTAGCACATCGCCGATGGCGAAAGGGCAGGGCTTATACTTTGACATCAATAGGCTAAGATTTTATGCCATTGCGCTCATCTTCGTATTATAAAATGCTTTTCTCCAATAACCATGGAACTTGTAGCAGTGGAAATCCACATCGCAGAGGTGCCCTAGAAGCGAATAATGCGTAATTATGCTTTTTGGTCCCCATCATTCCGTTACACTACACATTTTGGCAGCACTTTAGAGGTGTACCGGCATGGGACTAATGATGTCTGGTGGCAAGATAGCTCAAACATTAAGCTATTGTTAGTGTAGTACTCTAGCTAACACGCCTCATACTGTCTTTAGAACAGATGGTAACATGTTCCTTTCCAACAAACAGAACAAATAGGGTCAGTGGCGCAGTTGGCAGCGCATTCGCTTTGCATGTGAAAGGACTTGGGTTCGAAACCCAACTGATCCAATAAGTCCTATACTTTTACACTTTTGTGCTATTCTTTTTCTTTTGTTTCCACTGGCGTTGGAGGTCAGTCTTACTACGTAGGGCAAGAGAGGAAGGGACTGGTTGGTTCAAATAAATGTATAAATTATTTCAAAATGACGAGATCCTGCTTCATTCAGTAGATGACTTTACTACCTATGAACTCTCCGTTGCTTTCCCCTTTCTATTTTCTTTTCTCCTTTGCCATAGAGGATGTTAACTCTGCGCATTGTGGGTCAGGTTACTCGAGGTAAGTTTGCTCCACAAACTTATGAGGCTAGAGAACACTGCCCAAGATCTCAGTATATCGATGCTGTGGAAGCACGACAGTCATCCCCAATTTTAAATTAGTATTCTATTCCCTTGAAAGATAAATTTTAGATCATTTGAAGTGGCAGCTGTCTTGTTGGAATTCTAGCGACGTGCTGCACTTTTATGGATGCCATTTTGAAAACCAGGCAGCATTACACCAGCACTACACGTGTCATATACACGGAACCTTAGGTTGTAAATTTCTCAGAAGGTCGCCGCACATTGCACAATTTCAAAAGCAATCCAAACTCCCACCTCGCCTCAACCAACAGCATCACAAAAGATCGAGCACTGCGCAGCGCAGCTATTCACCTTTCATCTTCTTCAGTTCAACCTCTTTCTACATCCCATCGTACCTCCACAGCATCAAAACCTCGATCTTTCAGTCTCATATTCCCCAAGGTCATCATCGTGATGACTTAGAACGTCGATCTTGAAGATCTTGACCACCCAGTTGTCAGTCAACACGAATCATTCCGTGGCCCACAACAAGCCATGAGTAAGTATGCATTTCGTCTCAAGAAGAATAGAAATAAAAGCTTACCAGACAAGACAGTCCATTCCGACATGCAATTCAACAGCGTATACGCATCAGTGACCAATAGCTACGGTACCAACGCGAAGCTGCAAAGAACCAAATAAATCACCACCACCCTCGTTGCAAAGCCCATCACAAGAGACGCGGCTTTCAGCCAACTGTTACATGACAGTCGATCCAGGATCCAACGACGCAAATCATATCAAGGATAGAATCTGTGGAATATGATGATGCATTCCGAGGGATTGCAAATTTCTTCACTGTGGGCTGTCGCGGACGAGAAGTTTGCAGCTGCTGAGCGAATGACTCGAAATGATGCCAAGTCGGATAGAAGTGCGCTGGCTTTACTTTCTGACGCTGTTGACAGCAATGGTGTACGCGAAGCTAAAGTAAAGCCAGAAGAGGAGGACATGAAGACGCCAGTGACATCTTCTTTAGGCGAGGACCGAGTTCCAGCTCCTTACTTCGGTTTTCTCTTTCGCAACTTGGGACTGACCTTGCGGATCATACAACAAACACACCAGTAAAACCTTCCTTAGAAGATGACTTGAGCGACACCCCAGTTCCATTCATCTTCCGCAACTTGGGGGTACCATTACGCATCATGCGCCGAGATTCGCCGATTAATCGAAAATGCCCCTAAGAACATTCCTCAACGCAACTTGCTAGTTGTTCTTCCCTGGACAGAATTGAAGACATAGAACTAGCAGGGCAGAACTCAACGAGGGGTAAAACTGTTGAACTGTACAATGGTACTTTTGTCAGAATCACTGCCATTTTCAAGAATGTTTAGACGGATGAAGGTCGTTTTCGTGGCTGGCTTGTGAAGAGAGTTGAAACTCTTGATGGCAAACTAGACCATAAAGATAATGATCTATGCATCGTCTTTTGATGCCGACAGCAACAACAGAAGAGTAAAGGAGGTACAAATTACTATTGAGGTTGATTTGGCAGAAGTCAAGAGTTTAAGAAAGGTCGTCATTACGAACGAGCAATTCCAGCGCCCATACCAGTGGCGATCAGAAGTCACACTGGAACTCGAGCGATATGGGTTATATCTTCTACTCCCTCTCTCCTACAGTCAAAGAATTCTCAATGTGCCTGGCCAAGGGTCGAGAAGGCCAGTCCCGCTAAAAGGCCATGCCGGTTCAACCGGCCTCTGACCTCACCGAAAAGAACACCACACCTCCATCCATCCACCCGTGATGAAAAGCGGATCGAAGTTCTCGGAGCCATAACAAGCCGCCCTGCTGTGTTTAGAAGTGCCTTATGTTGATCATAATTTGGCTCGCCAAGACTCGACAAGGTCAGTGACGCTATTGAATAAGTTGTTGTCGCAAATTTCCTGAAGCCCTGGTGGCTTAAGAGAGAGGACTTTCGGCTTTTCTCATATGTGCCCTTGGAATAGAGATGCATTGGAGTGGAAGGAACTTGGTTCACACAGTCCTCTTCACGAAGATATCAGACGTCTTGAAGTGCCGTAAGTTGAACTCCTCGACTAAACTTATACATAGACGAGAATAACCAGAGACAGGAACAGTTGTCATTTCCTCTCGGTTGCCAACCAGAGACTCCCTGTCAAACCAGAATCTTTCCTTGTCCCCGGAATCAAAGCGCTATCCCTTACACACAGAACTGTTCTTTGTGAATCACATGTTTTCCTGCAAATCTCACTTATAAGCAGCTACTTGGGTAAATTCGTAAAGTTAGCAATGTTTATGCAACTTTCATTGAACTGACCGAGAGATTCATTCATAATGAGGAGACGGTTGCTGACTTGAGTAGCTTGCAAACGACTTCACGCCATCCAACGAAGCGGGCAGCTGCTCCTGCCATTAAATATTGCAGACTATTCTGTACTCTGGATACGGTGAACGTTAAGCTGCGCAGCAACCTGAAGCGGAGTCAATTCCTTGAGTCGGTTAACTTAATCTCACCACAGACGACATGAGTAACTAATACAAACTTTTTATTGTCGTTTTGCTTATGCAAATGATGAACTGATTGAAGAGACTATTCTGTCGGCCAGCACCTCCACGGTCCACCTTATCAATCTTCGCATCCTCCCTCCTCACCACACGGGTGTTAGGGCATAGGCAGCCACATGGTCACTGGTACTAGCCTGCCACTACTAGAGCTCCTTCTTGCTCTCTCTCTTCTTCTTCTTCTCTTTCTTCTACAGAGACGTTAACACCCATTATAGAAATCAATCGAAGTCTATTCAGTTGCTTTCTACCTTGCGTGTGCTTGTTCTCCTACACCGGGTCCGTCCCACCTAAAGGGGGACTTCGAGCTGCAGAGGTTAGAGATCGAGGAGGGCAC
Organism: Pezicula carpinea; assembly: GCA_026119845.1. NCBI lineage: Eukaryota > Fungi > Ascomycota > Leotiomycetes > Helotiales > Dermateaceae > Pezicula > Pezicula carpinea. Next base: position 301,724 of record JALRMK010000024.1, read on the forward strand.
TCGTATCCATGCCAAGGACATCTATGACCCTTTTGACAACCATTCATATCCTGTGACCCCTGTCAATGCACCAGATCCAGCTCCACCAACTAGCAATCACACCTAGGGGCTTAGCGAGCCAGGAATAGCCCTCGAGGGACTAAAATTAGAGGGATACAGCGAGTAAGAGTCAAGGCAAAATAGACATAGCAGGCAGTCGTGAGCATTTAACATTGGTGAGAATTAGAAGCAATTTTTGGCTCTGTCACGGTAGCAGAGAATTGGAAAACTAAATACCAATAACAATACCTATAAAGACAGTCGTGGTAGCACGTGTTTTAGTGACTGAGAACCATTAACTGTCTTTACAGTATGACTTGAGAAATGAAGTGGAAGGGGGAGGCATCCGAAAAGTGGTCAATATAAACATGCGCCAGTAATGTTAGCGTATCCTTGGCACTAGGGGTGCAGATGCATCTCGCTTAGCTAATCGTACGAGTATCTTTGTGTCGGAATTCGCCGAATACTACAAACCCCGTCCCTTGTTTGCTTGCAACGACACCTTCCTCAAGTCAAAATAGCGACTCACCAGTTGCTTTGTCTGGGGTACTGTTCTGTGTCGTATTTTCGTTTACCTTTCATCCCCCCTGAAAATGACCCCAGACTTAACGGGGAATCACAGGTTATACCATAAAGCGTTAGCCTATTCTTCTTATCGTCCTTATCGCAATATGAGGGGTGAAATATTTTTTCGCGTTTTTTGACCCCGCGACATTGTGATTCAAAAACCAGCAAACCTAGCAAATCCACCTGATTCACGGACTCGAGACTTGAAGTATATCTTCAGTATCCCTCTTCTTGCTGAGAAATTGTACGGTACTTACCTTGGTCTTAAAAATTGCCCAAACTCCTACCCGCAGTTATGTCTTCCGCCGCTTCCTCCACATGCAAGGTCGTCCTCGCAAACACTGTAGCCAAAGCACTGCTCGCCGAAAACAAAGAAGCGCTTTCAAAGCTTTCAAACAAGCCTCTACTCGTTGGCTTTCTGGCAAACGAAGATCCAGCAGCTAGAGTTTATGCTGATTATACCGCCAAGACATGCATTGAAAAGTAGGCCCTCATTTGTCACCATCGTGCTCAACTGAGCATCATAAGGGAGAGTAAGTGAATACTGCATATACACTAACAATAACAACAGCGGTTTTGGATTTGAACTCCGCAAATCCAGCCCAGAAGATGTCGAAGAAGATATCATCTCAGCAAACCAAGACTCGAACGTCCACGGAATAATAGTCTACTATCCCATCTTCCCAGCCGCCTCCCGACGAGACCAATACATCCAATCAGTTGTGGCTCCAACGAAAGATGTCGAGGGACTCTGCCATTCTTATATCTTCAACATGTACCAGAACGTCCGATTTTTGGATCCTCCACACAATAAGCAAAAGTCGATTCTTCCATGTACCCCTTTGGCTACCATCAAAGTTCTCGAGTACCTACACATCTACAACGTTATCTTGCCCTACGGAAACCGTCTGTACGGAAAGACCATTACCGTCATAAATCGCTCGGAGGTAGTGGGAAGACCATTGGCTGCATTGCTAGCAAACGACGGAGCCACAGTCTACTCGGTAGACCTCGACGGCGTCCAAATTTTCACCCGTGGCCAAGGAATCAAGCAACCAAAACACGAGGTCCGCGTTTCTTCCACCATGACCCAGAATGAAGCCTTAGCTCTTAGCGACGTGGTAATCAGTGGTGTACCTGGGGAAAAGTTTAAGGTTCCGTGTGACATGTTGAAGGAGGGAGCTGTGTGCATTAACTTCTCGAGCGAGAAGAATTTCGATAAAGATGCTGTTAAGGAGAAGGCTAGTATCTATGTGCCAGCTATTGGCAAGGTTACTATTGCTATTCTGCTACGAAATCTTCTGCGTCTTGTCAGTCATCAAGACTCCTATTCTTCACGACCAGTTGCATTGTAGTATTGGGGTGGGCTGATGGTTTTGTGAGTCTCTTGTTTCTCGTTCAGGTCTAATTAAGACTAACGCATGGTGTAGATAAGTTTGGGGCATACACTTGGGCGGAGTTAAGACATGGGTCACTACGAGAATATGATTGGATAGACAAAACAAAAAAAGACGAATTCTCATATTGCTCCTTGAAGAGCTTTCATCACTGACTCCTTGAGACACTGATCTTGCTCAGTGCTCACTCGGAAGTTCTTGTCTCAATCGCTGACTCATTTGAAAAACCTATACATTGCAGGCCAGAGAGATCCGCTCCACTGGCGAGCGAGTAATTGCAACATGAGTCGGGAAAATGAATAAAGACAAGAAAGAAAGAATTTTGTGCAAAATATGCTGATCTCATTAATATCCTATAAGCCCTCAGACATTTCTTCAAGCTGTCGATATCATTTGAGTCTTGCTCGAGGGTGTCTAAATCGTTGATCAGTTGATGTAACATAAAATGAGGGCTGGATACAATAAGTACCTGTGCAGAAACGCGCTTGAATCTCAACAAATGTTGCTGATGGCAATTTTGTGATGATTGTTTCCCAATCCAACGACTCGACACCGCCGCACCGCAAACTTAATCAGTCTCTGAAGAAGCCAAGTAAACGGATCAAGTATTGCCAACATATCCAACGTTTTCCCCGACAGCTTTATCATGCTTGGTGATGTGTAAGGCTACTCTCCTGATAAGAACCATCAAGTCAGCTGGATAAACTGAGTCCGCGAGGAAGATTGTGCATACGTACAGACAGACATATTAAACTGCGCCAACCCGACCAAGACGGTCTCCCGCTTCTAACAGTGCGTTCGAACATGTCGACAATGAAGATGTTGATCTACAGTGACCTCAATCCAAATTGATGCCTGACTATGTGATCTTCTGCAGAAATCCTACATCAAGTCAATTGATACCACAGAGAAGTGCGAAGCTCCATACAAAAACCAGCAAAGCCACCAACTCAATAGATCTCACCTCTCTCAAAAGGCTCACGACCTCCCTTAACGCGTCTCCAGAGGAAACGTACAACGAAGTAGACCTCATTGACGAAAACCCAGATGAGGATCAGGAATTGCGTGTAGGGCTCTCCATGGTGTTGTTCCTCACAGTAAAGTGTCATCTTGACGTGTTCGGTTGGGTTGGCTCTTCTTATGGATCTTGAGGTGCAAATAGCGAGGTCTGCAAGTGAGTCCGCGAGTCTGCGAGTTTGATTGGTGATTGGTTGGGAATGATGAGGGATTTGGTTGATGAGAAGTGTTTTGAGGTGAGATTGAAAAGAGAGAGAGAGAGAGAGAGAGAGAGAGAGAGTCTGGCTTGGGTGGGAGAAAGTCGCGCTAATTGAGGTGCTCAGTTGGGTAGTAAACAAGATAAGAACGGCAGTATACTTGAAATCTCCTTGTTCGGCCATGAAGGTAGGCTGTGTATGCAAAACAAGTATTAAAACCATCTTTCGCCTTATACTTATCAGCAGAACATAATATGTCGACCTTGCATCTCTCAAGCCAAGCTGAGTACGAGAGATGAAGATGGGATGATGCATAATGAACCTGTCGTATGACTTGCTCATAACGAGTTTATTGGCATGGAGACATGATTATCTATAATGGAGAGGTCTGGATATTTCTGTGGGAGAGCCATAGCAGCAGTTAGTATATTTTGCAACTATACTTCTACGATTTCACCACAGCCACCTTTACTAGTTCTTCTTTTCCTCCTGTGCACACGGAAGTTCGTGCCTTTGCATATGAGTAGCCTCAATACGCCTTATATGGTATTAAATTGCCAAAATAAATCAGTTTAACACTTCACAAAACTCTGCTTCCCGCTGTTTCGCTGCTATACCTACTTGCTATGTAGCAAAATGAACTGCTGATCACTTAGTTTACAGGTACTGTGTATTATGCTTTGAATTGTTGCCACAATCTACAGTGTCTACAATAGTGTGTGTACAGTACTGTACCGTACGAATTTGCCTACAAACAAATAGATAACTTTTGAATTGCCTCGTCAAGATAATCGGGTAAGCATCCATTGATGTCCCCCCCCCCCCCCCCCATAGGCAAATGATATTCACAGCCTTCGCAGAACCTTCACCGTATCGGCGCCTTAACTTCATCCTCCGCAATCAACTTCTCGGTAGCTGTATCTAACTTGCTTCCTCCTCAAGTACTACCGTGGGCTTCATCTCTGCCATTACTGATACCTTAGCACCGAGCTCAACTCCACAAAAGCTCGTCATGTAATCCACGAGAACAAGAAAAATAAGCAAAAGCTAGCCCTTGATAATTCAGAGTGTTCACTGAAACACTGCATGTATGAGCTCCAGAAGCTAGGTATCAAATGTAGACACCACATCCAAGAACCCTTTTACTAAGTTGGATGTTTCAAGAGAAAGTAAATAACAGAACTAGTTTAGATCCAGAAATTCGCACTTTCAGTAGGAGATTATTGGTACAGTGCTAACAACATAAGTAAGATTGGCAACAGTGCATAATAGAGCAACAAAACATGCATTCTATTTAAAACCCGTCTCTGTTCTTCCGGATGGTCCAGTACGGACGTGAGCTGAGAAATACCGTTGTATGTGATTTCAACGAAGTAGTGGTGGAAGTTCGCGAAGACATCTTCTGGCATGATGTTCGGCCAGTTTTTCCTGGTGAAGATGTGTTGCTACCATGAAGCAGGTCCCAAGAGATAAATCGTGCAGAAGTCTGCATTGCTATTTTGTCAGTGTGCGGAATCTGTATGGATAACGTAACCTAGCAATTAACGAAAAGGATGGAAAGAAACTGGGTGATTCTAGCTACTGGGAATCTTAATTCGATTTATATAAGTAGTTAGCCATTGAGGAGATGATGGGCCACAATAGTGGAGGTAGCAAAGACATTTATCTTCCTCGCTCGGGGTTATATACTTGATTTCGTAGCCTTGCAACTTTCTGAAAACAATTTGCTTTAAATATATTGTGAAATGAGTACGATAATAATTACAACATAATGAAAGTTAATACTACATTATATTACCAACGACAAACTTAGGCTGTTCTTCTGTCAAACTAGCGAGGTAGCTATAACAGACCTAACAGCTGCTTCATTACTCCTTCTAAACGTTGTTCGGAATCAGCAGGCAGTCTCCTCTCCCTCCATGCCACGAATCCATCGGGTCTTACCAACAACGCACCCGTGCTTGAGATTCCCGCCGCAACTTCAAAGGCACGCTTCGGATTAGCGACATCGTCTTTCGGTCCTACACAAAGCGCCAATATCTCAGCACCTCCAAGCTTGTCATTGACATTTTGCACGGCTTTTACCCACGAAAGCCCAGCACTACCAGCAAACAACACAAAGTCTTTCCCCGACAAATCCAACGTCGAGATGCGTTTTCCCTCTTTCTCCACCCAGACATGCGGTACTCTACTACCCGGCCTCCCATCTAGTGAGAGGAAAGCTGAAGGCATATTCTAAGCTCGCCAAGTCAAACCCCCTAGCGGCCACGTACTTTCTTCCACGATTGCCTTCGAGCGGTAAGTATACCCAAATCCACTCATCAAATGCAGCCTGCTAACCACCTTAGCCACCCTAACCACCGTCTTGAGATCCCTTTCCAAAGAAATCAGTCCTCGCTCATCAGCGGCTGAGCCTGACAGCTCAGCTGCAACCATGTCAACAGGTAGACGTTCTGTTTCGTAGGTTTCGAGGAGGGATGGAGAAGCCTGTTGCTTGAGCACTGCTGCTATTTTCCACGCCAGATTATGCACATCCGAGATTCCTGAATTGGCACCTTGGCCAGCATAGGGCGGCATTTGATGTGCTGAATCTCCAGCCAAAAAGACTCTCCCTACGTGGAATTTCTCCGCGACTCGCACGCTTGCTTGCCAAGGCAAAATACTCCTAATCTCAAGCTTCATATCAGGCATTCCGAGCGCTATTCTTAAGAGATTCGCACATCTCTCGGGCGTGAAATCTTCTGGCTTTTCGCCTTTAGTGGGCTCGTATAGAAGATGGAAAACCCAGCGATCGCTATTGTTGATTGCTGTGAAGAATCCAGAGAGTTCAGGACGATTGATTTGGCAGATGGAGAATTCCCGGTCTTTGACGAGGGACGCTAGATCAGCGTTGAAAAGTATGTTAAGGAGGTTGCCAAGGGAGCCTTGACCTGTCCGTGATATACCAAGTTGGGTGCGGATAGGAGAGTTAGCTCCGTCTGCTGCTATCAAGTAGTCGGCTGTTATACTGTAGGTGGTGTTGTCTGATCGATCCTTGAGCGTAGCAACGACTTTGTCTTCATTCTGCTCGATGCTCATACATTCCGTATAAAACCTCGCATCAACACCCCTTTCTCTCGCAGCTTTCAACAAAACAGGTTCAACCACATCCTGCGTCCCGAATTGTCCCCGTTCTGGACCGGTTTTCTCAAACAAGTCAGCGTATGGAAATTCTCTCTTCTCGCTCCTTGGTCTGGACTCGATGAATTCTTTCAGTGACGTTCCGGAATAAATGCCCATGCTGGGAGACAAGGAAGCTCCTGCTTCGCGAACGGCCGCGGAGATGGAGACAGAACGGTAGAGCTCCATTGTTCGTGCGTTCACTGAGCGACAACGAGGGTGAATTGAGGTTCCAGAGTGGCGTTCGATGAGCATGCATGGAATGGAGTGATGGTTCAAAAAGAGAGAGGCGCTAAGACCGACTATGCCGCCGCCAACTATGAGGACCGGAATATGGTCTGGGTTATTTGAAGACATCATGGGCGGTCGTTAAGGAGGAAAGAAAGGTAGTGAGTTGCGGAATAAGTGAGGATGTTGCTTTTCCAGGCGTATTGTGGCTATACAACAAGGCCGTAACTGCGTGGCTGGTGGCTGGAGCCTGTACGGTATGATTGCTTCAAGTGAAGGCGTTAAATTTTCGTTGGAATTCTGATACTTGACGTTGCTGTCCTTTTGGGGTGCCTAAGTGAATTTTGATTCCCAGATGTACGATTTTTGGTGCTGAGGCTGAGCGCCAATCCAATATATATGTATATATACTTTAGGAACTTTAGGCAACCTCGACGATAAACTAAAGTGCAGATCGATGACGCTTCGGTAAATAGTTCTGCCCGATACAATAAGTACGAGTAACGAATAAGCGATGGATCGAGGTTTGTTCGGGAATTAGAAGTTTCCGAGGGCCCCGACCATACCCGACCACTTACATCAAACAGGAGCGAATTGACATCTGTACATACCTACCTAGGAAAGAAAATCAAATCTTGACTGTTCATGGCACAAACATTCACCAAAGCTTATGTAGACCCGGGGTGGAAACCCGAGTCCTTCAACGACTCAGACAAGAACGATACGCTGTGCTATATACGCGACGCGAAGTCTCGGGGTACGAGATCTTCGAGTAGATGCCTTTTGTATTATATGGGATAGTAGTGAGGATAAAACAATAGATATCGATACCATGGCGTCAGTTTATAAGAATGCAACAGTTACCATCTCCGCAGCTTACGCCATGGGCGTAATTAATGGGTTTCTACGAGACTCACAAACTGAGAACTTTGAGAAAGCATATGAATTCCCCTTCGCCTTGCTTAACGGCGATTTGACAACCGTATATTTTACTGGTTTTCATATGGGCCAGGAGACTGACGAACTCATAGAGAAGCGAGTATGGTGTTTTCAAGAGTCTATGTTATCATCGTGGGGCCTTACTTTTGGTTCGCAGCAACTACTCTGGAGCTGTTAGTCAGTTAGTATTCTCTACGAATATACAACTTTTGTTAAATGATGTCGGATGAGTTATCCAGGTCTCAAAGGTTCTGAGAGAGTAGGAAAATACTAATGTTTGCTGCTGTATCGCAATCCTTAGTTGACGAACTTGTATGTACAGTGTAAGCCAATTTAAAAGAGCAATATCATGTATTTTGCCGATCTGCGACAACTGCGCCGCCCAGTCTTCAAGCCTGATCATTCAGATACACACACTGAGACTGAAAGGATGCATATTTGGAACCTTATAGTGGGGGGCTTCACTACGGGCGATAATAGTTTACCAGACTATCGTCTACCAGCCCTCTCAGGTGTTATAAACGAACTGGCACTGACATGGAATGATCAAAATATCTATGGAATGATGGGGAAAGTTATTTTGAACAGCTCTCTTAGCTATCGACGTATCGTGTCTGGATGCCGTCTCGAATTGCACGAAGTACAGAGCCCTCTCCTGGTCCTGGGTTACCACGGATGGCAAGATCCTCTTCCGTGACCTCGATAAGATTGATGCAGAACTAGTCAGCTTATATGAAGCTCCAGCAACTGAAGTCTGCCAGCGCTATAGAGACAGTGGAAATATCGTGCTGAATGCAAAAATGCTTTCAATGTCAAACTTACTAGACAAATATTTCCTGCTAATGGGCTCATGATAGCGGATGATGGTAACAAAGGTTCGATCGAGCGAAACACCGCTTTGGTACTCCTTGGTACTGCGAGGGATTCAGTTGAAACGAGTCTTTTTTTGAAGAAGACTGATGGTCTTTGGAAAAAGTGGGACTCTTCGAAGATTCCGTATCAGGAGGTCTATATGCTACGCCATCGGGTATCTCAGCGGCATTGAATGCTGCGGCTCCAGTGCTGGTTGAGATTGTATGAAGTGTTGATGCTGGAAGGAAAGAAATTGGTAGACCACCCGAGATTCATATGCTCTCATCATTTGCCACTCTACGCCTAATATCTATAAGATACATCCTTAAAACTCCTCTCTAGATTCAAGCCTCAATTCTTTTATGCCTATCATTTCCATACAAGCTCGGAACTCAACCTCGCTGCAATCTTTCAAACTGGAACGACCTTTCGAAACTGATCGAAAAGGTTATCTCTGGTTCAAATCATCGTAATATAAACTAGAACTTTAATGTCAGCATACGGCACGCAATAATGTGAATCACTTCCTGGGATTTACTAAGGCGAGCCTCTGGTTGCTGGTGCTACAAGTAGCAAAATACTTTCGACATCACAACTAATATTCTATCAACATGTTAGCATACCCTTTTACTATTCGTTATTCTTATTATACTTTCTGTCTAGCTGTACTGGGGTTTGTTTCATGCGCCTGCTTCATTATGCCTAAAACAAGGCAGAAAGTTACACTAAGTGCGAAGCATAAAAGTTTGGTAGCAAAATATTGTAAAGGTGGATACGGCAAGGCGAATAGAAACCCATCTATCCTAGTAATCTGCTGCACATAACCAAGAATATATAAATAAGATAGAGATAAAGTCCAGCCATATATAGTAGTATTGGTCGTCGCAAAGTCTACAACATAGGTGCGAATATGTGATGATAGAAGTGGATGGATTCTTGTCTATCTATCTAGCTGATACTGTACATATATGTCTGCCTCAGACCTCGGCAGCTGCTAAGACTGACCCCATTCATGTGAACTCTCATTTGCACCACAATATGTTCGTCAGTAATCTTCCTTATGAACGCCAACAAAGCAAGTCGATTTGTACGCATGCTAAAGTGCCATGAAAACCTCATAAATTTATCATACCATTGTAATGCCTGCCATCTCAAGTTCCGCGGAATAGAAATTGCATATCCTCCGGTGTCAAACTCTCCATGGCACTCTCGTCTGCATTGATGGTTGAATTGATCATGTTTGCTTTCTTCTCCTGTAAAAGGACCATTCTGGACTCAACCGAATCTTCAATACACAACCGGGTGATGGAGCAAGGGCGGGATTGGCCAATACGATGACAGCGATCAGCGGATTGCCACTCTGCAGCTGGGTTCCACCAAGGATCGATAATGAAAACTTTAGATGCTTCTGTAAGATTCAAAGCAACGCCTCCAGCCTTAAGAGAAACAAGAAAGCATTCAACGTTGACATTCGTCATGAAGTGATTGATGGAGCTTTGACGCTGAGCAGGCGTCATGCTACCATCGAGAAGAACAGTCGTGATACCAGCCCGCCGAAGACGCCATTCAACAAGTTGAAGCTATACCAGTTAGCACGAGTAGATATTTCATGGCTGCTTAAGCTTACCATAGTCGTGAATTGACTGAAAATAATCGACTTTGTTGATGAATTCTTCGAACGAAGCTCGTGGAGGTCGTGAACAAGTGCTTCAATTTTTGACGATGAGGTCCAGTTTTCCATTTTGATCCGATTGATAATAGAAGACTTCTTTACCAATTGTTCATCTTGCTCAATGTCAGGTTGCTCGAGATCAATGCTAAGAGGAATATGGCATTGTGGGCAATCTGGCTCGTCTAAAGGATGTTAGTGTTTCTCAAAAATATCAGAACAATGTCTACTTACCAGAAGATTTAAGATAGTTCTTAGCACATTCGCGACAGAAGTCGTGCTTACAAGCCGATCTTATAGCTTCTTCTGCAGTTTCGTCGCAAATACAGCAGACAAGAATATTTTGACCACCTTCTGTGTTTTTCTTCAAAATAAGATCCGGATGATCAGCAACTTGACGCATTTGCATAATCAGACCAAAAATGTTGGCATAGTTGTTAAGGAGTACACCCTGTGCGACGTATGTCTCGAATTTTCGGGTACCATTGTTCATGATACTACCTGCAAAATCATTCTCTTCTTCTCCGAAGAACTGACGATCAACATATATCTCCTTTGCCGGCAACTCCATAGCAGCGGAATGATCTCGCTTAACACGTCGCAGCATGAAACGATCTGTAAGGAGGCGCAACTTTCGAAAAGCTTCCTTGCCAGGTCCCTTGTTGCCAAATTTCTGGATAGGGTTTAGTAACTCCTGGTTGAAAACAGAGACATGCTGCATCCCGCTGTGATTACAACCAGTACAGCGATTATCAGCGTTCATCTCCCAATTGAGGGTGGAACAGGGACATTGTTTGCAGAAATAGCATGCAAATGGACGAATGTCGAGGAATCGAATAAGTGAAAAGAATTCACCAATGCGATTCTGCAGTGGCGTACCAGACAGACACCACTTATGATCGGCCTTGAGAGCGAAGCATGCCTTTGCAGAGCCAGTAGTGCGTTGCTAATGGGTTGTTAGTAAATTCCATGATTCAAAGCCTAAAGTCCTTACCTTGATGTTGTGGGCTTCATCAAGAATTACTCGATGAAATTTAATCTGATGGATGACACTCTTCTCCTTGTGCAGCCCTCCCTTGCGCTTGAATCCCTTCTCTTGCTTTCGATACATGGACTCCAAACTGTTATAAGACATGAGAATAACGTTGTACTTCATGAGATCAGCCTTTGTCATCGTCTTTGTCTTCGAATTCTGGCCATGGAAGACAAAGGTTTTCAAGGTTCCGTCTGTGTAATCAGCGATTTCCTGCTGCCACTGCATCAAGGCGACTGGTGGGATAAGAACAAGAGATGGTTGTCTAGCAGGCCAGTCCGACATGATGAGTGATACGGCTTGAATAGTCTTTCCCATTCCCATCTCATCGCCCAGCAAGCCACCACCCCACTCAGTCTTTTCCATGCCTTTCATCCAGCTAAGACCTTCAAGTTGGAAAGGTTTGAGTTCTCGATTAATCGTCTTTGGCTGCTCAGACATGAATGACACAACCTTTGGTAAGTTCTCAAGATCCTTCCACATGGTATGGAGCTCAGGATGATGTAGCTCAAGACGAGCACGTTCTTGCTTTCCTCTTCTTGTCATTCGATCCTCAAGAAGATTGATTGTTGTTTGAGCTCTGCGCATTCTTGAGCCACGTGGAACAACAGCGGTCGATGGTGCAGGTACAGCTCCATCATCTCCGTCATCATCCGTTTCAACGTCAGTCAGGAATTCATCCTCATCACTAGGACCTTGGTAGTCATTGTTCTCGTCATCAAGCTCGCTGTCGGTAATAGCAGGTGTTCCAATACTGGAGAGAGCAGAACTTGCTTCGTCATCTTCTTGTTTGAAAAAAGATGACTTGGTTCCTGTCTTAGCAGCAGTTGACATCTTCGAGAAAGCTTTAGTACCAAAGGCTGAAGATGCAGTAGTAGTAGGACGTGCTGGAACCTTGAAGCTACCACTAGCCCGAAGTGGTGCCTTGGGTTTGGAGGAAGAAGCTACGCGAGACCGTGAAGCCGGTTTATATAACGCAAGAGGGCGAGCATCAGAATCTATATCAGAATCTCCAACTTCAAGGAAGTCATCGGTATCATCGCTGTCAGGAATTTCCTTCTTAGACTTAGTATTAGAAGTGTCAAAGCTGACCTCATTGGTTCCCTTGGGACCAAGTTCGACCTTGACCTTCTTGGAAGCAGAAGCGACGGTTTTCGATTTTGCCGGTCTACGTGAAGGCCAACTGATAGGATCCATATCCATCAAGTCTTCATCGCTCATTGAATCCGCGGCATAGTTGGATTTAAGCGGTGGACCCCGAGCAGCCCGAGATATTTTTCTGGGTACAACAACTGCTTGCATAGTAGCGAGCTCATCCTCCTGAGCTTGCAGGCTCTTAGCAAGCTTAAAGTCAGCCTCAATGAAATCGTCCTCGTCCTCATCATCATAAGAACCGGCTCGCTTTCTCTTGGTGCCACGACCTAATGAGTATTGGCTGTTCCGGAGGGCTTGGACACGCGCGGAAATGCTTGCGTCAGAAGTTTCTGTCGCTGCGGAAGCACGCGGACGACCAGGTCCACACTTTGCTGCAGGCTTTGGCACAGCTTCTGTAGATGGTGTAGCAAAGGCACTGGTGGCGGGAGTGGAATAACCAGTGCTGTCAGCATCATCTCCGGTGGAAGCAGAAGATAATGATGCACACCCAGCAGTCATACTGCCCTTCTTTACACTGATATGATCTGCGAGCTTCGAGATGGAGGCCATGTCGGATTCTTCCGTAGCGTCAAAGTTTAATAATCCAGATCGACGACGAATTTGTGGAAGTCCTGACAAGAGCTTCGTGTCGGGAGCTGGGGCCAAACGGCTTGACCTTCTGGTAGCTGCATTCTGATGCGTTAGCATTGGATCGAGCGCGGAAGCATATAGAAAAGATGCATCAGATTTCAAAATCTGGATAATACGTACAAGACGCTCTCGAGCTTGCTGGACTGTCTTCCTGCTCGACCAACTTGCGAAGTCTACCACGAGATGCCATGATTGCAGCTGACCAGTTTGGGTTGAAATTGATCAATTTGGAGTTATGGATACGCGAGGAAACAATTGGACAATGCCGACAAAGATGTGGCGGAGAGGTGAAGCATAAGTTGCGCTCAAGTGCGTTGTGTTGGCTGGCACGGGCGCGGGTAACCAGGAAGGAGGCAATCAAGGCAACCAGCGGGGTCGAGACTGTCACAATTAGCCTCACGCAGAGATCCGACTCAAAAGTGGTAGCTCAACGGAACTGGGAGCAATGTTGCCTTCAACCAGACAAAAAGGTCCCTGGACACGAATGAGGCGGAAAGGTTGGAGAAATGTCGACAGTGCGGCGTGTGTTGTGCAGTGAGTTGGTGCAGTCGTGGTTCGCCACCCCCTTGATCTTGAGTCGTGTCTGGGAAAAGAAAAGCGCGTCCCCAGATCGGGTGTTCACGTGATCGTAGTTGGCCTTGTCGCTGCCTGTTTTCCAGGCTCCACGTTCGGGAAGATGTGCTCCTTTTCCATGCGACTCTTTTAGAGAACAACAACTCTTGTCAAAAGGACATTCGAACGATTCAAGAAGTTTTGGAGCTGACTATCACTGTTTCTGAGAAACCACTCTATTCAGCGTGTCGCGGGGCTATCCTCTCTGATTGGCCGATTGCGATAAGGGATAAAGTACTGGGGGCGATTTCCTGTACATCTATCTACGAACACCTCACTTTTCGTCAACAACAGTGAACGGAGATCACCAGGCTCTTCGCTTTGACGTTCTTTCAAGTACACAGAAACAAGGACTTTGCATTGGTCCTTCTAGACCCTTCTAAGAACTACGACTCAAGCCAAACCATAGCCCGGAGCAACAACTTCGACACTACAGTGGGCAAGATGTGAGAATCATATATTCATCAGTCACCATGGCAAAGCTAATGCAGATCTACAGGGCGCCTTCGAAGAGATCGAGTCGTGCTAGCACGTCCAATATACCCATGCCCCCTCGTACGACAGCTACAACTGCTCCAGTCTTTCCTCCTACCCTACCCGCTCAAACAGCTCCACCAGCACAAGCGGCTCAAGCTGCGCCAGCCGCAGTCGCATCTATTCAGCGAGCTGTGCGTCAAATCAGAGGACCGTAAGTTTCGTGATATACTACGGCTATCATTCAGGCTGACCACCTTTTCCCCAGACAATCTGCATTGACAGACTTCTTGGCCGTAAGGACCATTCTCTCCTCGGTCACCATCAACTGCTAACCCTTCTAGTCCCACAATATCAGTGCCAATCAGATTCGACAAGATGCAAATGCTCGGCGTGCTGCGGCTCTAGCTGCTGAAGGCAACGACGACGAGGATGATACCTCTTCTCTACCATCAGACCCCGAGCCTACACTCAAGCGAAAGAAGGAGTCTAAGGCACAAGAAAAACAGAGAAAGCAGGCAGAGGAGGTGTGAATTAACACATATGGGTTTTGGCATTGTGGCTGACCTATACACAGAAAGCCATTGCTAAAATCAAAGCTTCGAAGAAGTTTCAACGTCATAGACGAGCCTATGGATCCGACGACGATATTACAGACGAAGATGAAGCTGCCCGTGCAATTTTTGAGGAGAGCATGGCCCCAATACCTGGTCAAATGGAGAATTGCGAGATCTGCGAAAAGCGCTTTACCGTCACTTTTTACAGTCGAACAGGCCCAGGTGGGAATCTGCTCTGCCCGAAATGTGCAAAGGATTTAGACAAGGATGAAGGTGTCGCAAGAAAGAAGAGAAAAGTCGCCCATACCAACAAGCGAAGACAGATTCAGAGCAACCTCCTTGATGGAATCTATCCTGGTGCAAAGGACCTAGTCACATTATGTGTCGAGACTCTTGCAAAGAATGTCGATATGGCTGAAGATTTCGGAGATTTGCCTCCCACTTTGGTTGACCGATTAGCTGCAATCTTGTCCAAAAAGCGCTTGTTGAATCCCAAAACCCTCAATCTTTTCCTTCGGGCCGGTTCAGACACAGTAACTATCTACGATGGGGCAAAGCTGTCATCTGATGAGTACATTCGAATCTTCCAAATCGTGCCAACCATAAAGTTTCTCCGCATTCGCAACGGTGTTCAATTCAAGAACAAGGTCATGGATCATCTATTGGGAACAACTGTGTTTCTCGAAAGTTTCAGCATTCATGGTGCCAATCTGATTGATGATCAACGATGGGATCGATTCCTGAAGGAGAAGAGCAAATGTTTGAAGGCTTTTAAGGTGTATCATACAGATGGTCATTTCGGAGACGAACAGGTTGAGCTTCTCACAACCACCTGTCCAAATCTCCAAAGACTCAAGATTTGTCACAATCAAAAGGTTACAGATTCGGGCATCAAACATATTGCAAAGCTTTCCAACCTTCAACATCTCAGCCTTGAGATCTACAAGAACACCGCCTCTGAGCCCTATGTTGAGATCCTGGACTCCATAGGACCAAGCTTGAAGACATTTTCTCTGGCAACAGTTCATTACATTGATGACAGTGTTTTGAAGGCTATTCATGAGAATTGTCAAAACATGTTGAAGCTACGGATCACCGACAACGAAGTTCTCACCGATGCAGACTTCGCTGCGCTGTTCACAAACTGGTACAACCCTCCTTTAAACTTTATCGACTTCCACAAGTGTCGTCACATTGATGCTTCAGAGCCTCGAGAGAATCCCAATGGAATTGGTCTAGGTTCTCTTGGATTTGAAGCTTTGATGGCACACTCTGGAGCAAGTCTACGGTATTTGAATGTACACTCTTGTCGACACATCTCTTTGGAAAGTTTCGAGAAAGTGTTCGCTAAAGATAAGACATATCCCGACCTCAGGAATATCGATGTTTCATTCTGTCAACAAGTCAATGACTTTGTTGTGGGTAGCATTTTCCGCAGCTGTCCAAACCTGAAGACTCTGAAAGTATTTGGCAATTTTGGCGTCAAAAGTGTGAAGGTACCCAAGGGCAAAATTTTAATTGGCATGCCAAATGCTTTAGGAATGCAGATTGAAGGGGTCTTCGATGGGATGGAGCTTCAACTTGTATGATTAAGATATGATGGAAAATGGGATTCTTTCTGTGGCGTTGGTGCTGTGCGGTGGTGTCTCTATGGAGGCTGGGCTTGAAATACGATACACATGAAAACTAAGGCGTCTCCTGGTTTACTTCCTTTCCCCATAGCTGCATGTACAGGCAACAGGCACATTTTCGCTATTGCCGAGACACTATAACAGTAAGATATATACTGTTATTGAAAAGTCTTTGGTATCATATCCACAGCCATATGTTGGATCCTGCTTCTGTAGTTCTTCAACGAGGTTCTCATCTACCGGTACGGCAGTACACATGATGGAGATAACAGGTGCGTTCGGCAATTCCGTACTTAGTGAGTGAGAGGATGACTATACTATATATGTGACTTAGTTACCAAGACTTTGTTCAGTCGACAAAGCGATACTAATGCGAGAGGAACAGAGATAACTAGGTGTGTAGGCCCTACGGAGTATTGAAACTAACATTCTGGGCTGCCCAGCTGCCACAGATGTATATTGTGCAGGTGAGTCTGACATTGGAAAAGACTGAATGTCGAAAGAGGTTGGCCGAACACCGTCGTTTAATTCCGACAGACTCCTTCGGCGTACGAATAACTGGCCGGCAACGTTTCTTGGCAAACGGGACAACGTGACTACTGTAGAATGCATCATTTGTTGCTCTTGTGTCATGATGCTTGTTACCGGCTTTCAATAATGGGGGGGAAGATTGCGCCTGATTTATTCTTTGTCTTTCTTTCACATCCTGGTGGTCTTGTCGCTCGTTTACGTGCCTCTGAAGTAGAGAGAGCCACACTCGCGCTCCACATAACAACGGCGAGGTGCAAGTGAAATGCCTCGTGTCGAGCTGCTGCTACGCGTATACTTGCAAGGACAAAGCGAGAGATGTTCAACGACATCGTCAACTTACAACCAACATCCTCTCGCCAGCTCTCGCACACATCTCAACACGAAACTTCTACCCGCCAACCTGCTACTTGTTTCTGGTTTCTAACGACAAACTATATTTCACAAATATGAAGTCACCTTGGTTGCCTCATTGCCTGCCGTTCTTCGCCGAAACCGTTTCTTCCTTCGACCCACGCCGCGAACTTCCATCAAGATGGTGCCCCAGAAATGTTTCCAATTTACCCCCAAACCTCAAATCACAAAGTAATCTCATTGAATAGGCCTAGCTAGCGGGTTACCAACATCTTCGCGTGCCAGCTTAATTGGATATCGTCAGGAAGTAAACTTCGAATTCAAAAAGAAAACCTTGTTGGCTGTTGGAATTCAGAGGGAGATGTTGCTATGTACTACTCACTACAAACACATCATCAGACATGCTGCGCTTCGGAAAGGTAGTGAAGGCCTTCGTGTTTAAAGCAGCGGGAGCACAACTCTTTTCCTAAGGAGTTGGCCGATCTCTCAAACCAAAGAGGATGGGATATTCTGGAGTGTGGTGAAAGGCCTGTGATGGCATTTGTAATTTCTTGGTTTGGTGGATATACGTTGATAGACAAGGTCAGGTACATAGGAAAGGGATGTAGGTCGTTCCTCATTCTTTTTCATCATGACACTTTTCCCGAGTGCGTGTAGCCTCCTCACACTACTCCAATTGCTAAATTAGACTCACAGCAAACGACTCAGAATGAGCTTTGGACAACATACTGTCAGCTATACCTTGACGGAGAAGATTATGAACCCAACGGAGCCTCAACCATCGTTGGTGGCAACGAGATAAGCTCCAGACATATATGATTCTTCTCTACCACGAAGGCGAACATGAGTCTCACTAGCATGTCAGAGACATAAGCTCTGTAAACAGAAGGTACATGTCCATTCGAACCCTCCTATCATTCTGATTTATATCACTGAACCAACTTTAGTACAATGGAACCCTGTCCTCATCTGCACAGACTCTCTGAAGGGAGTCAAATCCAAAGAGATCGAGAAGTTACGCGAATACTAACCCCCCTAAACATAGACGGGAACCCCAGTTCTCTAGATAATACCTACCTGAAGCATCAAGCATCATTGATCTTCACCTCAGGATCTCTTCTTGAAGACTAGGTATCTTGGTTATTTCCCTGGCCAGCCAAGGCGTAGATAGCATTCCGACATTTTTCTAGTCTGATCAAGTACAGCTTCCAAAAAATGATGGTGGCTCCAGCTCACTGCGCACAATCGGAGTGGGATCATTGGAGTTCGGTAAACCCAATTCCGAGGTCCCCAACTCCCTCCCATCTTTGAAGAATCGGCGACAGAATCAATTCCTGCATGAAAGTACTGTACTGTGATTGCCTTGAGCCAAGGAAAGAACACGCGTTTCTTCTCTCCAGTAGGTAGATACCGGACGGCGTATATTCGCGTCTGGTGTTGACGAATCAAAGCAAAGTAATGTTGTTGCACTTTCGTGCTCGTACAAGAATCCCAATGCACACAAATCCGAGGAGTTTGAGTCATCAGGTCGGGTAAGCAAGCACCCTGAAGGCATAAAGGGGTGGATAGATCTTCGTCGCTTACGAGTACTCGTACAGCGTACACCACTCGGTAACTGATGAGCAAGGCTTGCGACATAATGGCCGGGATCATCAACCAAAGAGAAAAGACGAAAAGACGACCGAACAGCTGGAAAGCTGACTCCGTACTCCGACGCTGCAACCACCCACGTTGGCCCCCTCGCACTGCAACGACCAGTAGCAGCGGTTTGCTTACTCGCACTGCACGGTACGTACTGACTTGCGGCCCTACAGCTGCCACCATGTCTGGATGAGTACCGGTAAGGGATTGTATCTATGTTGGTTGGGGGTTCATGCAAAACAGCAATGTGCTGCCTAAGAGTCTAAGACTCATTCATCATCAGCATCAGGCCGCCGCGAAGCCACAAATTCCTGGCTGCGGCGTGTCGAATTGGGAGTCGGGAGTCATGAGCCGGCGAGCCTGATCAGGCCAGGGCTAATTCTACACCGATCTTACGCCTCAGAGAGGACTGTATTATTACTCTTTTGTCGTGTCGACATCTGTGATTTGCTCTTGGACCACGCCGAAATGAGGCTACGGTCAGGTATATACGAGTCGAAGGACGTCGTGAGCTGTCCTTTCTGGCTGTCACTTCCAACTCCGACTCATCACGTCTCCATTCCAATATATATCTGCATACAGCCTCGTCACCAACAGCATCATCCAACAACACAACCAAAAAAAGCTTACCAATACATCGTTCTCCACAACATCTAGAGACACATATAAAGCACGCCCTCTCGGGAACTGGAATGAACCATCACCCCTTCACTGGATCCTCGAACGACAGAGTTCACAACAGCATCCTCACGCAATTAACCCCACGGTCCAACCAAACCTACCTCCATCAAGATAAAGGTGAAATGGCAACACAAACCCAATCCCAATCCCAAACCACCACCACCAAGAAGCCGAAATCCTTCTTCTTCTCAATGCAACCCCAAGATCAAATAGACGCCCAAGTCGCCAAGATGACCTCCACCTCAACCACCAACATCACGCCTACCACCACCACAACGACGCAACCCCCAAAGCCCTCACACACACCCTCCCTCTACGCCTCGTCCACGCTCTCCACGTCGACCACCAACCCCCTCCTCGCCTCATCCACCAAAAGCAAAAGCAAAAGCAAAGCAAGCAGAAACCCAAATGGTTTCCGCACGAAAACCAAGAAATTCTTCTCTTCGCTCGGCGAACCTCCGACCGCGGCATGGGAGCGCGAACAAGCGGCCCAGGCTGAAGCTAGGGGTGAGAGGAAGGAATCGAGTATCGAGGAGCAGAGGAGGATTCAGATGGGTTTTGCTATGGATTATGGACCAATGAGTCGTGGAGGTCCGTGGAATGGACGATCTACTTTTACTTGATTCTTTTGCCTTTTTTCCGTTTTGTTTTCGTGTTGTTCTGAGAAAACAAAATGAGTTTCTCTGGAGGGAATGTGAGACTGATTTGTTCTTTGGCATGTTTAGGTACTTTGGGGAGTCAGATGAGGTACCATTGATAGGTGCTTGGGTGCGTGGAGTTGGCGTCTTGTGTATTGTGCTTTTCACTTCTACTCAACGGTTAGATACCGGGCCTGTGAGATGAGAGAGAGGTCAACGGGATGCCTTTTTTTCTTACATTTCCGGAGGAAGGAGGAGTGAGGGTCGGCGGCATAGATAGGTAGAAACAAAGGTGATAGCAGAATAGTCCTATGGAATTACTTCTGCTGCACAACCATCTCCATGTCCTGCTGTCCAGCGATCGAAAGAAAGTTCTTCATTCTGCACTCAACCCTCAAGTAAATAGAACCAGACCAAAACAGGGTGGCTTTCATCTCGGATTTTTTCCCTCTTTCTCCGCAACGTTTTCCATATTCTGAACCAGGACTCCCTCTTTGATGGCCTGATTTGGAGAAAAGAAGCAGGCAGCCAGAATAATGGGAAAGGAGGTAAGCAGGTAACAATGTTTTCACTCCTGAAAGCCTATGCACAACTAGCTGGGATATGGTAAAAAGGTGCCTAGTCTCGGGTTTGTGTATGGTGCGGTGCGGTGCATACAATCTTCTGTACATTATACAACTACTGCACATCGGCCATTGCAGATGGACTGGAAATCAGATGGACATATCTAGCTGCCTAATAAATAGTATGCACAGGATGAAAAGGTCAATAATTCTCGTGCCTGACTTTGTTTGCATAGTCGGAGGAGGAAAGAGAGATTAGGTTCCGCGGTGTTGGATTCCTATGTACAGTACAGTAGCATACATATCCTCGGATTCTCGATTCCAAGCAGAGAAGAAATACTTGACCCAGGTGTATCTTGATGACTTTCGATACGCAAAACATGAAAGAATAAGTAGTAGTAAACCCTACTGCTTAGAAAGTCTGCAGGACTTGAATCACTTCATGGGGTGGCGTAAGAGAGTATATCCTGTCCGGGTTTCGTGCACAGCACGATGTAGATCCTAGCTACCTGCTTCGAGTCTTTAACTCGAAGCAGGCAAGACTCCCAGAAACCAAGGCGAGCCCTCTCTCCATCAAGTAAAATGCAAGCTGCATGAAACCAGATCTTTCTTCATCTTCAGAGCACTGTTTCAATACGAATTAGCCGCCAGCAGACTGCATCTGCATTTCCAATTCGGATGAAAGGAATTCCGATCATCATATCAACACTGCCAATTACAGCTGTCCTGTCTGTTATATCCTACAAGGGAAAACTGGCCGCAAGGACCCTCCCTCCCCCCTTTCCTGTCTCAACCACACTTGCTGTGCCACCTTCAGAGTAACACCCGTGTACCCAACCTAGCATGCCAGCTCTGCATCTTCTTCTCTCTAAAGTCTAGAGACCTTTTCGTCTTCTGACTGGTACTTGACTCCTTCTTTTGGCAGCTGGCAGCTTGGCACCTAACTCACAAATAGAAAAGAACTTTGAAGGGAAGAAATCCGTTTTGTAGGAACTAAGGATGATTATCTACAAGCCTCACTGGCACTCACATTAACGCAAGGCTAAGATGAATTCTGCCCTATATCCATAGTCGGAACGCATGCAGTGTTCAGCATCCCTAATCTCCATGCTACGAGCGTGCACAAAAGGCACACCACAAACACTCAGCAGGCTGTAGCTAACCCAGATGAAACAACTCATATATATAGCTTCCGCTAAGATTCCATACCATCCTCATGCAAGCAATATTCGCCATCTGCCATACCCGTGTACATACACTACACCACTAAACACTTAACAAGCAGTCGACATCAAAAACCAGACAAACGAACTATAAAGCACACCTTCCCCCCAGATATCTATCTTCCTTCTTCTCATAGTCCTCGCATTAATCAGGCAAAGCAACTATTCCTTGCCTAAAAACTATCCCCCTTCCGTGGAAAGCCGAGGAATGGCTGTGCCGTGCCGTACAAGTTAGCAACTAGAGCTCTCAAATGAAGATGAAAATGTAAAAATTCAGCAGTGCAACTAACCAAGACTTGCCCAGCTAAACATGACTACATGAAGATATCGTCTGAATAACAACCAGGCTACAAACCATTCACTATTTCACTAATTCAAAGGAGTAAAGGTGAAAAGTCCTGTTGACAGAAGAGATCTTGTTGCTCCCCTAAATCCCGTTGTCACCATGCGCTGCTTTTCAGCGAGAAGCTTTAGTTTCCGTGCAGTGAGAAAGTATATAGGACGAAGATCTCTGTATTTTCAGCTAGTCTTTTGCTGCTTTTAGCTGTTCTGTTGCCCTTTCGGCCCATGGACTTGTAGTTTCTAGGATCCGCAACGAGATTCCTTATGACAACGAAATTGTACAGCTTTAGTTCTAACTCTTTTCCTTGCCTTGTCTTGCCTTGCGTCTTTTCTCTTGTACGGAGAGATGTGCGGTATGGTTATCACGAAGACGCATGTTTGAGTTCGAGAAAATGCTTGCTGCATGTTGCTCTCTTCTCATGTTTTACCCTGTTGTTCAAGCCCGCTGGCGGATTGGGGTGCTACACTTCTTTGTGTAATGTACGTAAATATGTCTGTGTGATTTACCTGGTTTTCATTGTGACGTCAAAGCTGATCCTTTTATACAGAGGAGATACAGCAGAGATTAAGTCTTTGGTGAATATCTTTGGTTATCATTGTGTACTGTGTCTCTTCTCTCTAGAGTCCACACTTAGAAAACACTAAACACTCACTAACTGTCTAGTGGGTCTTATAAAAACCTGCACAACAGCAATGCTACTAAGGGGAAGAAAAATAATGCTTACAAATGTCTAGAATCATGCTATTAATACCGGCACAACTCAAGACCGTTCTTAACCCCCTTCTCTATTCTCCCTCTCTTAACTCAGAGCCTTTTCGCTTACAGTGCAGTAATTCCTAACCCGAGAAACAACAACACTAAAATAAAGTGGGTACCAACCTAGCTAGATATATAAAAGAATTAATTCCCCCACCTTCCCACACGCTCAAAAAAAGATTTAAACCAGCAAAACTATAGGATATTCCAAGGCATTATGGAATATCCTCTAGAACACAGCATGACCTGTGTTTTTATCGATTTGTATTACTCATCCCTCTAAGGGTCCAACTTTACTACTAATGTTGCAATGCTAGATACCTGGCATCAAACCCTAGGAGGGATGAGTAATCATGTACGCTTGCGGAGTACAACCGAGCTAGGGGTGTCTAAGGGTCCCCTAGCTCAGGTGTGGCGTTTGCTCTCGTTGTGGAGGATTCGGTTATTTGGATTTATATAGATACCTTAGACCGTTAGACGGGATACCTTAGCTTAGGTAGATAGGTAAGACTGAGGGGAATCTGAGTAAGGCATCGGCCTATACAGTAATTCTCTTGTCATTTGTCCTGCTTTGGACCTTCACTGTATTAGCAGCTGTAATAGATAGAGGTAGTACTGTAAGGAGCTCGTCGTTGATACGAAGATACCAGATGCCAAGCTTCTCAAACATAAGTCGTGTCGATTACCTCAGTACCTGTTCAGGCGACAGGACAAGTTTACCAGCTGGTGAATCAAAAAAAACGGCGGAGTTAAGCTCCTATCCTTGAGTTCCCACCCATTCAAAGACGGGACAGTAGCGTGCAAACAAAGAGGTAGAATCTTCGGTGGAGAGTAAAATAGCTAAGCTGAAATCAGTAGCTTCTTGTATTCGAATCCCAAGCCCTCAACTCTAAAGCTGAGTTGTCTGCGATTTGGCCGCATTGAGTGGATTTTCAATGGGCCAGACTTGGACGAGGAAGCACAATTTCTCGTTATAATAGACTAGAGGGAGGAGGGGCTTTGCTTCATTTTGGGTATTTCTATGCTGGTCCGAAAGTTCAAAATTTAGCTATTCATGCCAAATAGTAGACTGCGCGGCTTGAAACCCTTGAATAAGCACCATCATCAATGGTGGTTGAAGAGCACCTGCATGGTTATTTCCTGCTATGCCATGTGGGCTTATAGTATAACAGGTAGTTTTGTCGACCATGAATTAATATCACGAGTATCATCGAATGGAGGGATGCTCAAACTGGACCGCTAGACAGGTTCATAATAACTTCCCAGGAACCTCAGAGGATATGAACACTACAATTGTGGCATTCTGTGAAATCTTTACTACTGGTCTCAGGATGAGAGATATATTTAGTCTATCAAAACCTATCTACCAATAGTTGGCTGACGCGGCAGACAAGCCAGATTGGGTGGCCCGACCTCTAAATAAATCTCCTCTTCCATTATCATTGTAGAACCCGACTCCATCCATACCTTTGACCATTTCCAAGGCCGGCAGAAGAATAGCAGACGCAACATCTTCTTTCTCCAAGGCTGCTGGAGTCCATCCAGCTTGCTCATCCATTTCCAGCTTCTGATTCGTCTCGAAGTATTTGTTTGCAATGACAGAAGAAACACTAGCCTCGTACCAAATGTACTCCTCAGCGGAACCTCTGTCTAGCTTCTCTTCAAGAACTGCAGGATGATTTGTTGACGAGAGATAACTAACGACGTCCTCGTGGTGCTGGTTCAGAGTTACGAGATGATTGACTTCAGAAACCTTGAGGATCGACTTCTTATCGACACTGCTGTAGATGGTATTTCGACGGACCCGAACATACTCAATTTCAACGGCGGATTTAGACTGCAATGCCGGAAGCTCAAATACCAACTCAGGCAAAGACTCAGATCTACGGAGTATTAGCACATAGAACTCGGTAGTAACCATTGAATCAAATTGCGTGACTCAAAACGCTCAGCTACAGCTGATGGTTGACTTACTTGATGTACAAAGACTTGATGATTGCTTGCACCACTTCTTCATGTTGATGTTCACCTTCGTCTCCAAGACCCACAGCGGTCAAACGGATATCCCAGGCCTTATTCGTGCAATGCACGTAGATTTGTCCGTGTACTTCTTCCTCCGCCCTCACGCTTGTTGCAAATGTCTCGGCATCGATGAATATGACAAAGCCAATGTCTCCTTCAAATCTGCGGTCAAGGCAGCGGATCTCATAGACCACCTCCCAGCTTGGGTTCGACGACTCCCAGAGGTTTTTGCTCTCGGCATTCTTCAAGCCAACAAGGTACTGAGTGTCTGCTAGAACTGTAGTAAGAACCTTTGTGAAGTACACGTGGGGACCAGCTGTGGGTTCCAGCTTAGGCCGTAGCAGAATATTCTGCAAATGCTCGGGCGGCATTGAATTGAGCTCGTCACCGGCAGCGACATCCTTTTGGGCGAGCTTGCTGAGTATGATCCTACCAAATTCAGCCTGAACTGTCAATGTGCCACGCAGCCCCTCGAGACCCTTCAGCATCTTGTAAAAGGTAGACTTAGTTTTGGTTGTGAAGTCCGGGAGGGGATCGAAACCCTTGTTTGGGTGAGCGCTAAGTCCTTTCATTGGGCCCTGGGGCAACATTTTTCCTCGGCCTTTCCCGTCACCACGCTTTTTGCCCGGTGCTGTCCATGGCTTTGGAGCGCGCTGATTCATAGTGTTGTAGAAACGTCGGGTCGCAACTTCGTCATTGTCCTGCACGTTGTCATACTTAGTAGACTTTGAGATAACAACAGGCTGCAGAACAGGCGCATTGAAAACGCTGACGCTCTCATCAAGAAGGTTGACAGGGAATTGAGGTGCTTGAATGGGTGGCAGACCATTACTTCGAAGTGGTGGTATAGTAGTTCTGGGTAACGAATCATCAAAAAGGGAATGAATTCTGGTCTCCGCTGAATCAGGTAAAATTTCGGTTCTCCAGTTCTGGATGCGCTCGTCAAAATGGCCTGAAGCTTCAGCTGTACGGTCAGCAACATCAGTTACTGGAATTACACCAGTTGCAAGACCAGCAACATCAGTTATAGCGTCACCTTCGCCAGGCAAGTCGTGAGGCTCTTGCCTTGGCTCTCCTTTTCCACAATACGTGAAATTTGCCCACGGATTGGGTGCTTTGGCCAATTCACTACCCTCGACGGCAGGGATGAGCTTGCCTGGTTTTACTAGAACAAAGATTCCCCGCAAGACCTCCCAAGAGCAGCAAGCAACAGTGTATGACTTGTAGAGCCGCGCCTTATAGGGATCGTATGTCTTCGAGCCGCCTTGAAGCTTCCAATCGAGAAGGGTTGTGTCGATGCGCTTCTTCTTGATATCGAGAATTGGCTTCACTGCAACCTGAATATTGTCCAGGGCTCCTGTATAGAAGACATGGTTTATGTATGGATCTCTTATAGGCTTGCTGATAACATTGCCCTGATCGAGTACCAGAGCTACATCAGTTGGACCCTCAACCACAGCAGGGCGGCTCTGTTCCTGATTGACACGTGGACGTCGAAAGATCAACGAACTTTGAAGCTAAAGGCAGGTTAGTTTGTAAAGAAAGGTCATACTTGAATCTGCCCTTCACCTCTTCATCATCGCTATTGATGAGATCATCTTCAGCGAATTCATCCTCACTCTCTTCGTTGTCCTCGCCTTTCTCTTTGGCAATAACGCCAGCAAGAACAGAATGGAAGATTCTGTAAACCTGCTGGACCTCCCGGCATTCGACCGTAAAATAGCAGTCGTGGTTGGTGTACCAGTACTCAGCACCCTCGAAGTACTGTTAGCGGAGTCTTTGTGTGAAGATAATTGGAAGAGGAAGGATATAGAAGGTAAATTGGAAGGGGGACTCAAGATTTCAGGTAGAACTTACGAGGCCCTTCTTGCGTAGCTCCTTCTCGAAACTCTCCATGACCGTTGCAACTCCCTCCTCGGTGAACTCGTACGCTGTAAAGAAATGCAACTTCGTTGGGTCCATCATTACTCGAAGTAGTTGTTGTTATCCCGTAAAGGGTTGTCATCAATGGGCCACAATTCAATCCAAGGTGCGATGGAAGGGGGACACTCCGAGGTTGTTGTATGGAACGATGGGAGGAAGGCACGTCAAGCTGGTGAAAGTGCCTTGCAGATTAGCCCCTGCGACCGCGGGATAACTGCCTCGACGGCCTGAGGACGCCGAAATTTAATTGAGATTGAATCTGATACCAACTGTGCGGACGATGGGGGCAACCATGGTACGACCAGTTGCCCCGTCGTGGTGCCCATGAAAAGTTGAGTGCTTTGAGATGTAAAGAGGAAGAAAGTATCTTGGTTCTCAATCGGCAAATAATAGGAGATCCCGAAGCGAGGTGAAGCCTGGAGTCCGTGCACATGGGCAAACCAACGTGATATGCTGTGTCCACCTGACGTATTTAGGTATCCTAGGAGCTCGATGCCTTGTATGCCTCAGTGCAACGTTGATGAGGTGTAATTTGTAACTTGCCTCATGTCCTTCTGCCTCATGTCCTTCCGCGAAAGGATGGGATGTTCAGCCTCCAACTACTGCTGTGCGGCAACTTTCATCGAAGGCCGTAGGCAGTCCACTTCCATTACCACTTCCGCTTGGCCAAGTTGAGTAAGTGAAGTTATCTCATCCGTTGAGAACTTGTTTGGCCTATGCTACAGTCCTATCATGCATTGAGTACCGTTTATCGAACAACCGCAGCTGGAGGTATGGGATCGTGAAGTGTGAAGTGCCAGTTGGCGTGCTTCGCTTCACTTCCCTTCATATGCTTCCATTCATTGTTTACTTAGATTCATGGACGTGGCCGCTAGCTTCCGCCACCAACAAACGCTTCTCTTGGCACGGCGAAGGCTTCTTGCATGCTTTATCAGACGGCAGGGGGAAGAACCCAGAGCCCAGTTTGGCTAGGTATCTTGATGTCTTCTACAGCTGGTCTCACTTGAACTATGCAGTGGCATAGCCAGGCTACAAGAAATAAGGCCTCTTGACAATCCCATTGATGCAAAGCCAATGTCACTACGGCATTGAGAGCCTATGAGTTGTATCTGGATAGATGGAACATACTCAGAAATTACATGCACACTCTTACTTCTTCACTCCACCCTTCTTCCAGTCTGATGCCCGCTTGCTACTCCTCGTTCTCGGCTTGCCCTTCATCTTTCCGCCTCCACCTCCCATTTTCAAATCCTTGGGCTTACCAGACTTAGCACTTGCTCGGTAACCCTCAAATACAATGCTCTCGGGTGTCTTGATGCCCTCCAGTCCCTTCCTTTCGCTTCCTTGCTGCGGCCGTCTTTCATTTTGCTTCGTTTCGGAGGCGTCTCGTTTGCGAAATTGAGCAGCTCCAGCTCGACCAAGAAGCTTACCAGCACGGCCGTGTAGCGACGATTCCTGGGATGTCATCTTCGGGTTATAGATGGGCTGGCGATTAGGATTGCTGGATCCGTTGGCAATAGGCTTAGAAGGCTTTGCGCGTTGAGACGCGAGCGCTGTCTTACCGATTGCTTTGGCGCGGACAACTCTCAGAACGCGAGGGAGCATAGGAGGGTACTTTTTCTCATTGAAAAGAAGGGCAGCTTCAACTGCGTTGGCATCCTGTATGGCAATCAGTTTTTGGTCAGGTGATCGAAATAGCGAAGCATCTCACCTGGAATTGCACGTAGGCAAATCCTTTTCCAACACGAGTCTTCTCATCGCGAACCACTCGAACACTCTCTACGGTTCCAGCCTTGCCAAATTGTCGCCAAAGGCCCTCTTCAATATCCGAAGGGATTTTGGAACGCTTCCGTTCATTTTCTCCACCTTGGTCCAGCAGACTTTCGTCATCCACAAAGCCAAGGTTACCAACGAACACACAACGACGATGATCAGTCTTTGCCGGATGTGCTACACCATCCACACGGAGATGGCGGTCCAGCACCATAGTTCCGTTAAGTCGCTTTGCAGCTTCTCTCGCAGCATATGCTGTCGAATAGACAACATAAGCATTTGTGCTCTTTGTGGTCGCATCCATAAGCTCCTTCTTAGCAAATGCCGCCTTTTTGGGCAGCTTTGCTCCAGCATACGCTGTGGATCTAAATCGCAAAGACTCAACCTTGTGCTTGGGCTTACCTTCTGGGGGTTCTGGAAGAGATTCTAGGAAAGAACCCATATGAGCGAGAAGGGTCTTCTTGGCTGTCTTGGATGATATTGCAAGGGTTGAAACATTGGCCAGAAACACAGTGCGGGAGGCTTTCTCCAACTCAATCGCATCTTTGCTTGGAGCCAAACTTTCGTGAACCGGAACGTCAGAGGGGATGGGTCTTCCAGAGCTTGTGTTGTCTTCAGACTCCGATTCTCCATTCTCTTCATTCTCTTCCTCTTCTGAAGCTTCATCATCCATCTCTTCGTCCGCATCGTCCCCCTCAGACTTTTCAGAACCTTGCTCAGCCACCACCCTCTGGCGCTTAAGACGTCGTTCAGCCTGCCGCTCCTCCTCTTCCTTTTCTTCTTCCCTTGCCAACTTTTGCATGTATTTCCCTTCCAGGTCTTCATCGTCCTTATTCCGCTTTCGTTTTCTTTCGGGTTTTTGCGTAGATGCTTCAATGATCTTGTCAAGCTCTAGCTCTTCCAAATCATTTTCATCTTGCAGCAGATCTTCATCCTCCAGGTCCCCATCTATACTGCTCAGTTCTTCGTCGTCATCATCCCCTTGCGACTCAGTTTCTAGCTCGTCTTCCTCATCCTCGGATTCAGCTGTGGGCTTCGTTCGTTTTGGGGGAGGTTCTTCGTAACGCGATTTTGGAGGGGCAACAACAGGGCCAGCCTATGGTTATATCAGCTTTGGTTTTTGCAAAGAATGTTAGACCCTGAAATAGGAACACTTACACTTGAAGCAAATAGAGATGCAAGTGCCGGATCTACAGCCTTATCGTCAAGGCCCAGTGATCTTTTTACGTCATCAGCTGCATTGCTCATAGTGATATTCAGCGCTTCGTCTTTGCGACTGCGTTTCCCCATTGTAATAAACAAATTGAAGAATGTGGTTGTTTGCCAATGTAGTTTCCAGTTGTCTCTTAGTTTAAGATCGTCACCAAAAAAAATCTCGGTCGCTGATAAGTTTGCAGTTCCCCGACGATTACAGGGATGAGCCGCTAAGGTCATTCGGCTCTATCGCGCCCCCGAGACTCTCGTTCAGGTCAGGTTCGTCACAACAGAAAAGCACCACGACATTCGGAGAAGAACAGCAGTCACCAAGCTCTCAAGACCAAGGGCATATCATTTGCGTACTATTAAGTAATTTGCTATTCGTCAATCGAAGTTCCAATAACTCTACATCCGCTCACGCACTGCTGTCGCGCAATCCCTCCTCCGCAAAGCAAATCGGACACAGAAACCGAGACGGGTTATGTGAAAACCACAGTTACCTCCTGACATATTGGTTCACTGAGGCAAATAGCACAGTATGAGTGTTGAGATACACCCAGGAGGCGATAGCGCCATGGAGGCGTCCCATGCTGCTTCACCAGACGATCTGAGCGATATCGAGGTTGATGGAGATGGTTCAAGCAGCTTGAGCGACATTGCAGACACACACCAAGACGAGCAGGAGGAAGATGATGACCTTAGCAACGAATCAGAAGAAAACGAGTCAGAAGCAGAGACCGAGAGGTTAGAAGACTCCCCGAACAAAATTCGAAAACATCAAGATGTGGTCCTCAGTGCTGGTGCTGTCAATGAAGACCAAATTTACGAAAGAAGCCCGAGCAAGCTCAAATACCAAACCACCCTTCATGATGCCGAAGAAGAGGACGAAGATGACCAGCTTTCCGAAGTTGAGGACGATCAGGATAACCTTTCCCTCAACGAATCCGTCAAGAGCTCAGAACCCGGCGAGCTCGAGCGCGAAGCACCCACGACAGGAGCAACGACTTTGGAAGACTCCTCTAGCGAAGGGAAGAAATCTCTGTCGGTCTACGATGCCGACAGCAAAAAGCGCAAGCGTTCTATAATGGCGGGTAGTGGACTGGATGTGGAGGAACCTCTGCGAAAGCGAACTGGCTCCGTATTAACACCAGGGGAGGACTATGCAATTGAGGAAGATGAAAACGCAGAGGAGGAAGTCGACACATCGAATCCTATTAGTGGTAATATATCAGCCGAAGAAGGCGTGGAGGCCCAGGAAGAGGTCGAGAAAGCCGTCGTAGAAGAAATACCAGAGCCAGTGCAGCTTCCTCCGTCGCCGAAATCGCCCAAGAAGAGGGGTCGGAGGAAGAAGAAGAGCGCTGAAAATGGTACACAAAATCACGAGGAAGATTCAGAAGCAATAGCAAATGGAGTCACTGTGCAGAACGGGGAAGACGAGGCGAAAAATGGGGACGAAGAGAACGCAGAACACGAGGGAGACGATGAAGCAGAAGCTGCGCAGCGGAATGAGGAAGAACGTAAGTACTACTTTTTCCCTTTCCCGCAAGCTGTAGAACCAACAATGCTAATGTGGGGGTCGCAGTTGAGAAGAAAAGAATCGCGATCGATCAGCTGGGAGCAATTGAGCGGCAATTCTCGACATTCAGGGAAAGGTATGTTCACCGTTGCCATGTCTGAATCTCTTTGCTGATCCAGTGCAGGTTGTACGACGAGCGGCTCGCGCAGCTAAATAGAGAGGAAGAGATGCTTAAGCAGGATAAACCGACCCATCCCGAATACCTCGCGATGATGCAAGCTGTCGACGCGCGATTGAACGAGAAGCTTCGAATATCCGATAACATTCGTAAATTTGAGTTGGAAACTTTGAAGCGATATGCGGTGGCCCGACGGAGTCAGACCTTGACCCAATACCATCAGGATGTTCGCGACATCCGCGAAAAGAAACTCGAACAACTGGGGAAGCAATGGTATGAGATACAACACGACCGTCGGATCTACGCTGGCAGTGTTCCCGATTACACGTTGAAGTTCCCTACGAAGAAGAATCAGCAGGTCAACAATGCGGTGGCATACAATAATGAGGTTTCTATCCTTTCTGGAGTGGCGAAATATGTTGGGTTTCCAGCAGCACCGATCATGGCTGCCGCTACTGACTCAGAGCTGGCCGACGACTTAGATAAAATAGGAGTAAGTTCTCTGTTTTCGCTGAACTCGGCTGTCAAAATCTACCTTTGAAGGTCTTTAGCCTCGAATCTTGTCCTGAGCA
This sequence comes from Pezicula carpinea, assembly GCA_026119845.1. Classification (NCBI taxonomy): domain Eukaryota; kingdom Fungi; phylum Ascomycota; class Leotiomycetes; order Helotiales; family Dermateaceae; genus Pezicula; species Pezicula carpinea. The sequence continues at coordinate 333,788 of JALRMK010000024.1, forward strand.
AGCTGACAGGGTGATTAGCGATCGAGACAGCCAATGCCTCCTCACCGGCAAAGCTTCCCACTTCAAGAATTAGCAGGGCTCCGAACAGTAGGTTCTATGAGTCTCAAACCTGCTGAAGAAGCGTTTGTTCACAATACACCATGGGCCAACCCTCAACATCCTGCAAATATTCTTCAACGACAAGCCTCTGCACAGCAAACTCATCGAATCACAAGCCCCTTTTCTCAAATACAAACACAGCCACGCCGACATTCACATAATCACGGTGCCGTTCCAATCTCGGGCACATTCTCAAGCAACTCCTCTATTCTGCATCAGTCGAATGGGGTCTCGATGTCAGGTGGTCGAATATCCCCTCATAATCCACATAATCCTTTCACAAACTCCCATACCATCGCACCATCTCCATTGGGGAGCCGCCAACCCTCCCTTTCTCCGCAACAAACTCACCGCCCTCCACCGGAACGACACGCTCTATCAACAAGTATGTTAGAAGCTGTTGCGGCAAGCAATGGAAGCCCTCAGCTACCTAGAGTGGTCGACTCGGCGCCTCATTCAGAACCACCTCGTGACTTCCCACGAGATGACTTGAAGACGCAGCAGATAGCTGCGATGATGACTCGGTTTTAGATAGAGGGAGGTTCATGTGACTATGACGATTGATGGGCTCGGCGCAAGGGTGTTATAATTCAAATCAGCGGCATTAACGGTGTTTGAATTCAAGGTGGGGTAGGGTTGGCAGGATTTGGCTGTATAGACGCAACTCATGATTCCCATCTTAGCGGTACTTTTGGACAGGCAATACAGGTTTTTGTATGGTATGCTGGTTACTGTCGAACATAATATTTGGACCGTAATACACGCACCCTCTTGTCTCTCTCCCCCTCCCCCTTCCCCCCGCTATATGTAGTAAACTCAATTGGTCTGAGTAAATTAACACACATACAATATCTGTAATCTCTATCTGTAGACTCCCCGCATAAACACTGGAAGAGGGAATGTGAAGCCATAAGGATGGTGGGAGTATGCATCACGAACCTAATCTTTCTGGGCGATAGAGCAGATTTGGAGTTCTTGATTCTGATCAAACGCCTAACAATAATGCTAATCAACTCCTCACGAAAGCGAATCTGGACCCATATATGTACACTTCAACCACTGCCAGTCTCATATGAGCATCTATTTAGACCCTTGCGTAGTGCTAATAGCTCCTGATTGTATTGGCGCATCCGGAACCTTTACATCTTCGAAATCGTCCTGGGAAACAGCACGGATGGTGTATGCATCTATACCAAGTCAGAATAAACAGAACAAATAGTCCTTCGACTTATAATGGAGGTGACGAACAAATTCCAATAGCAAATGCAAAGATTCCAGCTCCGGTCAAGGTATTCTTCACAAGGTATGGTCTACGCGCTCGGATGAGGGCAGCAGATTGCTTGTAGTGCTTGTCGTAATAGGAGGATCGTGGAATGCTTGAAGATTTATCAGTCGTATTCCAGACCAAAGGGAAGGAATCAATTGAATGGGCTCTTACACTGCCATTTTGTTTAATTTGTGGTTGAGTTCAAAAGAGCTTCGACACGCCACTTCGATTCCCTTGAAATCGCAATCAATACTATGTTGCCTGATTTTTAGACAATACTCGGAACATCATTGATGCGATACTTAATTATGCTGCCGATCGCAAGCTGAAGCTGCACTTCGCGACATGGGATCGCTCATAGCAAGCGCGTCACAACTTTCATCTACGTTCTCCCTCCAACTTCTGCTTCAACTCTGTGCAACTCCTTCAGTGCAGAATGAGAAGCAGTTTCTCACTTTTCACACTGACCGATCTGCGACAATTGCAATATTGATGTGCCGACTCCAGCTTTACCTGCAGTTCCTCTCATCCCCCAATCTCTCGTAGAAGCTCAATCATCAAACCACTCATTCAAACAACTTCTGCTCTACAAACCACCCCCCTTCGTTTCAACAATGGCAGCTGCAGCCCCGGCAGCGGTGGCGCTGAACGTCGATCAGCAAATAAAGCAGCTCGACGATGCACGAAAACTCGTACTGAGTGATCCGAACTACTATCCTCAGATCATACAAGGCATTCTTCCCATCATTGGACCTACAGCGCGTGTTGAACTGCGAAGATGGGGTGCTGATTTTCTGGCCGAAACCTTTGCTATGCCTACCGTTGCACCAGGTCAGAAGGAGACACTGAGCTTGATTATGCTGGAGACATTGCGGAAGATGATTGAGAATCCTGGAGAGGATGCTGGTGTTGTCAAGAGTATTGTGCAAGCTGCGGCGAGCATTTACCCCTTGGTGTTTCGATGGATGTACGTTTCCCCGCCACCATATTTCCCCCCGCCTCCTGTAGATATCTCAGTCGACGAACTTCGTGTGATGCTCAATCTACATATTGCAACATCGTACACAGCGTTATGCATGATTGATGGCGCGTCGATATTTGACTCAAGATCTCATTCTAACGGGAACTCCCATACAGTATCAACAATGCTTATGATGGCCCAACATGGGAGCGTATGGTTGCGATCAAGTCCAGAATTCTTCGCATGTGGGATACCTCTGCACCCGGTGTACGAATATGTTGCATCAAGTTCGCACAGCGTGTGGTATTAGTTCAGACGACGGGCCCTGCTGCAGATTCCAAGGTACGCATGATTCAACTAATCCCCTTCCCATGAAACTGACATTCTCCCGTCAGCGTGGCGATCCTCTTGAAGTCTCTCTTGCTATGGTGCCACCGAATCATCCCCTTATTCCAGCGAGAAACCTTGACGCTGAGGCCTCTGGTCTACTCGACAGAATGCTAGCCGTCTTTCAGGAGAACAGCAGGTATGTACATTCTTTGTCTGCGCATTTCGACTTGCTGACAGAGACAGCGATGCGGTCATGGTTGATGCTACTCTAAACTCCCTCTCCATACTAATACGAGCCCGCCCCCAAATTGCAAATAAGATCTTGACTGTTATCCTGAACTTCAACCCCCTGAAGCTTGCCAATTCCCCCATGACCCCAAAACTCCGTGTTATGGTTAAGTCCATGGAAAAGACCACTAGATCATTGCTCATCCACATCAACAAGCGGTAAGATTATGGTGCTTTGATATCAACGTGCCGGCCAAAAGCTGACAGGTATAGTGATCCTCAAAACCCCCTTGCACCAAAAATCCAGCAACATGTTGAACGCTTGATGCGATCACGGACAGAGATCTTTGATGAAGCGAGCCGAAAACGAGGACCTCCTGAGCCCACCGATGGTCTGGACGCCTCGAAACGACAGAAACTTGGTGCTCAAATACAACCTCCAGCTCCCGCTCGGTTGCACATTCCCCCTTTGACACCAGGTCCGCATACGATTGCAGAATTATGGACAGTTTCTGGCGATGAGTCGCTGAAGGGATTTGATGTTGCTATGTTACCCCCGGAGCTTGTGGCCAAAATTGATGTTGGAATATTGATGAAGCTCAACGCGGAGACGCTCAACCAAGCCATTGATGTAAGCAAGATGATTCAGCATCTAAATGGTATGGTACTGATGAAGTGATAGGGTATTCGAGCACGTCTACAATCTTTGACTGCGGTCAAGCCTGAATTGCTCAACCCAGCAACCGCGCCTTTGGGGGTAGAAGACGATGATGATGACTATGAGCCCAATTTCGAGATTGCTGAGGATACCGAACAAATACTTAACAAACTTGACCGCGCACCACCAGAAGAGCAGAAAGAAAATCTGCCTGACATGGCCCTTAAGAAGTTCACTCTCAATCCACCACCTCCTCTAACAGCGGACGAAACGGCCCAAGTCGGACAAGGAACCATCAATCGGGTCTTTGGTGTAATGCAAACTCTGGATGAGCCAGCAAAGAAGATCAAGTCTGGAATGAACAGACTTGCAGCCAGCGCCTATGACCGCGATGCCTGGATCACTATCATAACTCGCCTAGCTACGAGAGCAACAGGTGGTCTCGAAGGACAATCATCCCTCAAAGAAGAAAACTACGCCCAACTAACACTAAGCAACTCCATTCGCGAGTCCCTCTACCTCTACGTGCTGGAAGACTTCCGTAAACGCATCGACATAGCCGTCGCCTGGCTCTCTGAAGAATGGTACAACGACCAGGTTCAAATGAAATCTCGCACCTCCAATGGAACTCTACATTATGACAAATGGGTTCTCAAAGTTCTTGACGGCATCGTTCCTTACCTTGACGCTCGTGACAAGGTTTTAACCAGGTTTTTATCTGAGATTCCAGGCTTAAGCGAGGATGTTTTGGGAAGAGTTAAGGGTCTGTGTAGGGATCCGGCAATGGTTAATCTTGCTTTGACCAGTCTGCTTTATTTGGTTATGATGCGCCCACCAGCCCGCAAGATTGCGTTGGATGCTGTTGAGGATGTTTGGAATTCTTGTAAGTCTTAACTTCGGCCCTTTCGAACTGATTGGAGGAAGATTACTAACACAAGTGGGCGTGCAGATGAGGATGCGAAACCGATGGCTGCAAAATATCTTTCCAAATGGCGTCCTGGGTTTGAGGCCCGAGGGCGGATCAAAGGACCGGATGGCGACGAGAAATCCAATGGGTTGACGAACGAGGTTGCTTCTACTGCTTGAGGGTTTGGACCTCTCTTCTTTTGACTTACTTCCAAAGCGAGCTTGTATTCTAGTCTTGCTGCATATGTGATAAGGGAGCATGGTATCTGGCGTCATTGGGGTGCGCTTTTGGCGTAAGAATGGATATCAAAAACTGGGCAAGCATACAAAGCGGGATATGTTGGTACCAAACCTGACTGGAGGTTTTATGGAAATGAGTCTTTCGGCGAAAGGCTGTGTATGATGTACCAACTCAACGAAGGGGCGTCGAAGATAGTATAATATAACTATGAACGCACTCTTCTGAAGGAACTGGCTGTCTGTTTTTGTGGGACTTGTAAGAGGGGTGATGGTGACTTGAAGTTTACTGATGAATCCCTTATTAGTATCACGTTGTTCTCTAGGCTGCCACAATACATAAGCATTCAAAGCTTTTCTCTAAATCTCATTTCTCTTGACTAAACCAAGGAATGCGGCAAGAGAAGTAAACAAGAGAGGACTCGCACAGCCTGTTGCAGTCATTGTGTTACGAGACAGACACGTGGGTGCTATTACTCGCTCCCACTTTCGTGTATATATCTCTGGCTTCGGCCTCTTCTCCCTCGTTTCCATTCGAGCTTCTTACTACCTGAGATCCCTGATACAGTGTCTTTAATAGACGGTAAGTAACATGCAGTATGAAAAGCTAGAGCTCAGTGTAAAGGGATAAGAAAACGTGGGTTGTCTAGTTGGTCGAATCTCAATTGGAGGTAGGTAATTTTGATGAAATTAAGGGAGGGATTGCTTGTTATGTCGAAGATTGTTCTCAATTATAAGGTCTAGATTTATCTCGTCTACATACCTACAGCCAGTGCTCTGCGTATCTGTGTGGTCATCAGATCCCCCCCTCCGCCCTGATCTCGGTACAGAGTAGTGGTTCTGAGATTACATACACGCTTGAGCGGTCCTGTACGAGTCTCTGATGAGTCAAAGGCTCTAATGCTATCCTCAGTCTCGCGAGCTAAGGACCATGAAAGGTGGAAAGCTTGAGGTTATAGCAATTATCTTGCCTTGCTAGGTTACAAGTATTCTTGTTGTGGTGGTAATTGAGATGTTGGTTTATGAGGTAGGCTTTACTACACTCTAGAGACTTTGTTTCGTCTGGATTGCTATACCCTATTCTATATATCACTGTAATGATATCAGAGTAGCAGGGCCCCGTGTTGCTTAATCGTCCAGAGAATGTCAAGACTGATTTCCAACGTTCGCTTTCTACAGGAGCAGAGATATTATAACTTAGAAATTAGTCTAGACTTGAAGCAGAGTAAATTTGTCTGTAGAGACCAAAGGCTTTGACATGGGTCTTGATCTATCTTGAAAACTACATTCCACAGCATTTAATGATTTATGAGTCTAAATCTACGTCACATAAAAGACTACCCACGCAACGATGGGACGCTTACGTAAACCCGATGTCCTGCCATTAAGCCTCTTCGCAACAAGGAGCTTTATATCTTGTAATCACTAGCGCAATAACATCATATTCTTTATATTGCATTAAGAAAGAGCTCTTAAACAGTTCCAATGCATTTTATCTAGTTACTAACATTCTCTCTGTTGATAAAATGACAGAGGTAACATATCGAATTACCCTTCTTAGGACATTGTCAACTATGTATGCTCGGCTAATATAAGTACGTGCCTTAGAGAAAGCAGGTAAAGCTATTAATACAGTGCGCCTATTACTTCTATGATATCCCTCTGTCTCTAGCATCTTTGAGTAGGTATATTTTTCAAGTGACTAACACCTATTACACTATCTCCCTACAAACAAATCAGTCCTAACTTACCATCTTACCTAGGTGAATTTATAGTAAGCTCCATGACTGCTATACACCCTTTCTCACAAGTCACACTACAACCGTACTCGTACACAACCTTTCCTTTCTATAGATCCCTATAGGTAGGTACCTAGATAAAACACCAGCTCCCAAGCCACCCACTTTCCAGTAACAGAAAGATCACATCTGAAAATAAAGTATGAAGCAGATCAGCCTCCCAAGTCCTTCGAACCCATAACTACAACTCTGCCAAGTTCAAGCCTAGCCATAGAAGACACACGGAAACAAGGAGAATGTCAGTAAGACAACATACAAATCACCACCCATCCCAACCCACTCACGTTACCGTAACAGAAAGATCACATCTGGAAAGAAAATACAAAACAGATCAACCTCGCAGGGACTTCGAGCCCAACAACTACAACTCTGCTAAGTTTCAACGCCGTTATGAACCAAGAATTTCACAGGGAGCAACGCCGATGAGCCAACACACAACCCACCACCCATCCATCCCAAACGACGCCCGTCCGCCCTCGTCCCTAACGTCCCAGCTCCCTCTGCCCCTCCCCCCATTCCAAAATGTGCACCGATTTATCCTGTTGTCCGCTTGTCTCTCGTTGTTAACCCCTCTCTCCTTGTCAATACCACAGGACCAAAAGTTCCAATACGCACAACTTAAATCACGCCCTCCGTAGAATTTCCCACGGTACTACTACTCATCTACCCTAGCATTACAACAGGTATCTGAATAGCAGACGTCCAGTTCAGAAGGCGGAATCATGATTTTCGCTCGCCGGGAACAAGTCGAGTAGAACAATTTCTTGTTCTTGTTCTCTCCTTTCCTTTCCTCTCCTTTCCTCTCCTTGGTAGCCGTCGATTGTAGACACCGAAATTCTAGAAGTTCGGGCATCATATGCCACATGTCATTTGTGCTGTGCGGCGACTTCTTGAAAACGTGCTGTAAAGGGGAAAAGGATGATTATATGCGCCTTTAGGTCCTTCAGGCTGGGGTTGAAGGTTAGGCACAGTCGAGTGCTTCTTCGATCTGTCCCTTTTTCATTTGGTTACTCGCTGTTGCTTTATGGTAGGTTGATGGGTTTTGCTTAGGACGGAAGAGTAGTGATGATAAATAGGTAGGTTAGGCTCAGAGGCTCTTAATAACTCAAGCCAAGCCAGTAATTCAAGATCTACCGTGCAATGCAACTCTAAAACCTTGTCCTCTTGTCCTCAATACCGACAACTTCACTAGAATAATACTTGAGCTGTGTCGCTGCTATGTGTTAGTGCGGTACTAGTGGTGGTAGACAGGCCTATTCATCAAGTCTCTCGAGCAACTTCAATCAACTCAATGCTTGACACCTAGCTGGCACAACACAAACGATCAGAAAAGATGTCTTCATTCCTCTATCCTCAAATCTGTGAATTTTGTACAACTGAAAAGAAAGAAAATAAAAGAAGTGCAAATCGTGTAATCATCCAGGAGCAATCCATTGCCCGCGATCACGCCCTCAAACGCCAGACCATGCTTTCCGCTCCGCTAAACCATTTTTTGCAAAGCAAAGCTGAAGACGTTCTTCTATCTCGAGGGTCCATTTGTGAATGTGTGAATAAACTTGTACAGTAGGTGTTAAATGTAGGTTGTGAAGGTGAATGTAGAATGTAGTAGAATGTAGAGTGTCGTATGTGTTGGAGTTCAGTTGCAGTCGAGAAGATGGTGAGATGTTCGATGTATCTGTAGAATAGAGAATGAAGTCGTTTAATGGGTATCGCGAACGTTCTTTTGAACATTGATAGCCCACTTCAATTCGCCTACAAGTCTCTTGGCCTCCTCGATCTGCTTCTCCTGCTCCTCTTCCCGGCTCTTCGCGGTCTCCTTGATATCTTTCAAAAGTCTCTCCTGCTCAGCTTTGTACGCCTCAAACTGAGCTGCAATAGCCGTCTTCTCGTCCCTCAGACCGTCTATCTCTTTCGCCTGCTGGTTCGAAAGGGCCTGCATCATATTCAAGCGGCGGTCGTCTTCTCGGCGGACTTCGTTGATTTGCGCGATCTGTACCCTCATCTTGCCCAAGGCCTTCTCGACTACATCCCCTTGGTCTTTCCAGTGGTCTGTGACAGTGTTGTACCGGCCTTCCATCAACATGGCTCGGTTGTTGGCTTCGTCGACCTTATTCTGAGCCACCCACTTCTCCCTCTCCGCCTCGTCCTTCCAGTATTTCTCACTTTCGAGCGCACGTTGAGCATTAGCCTTCTCGCCATCAACCTGAGTCCTCAAATCAGAGAGTTGACGTTCCCTCCGCTTCAGCAGTGTTTTGTTGATCGCAGCCTCGTGCAACTTGGCCTCATAATCACTTGATTGTTGCTCCATCCTCGACTCTGCCATCTTCAGCTCCTGCTTGGACTCCTCGGCTCGCAATCGCTCGATGGTTATGTCGCGTTTCAGCATATCGTTCTCTCCCATCAGCCGCTCGATTACTCTTCCTGACTTCCCAAGATTGGCACGACCAACAGCTGAACTCCATTGCCCCCCTTGTGCGGTGCCGTCTTCCCCGACAGGAAACTGACCGTTGGTCCCGTTCCCGTTGGAGTACGATTTGGTGGTGCCGAATTCAGTGGAGATGGAGCGCGAGATGGCAGAATGAGGTGGTTGTTGGCGGACGGCGAGAGATGAGGGTGGTGGGTGCGAGACCTGGGCCAGCGAACTGGGTGGTGGATGGGATGTGGGAATTGGGGAGTGGCCTCTTGATATTGGCCTAGTCCTGTCTCCATTCCTGCTCGGGGAGGCTTCTAGTCTGTAATCGTTGTTGGGAACGGATCTGATGGTGTTGCCTGTCCCGTTTGGGGTCGAGCTCAGGGCCTTGGGCGTGGGTGTGCTCTCCATCATTGTCGGACCTCTGTTCAGTGTATTCGAGGATGTGGGCGACAAGGTCCGGTTGGACGCATCGATGGGCGTGGGAGTACGCTGTCTGAGGTTGAACGTGGAGTCCTTGTGTTTCAAGGGATTACCTGCGAGGAATATTGTCAGAAATTTGCCTTGCTGGGCAGGTCACGGCAGGTATGAGTATCAGGTCTGAAAATATGAGGCGCACGTCGTGTGCCTCAGAATCGTGGCCGACGAAGGCCGAGAAGGGTTAAAATAAAAGCGTACCGGTAGAAGGAGGTTTTTTGTGAAGACGAGCAGGCCGTTCTAACGAAGTCGGCGGAGGACTCAATTCTCTCGTGGGCATATCTCATTGTTCGTCTGCCAACCTCGCCCTGTCCTCCTCCTCTTCTTTGACCGGCGCGTCAGACGTATCGTCGCCGGTAGGTATGTGCTGATGGTATTCGTCCTGCCCAGGCTCCCTACGGCCCTTGGACGTGGTTCAGAGACGACAGAGGTTGGGAAGGCGGTACAGTATATGCAGTATATAGGCGAAGGAGCCAAAAGATCAGATGCGCGGTATTTGGCGGCAATGCTGTGTCGCAGGTGATATGATGTTGAGTTTGCGTGGGAGTGTTCATGCAGTGGCAGCAGAGTGCTTTGATGATGCTCGTGCCATTTGCATATCTGGAGCTTCTGCGTCCAAGTCGAATAACACGCGCGCTGCAGGGCGCCGGAGCTGACTGGGCAACTGCGGCCGCTGCGGCCGCTGCAGGGGCCGAACGACAGGACTGACTTACAGGACAGGACCGGTGCAGACAGGCTGCAGGCACAGACAGCACAGGGCCGGCTACAGGCGACAGGTGCTGTACCGGACACGCTCCAGGGGCTGCAGGCCCACGCGCACAGGGCCGTACATGCTGTCGTAGGCGCTGCTGATAGGCGCCACAGGGGGTTCACGCCCCGGCATGCATGCCCCGGAGCCAGGGTCGAGCCAGGGAATTTGGGGATCAGCTGCAGCTCGTTTCGCTCTCGACGGTGACCATGACCTATAGCCGTCGCACGTATGTCCATCAACATCCAGTCTTTTTTGACTTTGATATCTCCCGATGTGCTGCAGGCCAGGCCGAAGACGAGAGAGGGCTGGTCAGGGCCAGTGATCCCATCTCAAAAGGTCAAAAACAACTTGAGACGAGGCCTTAGTCGGCGGCATATGCGTTTCAGATGAGATTGTGAGATGTGCTTGGTGGCCATTGGTTCTTCCGTTGCACAGCTGCAGCCATCTTCCCAGCCGTGCAAAGTCCCCCGGAAGTGAGCTCTCTGCTCGTATTTGATATAACTCTCGTCCTTGTGTACGATAAGGTACTGCGTCATTCTGCGCTGGACGACTAAACAACAGCTACAACAGCATACATGGGCTCCAAAGAAGCTCCCAGGAGCCTCCCAACATCGCGCGTTCGAGATGTACTCGTCAGTCGCTTCTCCTCCTCGTATTTGATGTACGAAAGTTACTTGTGTGCAGGGTCACTCTGATGTGAACTACCGTGAAGTGCAGATGAAAGCTGTCAGCTAGACGATAAGATTACAACAACAAACCAGAACCACATTTACCTGGACGACAGTTACGACACCACGTGTAGCCTCCAAGGGATCTCCCAGGAGTCTGCCAGTATCGCGCATCTGTAGCCACTGACAAACAATTATTTTCTGCAAGTAACAAGATTTCCATAGTCACCGTACGACGAAGTCACGAAGGACGGGCCGGGCGCTGTGTTCAGCCCGTCTCGGTGCCAGAATTAGGTGCCAGAATGAGGGAAATGAAAGATATTACGACGTGGAACAACAGGTCACAGGAGGCCTGTTGTTTTGATAATATATATACCTGGCACCTCGGAAGAAATTAAATTGTGGACAAGGATCGAAATAATAACTCTGTCGCTAGCAGCAAATAAGAAAGTATGCCTCTAGCATACACATCCAAATGAATCCAAATGAACACAAACAAACGACTCCAGGATTTCGGGATCCCCGCTTGACTCACTTGAACACAACCTCAACAACCTCAATAATATTCTCCAGCTTTGTATAAGAAATTGTCAAGGTCTTTCCGCTCGGATCAAGATATGGATGCGCAACACCCGCGTAGATATAGCCCTCGTTCTCGAGTTTGGCTTCATATACAGTAACATCAGTGGACCAGGGTCCTTCCGGTTTCGCAGCTGTTCGGAGTACGACTTTGTTGGTTGCCGGTTCTAGAGAGTGCTCATGTTAGAGGATCTTCGTCGTGCTTGCAGAACATTAGATAAAGGAGGGCCGTACGAGTATGAACAAAGATGTAACATTTGTAATACACGTTCCAAGTTAACTGTCCCTGTCCCACACCCCACATAACCGCCGACTCTGCATTGCATCTACTCAGATTCTCGAAGTTAGTTTCCACGTTCCAGAAATAGCAGGAGTAGCCCAAACATAATTCAGGAATATCCTCCGAAGATTTGAGTACATACTCTGAAATATCAAGAGGTTTAGACTGCCAACCGGCGGCCCGGCCATGCCAATACTCATACTTGGAGATCTCGAATGCATCTTGGGCGCGTACTCGAGCCTGGTATACATATTGTCTTTCTGCAAATCCTGAAAGACCGCTTGGTGGGTTTCCTAGAGCATAAATATAGTCAGAGTGGACATCCCGGTAGGCGGCAACGTCGCCGTAGCAAGGGTGGATAGATGATGGCCACCAATAGCCGGTGTGATTGATAGAGAGGCGCTCCGTGACGGTTGGGGTGCCATTGATGACTTTGACTTTGGCAACCCCGGCTCCTTTGATGCCAGCCTCGTTTGCATTCTGAGCATGTTAGCAAGAGGAATAACTTGAGGTGCGTGGTGAAGAATTTACAACGAGATAGAAGAGAAGACCTTCTTCGGCATTGTCGTTTGTAGCACATAAACTCGTACCGCCGAACCCGTACATATTAGTTTCACCCCAGCCGGGGTTGAAGGGAACAAATTGATTCTGATGTGGCACTGGTTTATCATTATTCAGATTGAGGTCTCGCGGCTTCAAGACGTCGCTTGTCATTAACGAAACTGCGTTTCGCACCATGCCGTGGAAACCCTTTTTATCGTGGGATGGATCAGTGATCCCAGGTGCACACCATAAACAATCTCCATAAATGGCATACCATTTGCCGTTGATCTGGCCTGTAAAGCCTAGATCTCGGTGACTACTACTGTTCTCGCTGGTTTGAACTCCGAGGAATTTAGTTGAAGAGACGCATATGGGATTCGTGCCAAAGAATTGTGTGTTGTCGCCTGTGCTCCTTGTCAGAGGGGATGGTGAACGGAAAAGGCCCGTGATGGGTAATGATGAAGTATGAAAACATATTAAGAAGAAGAAGAAGACGACGACGACGAAGACCGTGTAAAGAGTGGCTGAGAAACAAATGGGATATACCGGGTGCAGTGTTTTCATTCTCTTTTTTCACTAGCAGTACGCCAGGACTGTGAGCTTCGTGGCGCAAGATCCCAACTCAACTCGCACGGCTACACTCCTGCGCCTACAGCCTCATCGAAGTGGCTCAGTATATATACTCATTTGCACTCTGAACTTCAGAAATGCGGTAATTGTTGCATATCGCAGTGGCTGGTGTAACTAGCGAACAGATTGAAGTATAAATGCCGCCCACATCGCTAGTCATTATTTGGTGTAGTTGTCTGCTGGAAAGCCAGGCCAGCAGTGAAGTGGCTGAAACAAGCTGCCGAGAGTGCTCTTGCACGCACTAACGTGGGAACAGCTGACGATGGCTTCCTTTTGATTTGACTTGATCTGACTCCCTTGCTTCTTCCCACATCACTATGCCAAGAATAAAAGAAGAACGGGTGTGTCTTGATGCGTGCCTTGCAACATTCAGACCCAGTCCATAAGCATAGGCACCTAGGTAGACAAGCAGCAGCAGAGTCTTCTATAAGGACTCTACTTGTGGCTAGGCCTGGGCCTGCCTCGGTGTCCACAAGTATCATTGTTGATCCCGTGGAGACACTATCATATGCAGCCCGAGGCCCATCCTTTCCACCTGACACTGGACAGTAGAAGCCCAAGCCTCCACCGAGTGACAGGAAAAAGCCTTTCTGAACATACAACGGCTTTGCGCCTCGTTCCCTTGTCCCATCTCGGGTGGATCTGCTGGTTTCTTTGACCTTATGGCTGCTCTTAAAATTCGCAGCAAAGATAGCAAAGAGGACACCGGCCTAAGACAATGTCGAGTCACAACTGAGGATAACAGAAGCCCAGATCGAAAGTCGGGCGTAACATTGGTGGCTCTGGTGGCTGAAGAAGAATGTTAGCTGTGATCATGGTTGCGAAGCTCACAGGGGACTGACTGCTCTTACTGGAACGATGACTTAAGCAATTGGGGAGGCGACGAGGAGATTGGCACACACTCGATTCTAACGGTTGTCGTTCGAGAAATCACAATACTTGGTTCTTCGACGTCTTCATCCTCGACACCGCTATTGCAACATGAGGGGAACCGAGTTGGGGGTCTCAAGGATCAGCACTTGGTACCAGTACTTAGGCCGAGGCTGTACGAGTAGCAGGACATGGTCGGCCGATACAGCGTATTCTAAACACTCACCGCCTGGCAACCATATTCTGCCTGAATTACAACTGGAAGTAGACTAGTGAGGGGACATTTCTTCGTGCTCACAACCTTCTTCCGACATCCAAAACAACATGTCTTTTAGTTTCTCCTTCTCCGGCGATGACATAGAAGAATCCTCGACCCAAGAGTCCGAAGTCAACTCCCAGCGACATGTAGCAGAAACTGGCACATTGCGGCGTCCTCGCGCCACATCAACGGCGTTCCCCATCTCTGGGCAACCCATGCTGAAACCACAAAGCCATGATCTCAATCAGATGCTACAGACGCTTCCCTCGAAGATCGTCTACAGTAACTTGAAAGTAGTATTGGATAATGGCGAAGAGGTTTTCATCCCCAGGAGAGAGCTATTCGATGTGAGGGTACAATTGATGGCTGAGGAAGATGATGAAGGTTTGGGAAATCTAGGGAAGGATGATGTCAAGACGGGCGTTTACGAGGGAGGCTTCAAGAGCTGGGAGAGTTCGGTGGATTTGGTAAAGGTGCTTGCTTTAAGGAGACAAGCTCTGTTGTCGAGGAATGGTGGTGAGTGTAAAGTGCTGGAGGTATGATCATATTTCTTTCGTGGCAATACTCATGACAAGAGTCTAGCAGAACTGAAATGATATAGCTTGGTTGTGGAACAGCATTGCCCACGCTAGCTATCCTTCAATGGCAATTAAACAAGGGTGTAGACTCAACACGACCATGGCTGCATCTCAGTTTCGCCGACTACAACCCCACCGTCCTCCAACTCGTCACACTTCCTAATATTATCCTCTCGTGGGCTCAATCCCGAAACCTAGCCTCATGGGATGCAGAAGGCGAGCTCGAGCTCGAACCCGAACTATTGCAAGAGTTCCTCTCGTCTCTCGAGGAACACCACATTACACTTTCGTTCTTCTCAGGAGCATGGAGCTCGGAATTTGTGGATATCGTGAAAGAACAGATGACATCACAGCTCGGTGCTCTTACAATTATTGGAGCCGAGACAATTTATTCGCCAGCAGCCTTGAAATCCTTCGCAGATACGCTCATGGCCCTCTTGAAGGCTCAAGGATCGCAGTATGGAACTGCCCTTGTGGGTGCGAAGATGGTTTATTTTGGTGTTGGGGGTTCAGTTGAAGATTTTTGTGAAGCCGTAAGAACACAGGGTGCTGTTGTAGAGAAGATTAGGGAGGAGTCTGATGGCGTGAGGAGAGCAGTAGTTGAAGTTGGAGCGCAATCGAAAGCATCCTAAGAACTTTCTTCGTCCCATGACTACTCCAATGTGACGAAAGATTCGTAGGGCCTGGACTTGAAATTGCTCTTGTTCTTGCTCTTCTAGGGCAACTTGAACTTGAACTTGAGGCTTAACTTGAAGCTTATGGGCCTTGTATATATGAGGTTCGTGGGCGGTTTCGTGGGTGGTTTCGTCAATTTAGGCTTCTTCTGCGCTGAGTACCATTGCGATCTCTCTGTGGTCGTTCTGTGAATTTATCGGAGGGTTCTCGATGTGTTGGTTGTCCAGAGGTGGTGCGCAAACTGGTTTCTTGACTTCGTGAACTGTCTTGAGTTCGACCAGAGGCAGCAATAGCGTATAGACTGGTTTGACTTCGATAGATGTGGATGGTGGTGCGTCCGAGGGTGGCTTCTGCTCTGTCCAAAACTCTTGAGAGGCCCCGGAGGCCCAATCGAAGCAAAGACATAATTGATTCTTTTAAGATTTTCTGACAGAAAAAAAGGGGGGGTGAGGAGGCGCGAACAGTCGAACAATTATGTTTGAAGAGAGAAAATCAAGATTGTACAGAAATGACTTTTTATGGCACCTACACGTCCATTGCACCTACCTACCTGAGGGTGTAGCAAAAGTCTCATTCATTTAGCAACTACGATTAATGTCCAACTCGAATCCCATCTGCTACCTTTGGTCCTTTGTAGCTTCTAACCCTCCTGTGAAAATGTGACGTATGTTCTGAACTTCTGGAATTGCTATACCAGCCACCCTATTGTAAACAGGCCAAACAACCACTGGAGGCTATTGAGATAAGGATCCCATATGACCTATATAGGCCTCAATCTTGCACCCCGTAACAAACAATTCAATCATCCTAGAAGTGAAGAATGAACGATTCCGCTTGTATGTTTCCATTTCGGCCAGACTCACCTTAAGCTCTAACTAGCTGGGCCCCAAATATTTCAAAGAATTCGATATTATGAAGTATATCTCTGAATTATGTCAACGTACAAAGCCAGAGACCATTTATCGAGCTTAGACACCAACAAAGTTGGATGCTCTGTCGCAGCTTCCATTTACCACCACCTCTACTTCGTTGGCTTGCTGACTGTTTTAGCTCTTTAATCCAGCACCCCTCTTCCAATCCAGAGCATAAGAGCCAGCGACCAGCACATAGTAACCCCTATATCGCTTCGGCCGTCTAGGAGCGAAGGCAACATTAGAGGCACACGTCTGGTGCGTGACAACGGACGATTACTAACCCCCTAAAAACACACATCAGACAGAAACAATTAAAATACAAGTTCCCTTTCCGATAAAAGGAAAATCATCACCTGCCAGTGATGTAAAGTAGCCTTGAAGAAAAGAGTGGTGATGTATCTTTTAGTGTCTTCCGCTACGCGATTGCTATCAGGGTGGTCACTAACATCAACAGCGTCATCGATAGCAGCAAGTCCGTGCAGTTGACGTTTCTCTCGTACCAAGGAATCTCATTCTGGTTGCATGTGCAATGACAAGTGACTCTTTCCGGAGCGTGCTGCTGGTAGTTAGAATTTAACGTATTCAAGACTCTTGTGCGGTCGTAGTGTTCTATTATAACTGGCATTATTGGCATAGTGCGATGGGGAGTCGCTAAAGTTGGTTCTGTGGTCCAGTTGGAATCGGAGGTAGAAATTTCCTTTCTAGGCATTATTATCATGGCATTGGTATCCGACTTGTCGCCAACTCCGACATTTTGTTTTCGATGTAAAGTTGCAATGATTGTGAGGTAAGGTTGTTAGGTGATTGGGTGTTGAGTTGGTGTGATAGACAGTGGACGTTGAGGTGAGGAGAGCTTAAGGTGAGGAGAGCTCAAGGTAGGGGAATGTCTAGGAATATATAGTAATATTGTGATACAGACTGAAAATTTTCAAGCACCGTTGCTATAATATAGGTACCTACCGAAGGATGTTAGGAAATCTAGAGCGAAGAGCCGGCTTTTTTTTTAGCTTAAATTAGGGTTTAGGTATAGACTACCCATTTTCCAATGACAGTAACGGAGAAGCATGGAAGGATGACTTTATACCTACCTAGGTAGGTATTTAAGGTTCTAAGCAACTTGAACTAAGAGAGAGTTTAACGCATCTGACGCTAGAAGTGTGGACGAGACTGGATTGGGTACAAATGTAGAAATTAAGATACAATACCGTCCTACCGTGAGATCCTAACAAACTGAGAACGGCTGACATATGATGCAGTGGTAAGTCTGTCGTCCGCTGAAAACTCCTATCACTCCCTGGTGAATGGATAATGCACTGTTGAGACCATCGCCATCAATGTGTGGCATCCTTGCTCTACTTCGAACTCTGTCATAGAGATTGTAACAGGGTTGTGGATTATGTTCACCCGTTTTTTCTCGCCCAACGAAAGTCCCAATCAAGGTCATGAATATAGTTTCCACAATGGGAACACATGTCTTGGTCTGAGGATCGCATTCAGAAGCGGCCAATATCCGGAGGTTGGCCTCAGTCCCTTCTTTGCAAAGCTCTTCGTGGTGACGCTGCTTACTTTTGCTGCTTCTTTTTGAGATAGCAGCATGGGCATGCCTGTCGAGACGCACTCCTCCACCACTATAATCAACCGAAGAGCCAACATATTTCCCACGACGAATTATTCGATCGGTCTTGCGACGATTTTCATGATGCCCTGATATTTCACATCGAACCGTACCATTGAAATAAACAAGCCAATATTATGTCTGGTCTGGCCTGGGTTTTGGCGTCGCGAGAAGATTATCAAATGTCGGTCGAATCTTGCCGAGGACTTTCTGGACGTAGTGGAGAATTCTCTTGAGAATGAGAGCTGCAAGCGTTGAAGCCCGGTTGATGTTGAAGATGGTGAGAATTGCTGTTCCCATGGCCCTTACGTTTCGTGCAAGTTTCTTGATTTCCGGATAAGGTATCGGGTTGGATATTCGACTAGGTCCATCAACGCAGCGTTTAATCTCTGCTGAAATCTACTAAGATCCTGGTCGATGTATGAGATTTCTTTGACCGACTGGGCATGCTGATGCCATTCATTATCTCGCTTGCTGGGACTGTCTTTAGCTATCAAGTCTTCTACTTCCAACTTGATAGTATCGAGATAACTGAATGAGACCACCGGAACAGGTTCTTGTGAATTGGTAAAAAGCCTCACGACCGGTACCCTGGCCACCGCGATGGGCTGATTTTGAAGTGGAATTGATGCCAGGAGATCTTCGTAACTGTCCCTGATTTCCTAATGACTGCTGTTGGTCACTAGAGCCGCCGGCGCGGAGGGTTTCCTCCCCTGCCCGTTGTATCTCTAGCAGAAACAGGTTGTCTGCCTCCATTGTTGCTGCTGATGACCGCTTGGCGGCAGTATTCCGTACCTAGCCTCGAACACTATTCCACCTCGCTTGCTAACTCCTGTAAGGTAATAATAACCAAAGTTAGAAGTTCTGCTTTCACAAAACTTGCAAACACTGCTTTGTGGTCTCGTGGCAAGCATTCTTGGTTTAGTGGTAAAATTAGCCCTTGCCAGTAACTCATTCATTCAATGAGTAACATCATGGGCTAGCCCCGGGTTCGATTCCCGGAGAATGCAATATGTACAAAAACTTTCACACTTTTTTTTTGATATTTTCGTAGACTTTGGAGATATGTGGTTGGGCATAATTATCTTGGCAAAACTCGCTGTGTGGGAAATTATCCAGTTTATTCCTTTTCCGCCCCTCGTATGTTTCTTGCAGGCTTTACATATTTTTTTGGTTTTAGCTGGTGTTGTACGATTGTACGAAAGTACGAAGTAGTTTTGGAAACGAGTGAGTTGTGGGGATCTTGAAAAGTCAATTAAGCGAGCGGGATATGTGGTCCATTCTTCTATAGCGAGTCTAGAATGCATACTGTGATTGGACGGGATATGATGGTCAGTGTTCTCAAATGACAAAAGATTGGGTCGAACAGACATAACCTGGTGATTGGCATCTACTCGCCAATGATCTAGAAAGAACCTGCTCGCGTGCAAAAAAAGAGCAAATTTAAACAGCTAAGAAGCGAGCCTCACATCGCCAGAAGACTCCGTGGTATGCTTAAAAAAAAGTTGACCATAGCTCAAAGTAGAAAAAACTGGAGTTTCCTCGGGTATGAGTAAGAAGATATATAAGGTGCAAAAAGAAAAAGAGAAATGAATGGTGTATCACATTCGACATTGACAGGACTCGAACCTGTGCTCCCGAAGGAAACAGCTTTCTAGGCTGTCGCGTTAACCACTCCGCCACAATGCCATGTTGTTTGTTGACATACTGTTCCATGAATCCAGACATAAAGTCGTCTCATCTCTGTGTGCGGAAACCTGTGCCCTAAGCTGGCTAAGCGAACACTGACCCCTTTCTGTGCAGGCTAGGTACCGAGGTGGGTCGGGCCGCTGTCGTATAGGAGCAGCTCGGTACCGAGTAAAGAAGAATCAGGATCTTACATATTGGCATACCCTGTCTACTTAATGTTTTGAAAGTATGTTGATCATTGTATAGGTAAGACTAATGTACTCTAGATGTTGACTTCTTCGTCTTTAAAGGTCAGATCTTAGCTTAAGATGCTGACTTTGAGTCCCTACAACCTGCTATTGACCTATATATCGTCTTGCCGAGCACTCGGCGCTCCTGTCTCCTACCTTTTAACCAGTTAGTAGGTGCTCATGTGACACATCATCACTAGGAGTCTTCTACCGATGAGCACCATCTAATATGCATGCCCAGCGTAAATGAATTGGCGAAGATTCATCTTGTCGAGGTCAGAAAGATGTATATCCAATAGCACAGAAAAAGTGTACCTAGTAAAACAAAGGGATACTAAGGACGCAAGTGCCTCGAATTAATAAGAACATCAATCTCACTGTACTTTAGACCATTCTGGCATTCCTTACAAAGTAGATTAGACGACGTTTAGTGGCAATCAGGCGCATCTCAATCGTTGTATTCTCTTCTGTCCTCTCTGAAGTACCGAGCTACTGGCGGGCTACTGCTTTCTAAGTACCAAGTCAGTCGAAGCTAAAAGGAGCTTAACAAGTGCACTTAGAGTACCTTAATTTAAAACATGTTATTTGCCGGGAAATGAGAATATCGAATCGTGTTTTCTTTGCAAGGTTTCATAATCGGATTGCTTTGCTTTTTCTCCAGAAACTCATCGACAGCGCCTACTCATACAATGAAATCGTCGTAGGACTCTTTCCTAGAATAATGCTGTAGGCTAAAGATTGTAGTCCTTGTGATCTTCGATAATCCACTTCGACTTGGATTTAAAAGCTTTTTAACTCTGACAACCACTGCATGCAGCATGGCTCAAGCATGGCGCCTCCAATCCTCTCGACTACGCTCAGTAGATTGATGAAGAGGAGGAGTTTCGACGTGGCGTGCGAAATTCGGTTTCAATCTCTGACTCAAATCAATCCTTTCTCGCTGAGCCATGACGAAATGCGAGTTAAGTTATTCTTGATAGGCATATTTACAGCGAAAGAAAGGGTGTCAAGATCATGCCGAACCTCCGAAGATAAACAGATACGCTTTTTACCAAGGCTCTGAGATCATCATCTTCAATTCTGTCATTGCTAGGAGGACGAGGCACTGTATTATACTCAGTCTCTCTACCCTTGTAAATCTCCATCATATTAGTCTATACTATACTCCATTCTATTTCCACCGCCCTAGCTTCTTACAACATCCTAGACTCTTACAATAAAGTTCCCATTAGCTATCTTCTTCATTGTTATCAAGGGTGTATTGATAGTACCACCATTGCTACAACTTACAACAACGGAACCCCTAGAAAGACAGAATACTATGTAGGTGTCCGATTAGTAAGAACGCTCTAAGTTAACAAGGTACGTACAGTACCTTTGTAAAAGGCAAACCATCCCCCCTCCACCCCTCTAATAAAAGATAAAACCGAAGCTAAACCCCTAGTAGACAACTCAACAAGAAAAAAAAGAAGAGAAGCTAACAAGGGAAGTTTTCTCTCTCTTAAAAGCAAGACTTATGTAGTAACCTAGTAGAACAAAGTATCATTATCTTGTTTTATATTCCTATAAATAGCTTCTTCTATCTTTACTATTACTAGATCTCTGTTTATATTACTTAAGAGTAAGTATCTAATTACTAGGGCTAAGGATCCTCTTAACTATATAATGTTATAAAATAAGTTATTTAAAGATTCTATATGTATATAAACAATAGGGATAGGAAATAAGTATGTATTATAGATCTAATTTTATAGTGTATCTATAAGATAGTCTAGAAACATTAGCCTTAGGACCTCTATATACAATCACCGAAGACTTTGACAATGAGCCTTTGAAAAATCTCTTGTGATATAAATGCCAGAGCTGTACTCTTGTCAATCATTGAAATTGATTAAATGACTCCACAGGATTGTGGTTTTAGTATAAATCAGGCAACTCCTAGGATATCAGAGGGGGCTAGAACTCATGACGGTTGAGATAATGGACCGGGAGAAGGAGACTGTGCCTCTTAACAGCGGTTAGCAGCAAGAGCTTACGAATCGGGTCGTACAGTGAAATCTGCTGACTATACCGTATTGAGCGACAACAATAGATAGATACATACGCTCCAATCTTGTCTTGTGACAAGTACGCAAAGGACTATGACGTCGAGATATCTTTGGGATTCTTATCTCCGGTGCTACTCCAGCGACGATTCGTTCTGAAGAGCTAGTGTTCTTTGAGAACTGTGTGAATCTATTTATTTTTCCTTTCCCGAAATCTATGCATTCATCGACCGCTGAGGGCCTTCTTACTCATCATGACCTTTCTGAACTCCAGATTCATCGTAAAACCCAACGCCAAACGCAAAATGCAATGGTAACCGGATATCTAATTCAAGACTCAACTAAAATGCAATTGAAACGCCGTTGAGACCATTTGTGATCTTTGGCAAGACCACGGCCTTTTCCAAAGCTTGTAAAACATCGGCCTTCAAATCTTCGGCATCTTCGACACCGCAGCTGACGCGAACCAGATCGTCAAAGACACCTACTGCCTCTCTTTGATCCTTTGGAATACCAGCGTGGGTCATGCTGCTGGGAACTTCTACCAAGGACTCCACACCACCTAGAGATTCAGCGAGTGTGAAGATGTTTGTGGCTGCGCAGAAATTTTCGGCAGCAGCCTTTCCACCCTTAATTCTGAAAGAGAGCATACCGCCACCCATTCCATTGCGGTGTTGCTTTAAAGCAATTGCTCTGTGGGGATGGGATTTGGCACCGGGATAGTTGACCGAGATGACGTGTGGTGAGGCTTCTAAAGCTGCACATACAAGTCCGGCATTGGTGCTCGCTTCTCTTGCTCGAAGATGTAATGTCTTCAAGCCTCGGTGGGCAAGCCAACAGTCAAACGCCGAAGGAATAGCCCCAATGGCATTTTGTAGAAAGGAAAGGCGCGTCTTCATAGCATCGGAGTTGAATGCTGCAACGCCCATAACAACATCGGAATGGCCATTGATATATTTGGTAACAGAATGAACCACGATATCGGCACCGTGGTCGAGCGGATTCTGTACGTAGGGAGAGAGGAAGGTATTGTCGACAACAACGAGGATGCCATGTTGGTGTGCCTGGGTAGCGACGGCTCGGATGTCTACGAGGCGCAGAGTTGGATTCGAGGGGGTTTCGATCCAAATCAGCTTTGTCTCGGGAGTGATCAGGTGTACAATATCGCTCTCAATCTCGGGTGTAAAAGTAACCTTGACCCCGTGAGCATTGGCAACTTGTGTAAAGTATCTGTGTGTGCCACCATAAACATCGGAGATGGAAACGACATGGCTTCCTGCCGCCAAGCTCTGCAAGATATTAGCCGTGGTTGCGGAGCCCGAGGAGAAAGCCAAAGCGTATTTGGCGTGCTCCAGAGCTGCGACGGCTTTCTCGAAGTTGTCGCGGTTGGGGTTGGAGGAACGGCTGTATTCGAATGCGCCAACTGGCTTTCCAACGGCAGTCTGCGCAAAGGTTGTGGAGAGCGAGATGGCTTCAATGACGGCACCAGTGACAGGATCATGAGGAGAACCTGCGTGAACAGCCAGAGTTCCAAAGCCATGGACAGGCGAGGGCGCTCTTGGAGGGGTATCAATGGGGTGGTCGGTAAACGTCATGTTGACGGCCTCTATGGGGAATTGATTGAAATGGAGGGAATTGTGCTAGTTGGGCTGCTGGATTGCTGGCGTTGGAGCGCCGCGTTGTCTTGATTCGAAAGCTGAGATACACGTCCACAAGAAAGGATGCAAGATGGAAAAGAAAAGATGGCACGAAATGTGCTTATGTATGTACCTGAGTGCCAAGGCAGCGTTGGAGGGGCACTATGCTGGATTGCTTCTAGAAGAAATGCTGATAAATAAGGTAGGCAGGATCTACGGTGCACCAGGTGGAAGGTGGTAGGCAAGATGCTGCACCACCACCACACTAAGCCGGAAACAGCGAGTGACAAAGGCGGTGGATCACGCAGTCCAGGAACCATCGCCGGTGGGCCAGAACGCCTTGAATACCAGGTACCCAGTAGCTTTGGAGCTCTGGAGTATAATACGCAGGAAGGCCACACAGATAATCCCAAGGCGGTCGACAACTGATTACTAAACATGTATATCTTCATCGCATCATGACTGGTCCAGAGCATCCCTCGGACAGACCTACCTAGGCAGGCCAATTCGAAGAGTGACCGCCCTACGTCGTAACTCCGTCCAAGTCGTACGTTACGAGTCCTCGGAGCTATGCCATTCCGGCCCGGGAGTGCCTGACAAACATGGCTGCACAGGTAGGTAGGGACGAACAGAGGTCGCTAAATACGAAGGTCAATACGACGACGACCCGTGCTACCGACCTACCGATTTGATTGCGCCTACGCCCTACCTGGTGCTCCCGACCTTCCTAACTAGCTTCCACGCGCATTACGAGAAGCAACAAGGTCCCGATCGCAGTACGAGGTCAACGCGACAACAAATACCCCAAGTCTCCTGAAACTTGGTCCGCCGAGGCCTCCAGCTCCCTCTCTATTGACAAGTCGCACCGACACCACCACCATGCAAGACATTGGGCGACCACAGCCTTAGGCCCATCACGACGACCCTCACATTCCCATTTCCAGCACAATGCCTCCCCGAAGATCCCACAAGAAGAGCAAGGCAGGCTGTCAGAGGTGCAAACACCGCAAGATCAAGTGCGACGAGGTACATCCTCACTGCGGCAACTGTCTGAAGCATGGCGTTGCTTGCGACTTCAATGGCGTTCCCTTTACACCATCAACTGACGCCTCATACGGTTCTCCTCTCACCGCTGCTGCAACTCCGGGCTCAGTAGCGACGCCTTTCCCTCAGACGCCCAGTGATGTTGTTCGAGTTACCAGCAGTTTTAGGGACAGGGAGACCAATCGGTCGCTGGAATTACGACTTATGCACCACTACACGGCCTCTACCTCCCAGACTCTATCCATGACAGCCGGCCAGAAACAAGCCTGGCAGATAGATGTACCATCTATGGCATACGAAGCTCAATATCTTATGGATGCCATCCTCGCTGTCTCAGCCCTGCATCTGCGATCCATTCATCCTGACGATCAGACTCTCGTTCGAGCTTCGCATAGCTACATGGCTTCAGCTTTGGCTCAATATTCTGCTCTCCTAAACAAAGGTGTAAATGCGCGCAATGCCGAGGCTCTTTTCGCGACTTCTGCGCTCATCGCATTTCAAGCATCTGCATCTCGCCGATTCGAACAGGGCGATGGCTTAAACAGCTACATCCTACCCCTCGCCTGGTTTCACTCGTTCCAGGGAGTAAAAACGGTTGTTATGGCTAGTTGGCAATATTTGCGACACAGCGAGCGGATCTTCCCTATTATTAATGGGCAGCCTGCCCTTCGACTCGATTTAAATCCAAACCGCCAGACCTTTTTCAAGCACCTACTGGATGGAGTTGAGCAGGATTTGAAAAGAGTACCTGCGAACCAGGTCGAAGATACGAGAAGGGCATATGACCACGCAGTTGCTTTTCTGGACTGGGCGCATAAAAAACCCGAGCGAAATCGTATTCTCGGATTTGCAGCAACAGTGTCCCGACGATTTGTCGAGTTAATCACAATGCAAGAGCCTCGAGCTCTAGTGCTCATAGGCTGTTTCTTTGCCATGACCAAGGTTGTCGACGATGCGTGGTGGCTACGAGGAGTCGCCAAACGAGAGGTGTCAGGGGTCATGAGTTTGTTGCCGCGAGAGTGGTGGCCCAAAATGGATTGGGCTGTGCGCATCGCGAATACCGCCGGCCCGGTTGACGAGGAGAGTTGGGGTGGTTGTTGGCATTCCGAGGGTGCACCAAAAGCCGAGGAGGGTTTTAATGGCCAGGTGCATGAGCATATCGATATTATGTTGAACGGCCAGCTTCCACCGGCGACAGAGAATGATCCAAATGGTATGAACTCGTCGTTCATGGAGACGTTAGAGACGCTGAGCGCGATGATACCTCCTGTTGGTGTTGATTGAGGGAGATGAGTTATCAAGATGCACGAAATATACCAGCGCCGATACTGTGTATGAAAGCCAAAATGTTTGCATATTGTTGGATGAATTTGGCAGGTCATTAGACACGGATCCAACGGCGTCGCGCAGCTTCGGTTTCCCAAGGGAAACGCAAGCGATTGCAACATGGGCTAGCTATATATGGAGCTACAGTAATCTTTTAGTTACTTGTAATGTGAACGGTGACACGAGAGATTGCAGGACGAGGGCAAAGCCCATCGCCGCCAGATATCGCAGGGCGAAAAGCAATATATACATACATACAGTACGGGCTCCAAGCACAATACACACAAATTGAACCCATAATCTAAAGTTTATTCCGCCTCTTACTCTTCTCCTCCAACTCCTTTCTCCTTGCTTCAAACCGCTCATTCGGAGCCCCATCAACAAATCTCTCCGCAAGCGCGTCTACACTCTGATAAACGGCCAACATCCTCTCCCCCTTCAACCGTTCATTCTGTAGCCTCTTCGTCTCCATCATACTCATCCCATCATTCAACTCCAACATCTCTCCCAAAAATCTCTCTACATCTGCATGAAACGTCTCCTTTGGAAAGATCCGATTCTATGCCTCCATTAACCCAGAGTTCAAATTCAAAGAAAACACCAAGGGAAAGTAACGGGGAAGGAGGAGAACGCACAACAAGACCCCAGCCCTCAAGTTCCTCAGCCGTCAATTTCCGTCCAAACATCAGGAAGTCGTTCGCGCGATGAACTCCAATGCTTTGAGCGAAGGAAACAGCACTGCCGTTCTCAGGCACCAAGCCTAACGCGTTGAAGGGCACTTGCAAGTACGCTCCCTCAGCTGCTAAGATAATATCAACGACGCCTGTGAACCAGGCTGCGCCTCCGCCGACTGCCGGCCCGTTCAGTGCTAGGATGAAGACTTTGCGGTGGGTGATTATGGCGCGAAGGAGTTCGAGGGCCGGCGTGAAGCGGGAGAGGTAGAATAACTTTTTATCCGTCGTGGTGGTGGTGGTGGTGGTGGTGGTGGTGGTGGTGGTGGAGAGTTGGGGAGCTGTTGTTCTGCCTTCTTTGTGGAGGGAGGGGGGTGTTAGTTTGGTGTTGTGTGGAGTGGTAGGTAGGTATGTTTTGTGTTGCATTGGGTTTGGAAATGAATGGGAATGGGAATGGAAATGGAATCCGGAAGGAGATATGGATCTGGTTGTTTTATAACTTACCTCGGACGTCGGCGCCGGCGGAGAAAAATCGTCCTGAGCCCGTGAGGACTGTGAAGATTGTGTCGGGGTGCTCGTTCACTAAGGGAAAACGGAGGTTCCTCCTGTTAGCTTTTTGGCTTGTTAAGGTAGGTAGGTAGGTAGGCAGGGATCTAGTTGAACATATATTCATATAGGATAAACGAGATAGACGTGTTTTTCGAGGAAGTCCTCTGGTGTCTAGGAAGGTAGTAAATGTAGTTTGGAAAGAGGCTTGCATTGAACGGATGACGGAATGAATGAAGGAGAAGAAATGTCATATTTGCTTGGGAATACACACGTTCCCGGATTGCCTCGATAGTTTCGGGCATTAGATTGCCACCAAATGCATTGAGAGATTTGGGACGGTTGAACTGTGTGTGTATTGTCAATTGGTTATCTGGGATTGCGAGATTTTGCGGGATGAGGGAGGGTTGAGAAGGGAAGGATGGAGAACTGTACAGTACTTTTATTGTTCCGATGCGGTTCTTTATCGTGACGATTATGTCTTTGTATTGGGTGGTGCTCATTGTGAATGTATAGCACTTGTTCGCTGGAAGGGTGGTGGTTTGGTGGCTTTGATGCTTTTGCTTAGATTGGATCGAGGTTGCAAGATGTTGGTGGTACTGTGATGGTAAGAATCAGTCGAATGGCTGAGGTGAGGTGAGTGTTTCAACTGCAGGTGGTTGGTAGGGTAGGATCTTGGGTTTGTTGCATTTTGGAGTCGTTGCCAGGTACCTAGCTATTGAAGTAGGTAAGTTCTCGTTCTCCTCGGTTGTCGGCTCCCCCGCATCTCGCTTCCCCTTCCCCAGACTCATGTAACGACATGTCATCGAGTTCCCCAACTCCACCACTCTATCGGTACGAAACCTCTCCGCCATTGATTTTGAAGTCAAGTTTATTCTACCGCATTCTAATTCAAAGCATTGAGCGATATATTTTCTCTCTGACAGATCTTTACTTACGCAAATCATCATGTCTCCGTTACCGACAGAGCCTACTCGTCTTCGGCAGATAGCACTAGTGTCCTCTGACTTGGAAAGATCAAGGCATCTTCTTGTGAGTGTTTCTTCTCGTTCTTCTCATTCTTCTTTGCCTTTCTTTATTTTGTCCCTTTCTTTGCTTTTAGAGTCTAAGGCTAGTTCTATACTGAGATTGTTTTGATGTTGATTTGAATTATGTAGACGACTGTTCTTGGGACGGAAGTCATCTATAGAGATCCACGAGTTGGAATATGGGGGCTTGAGAACTTTCTTGGTAAGTGCTGTCTGATTTATTTGGATAACAATCAGTTTATTTCAGTACAAGTGTCTTGATGATTCGCCAAGTTTATATCATACATCCCTTCGTCCGTCTCTTTCTCCTCAAGAAGGTACGGGCAGCTTAAGTTACCTTGGGAATACTATGTAAAAGTGCTTCGAGGTTTTAGTTCTCAGTATTTCATTTTCCCCTCCCACATTCTATTTGTGCTCTTTCTCTTGATCTAATGAAATATCCTGAGATAAAGATATACCGCAGTATCAATAAACGGCGACATCATAGAAGTAGTCTCCCCCAAAATCCCCAACACAACCGCCTCTCGCCTACTTCAAAAACGCAACTCAGACGGAAGCTACATGATAATCATGCAAACAAGCGATGCTCTCGCCCGTCGCAACTACCTGACATCCAACAACCTTGCCAAAGTAATCTACTCTCACACAGAACCAGATTCGGTTTGTGTGCAGTATCACTCTAAAGGTATCAAAGGAGCTGTCATCCCAGAATTAGATTCGCATGCTAAGACGCCATCGAATCCGAATCCGCTGGGTGATCGGTTTTCGCCCTGGCATGCGTGTGGTGCCGATTATGGGATCTATGAAGCGGACATGAGGAGTAGCGGGTTGTGGTTTAAGGAGGTTGGGGTGAGGCTTACGAGGGGAGATGGGGATGTTGAAGGGGCTGTGAGGCAGTGGGAGAGATTATTTGGTGTGGAGAGGGTGAGGGATGGGGCAGGGGAGTTGGGGTTTGTGAATTGTCGATTGAGATTTTTGCCGGGAAGTCAGGAGACTGGGTTGAGTGAGGGGATTGTTAGTGTTAGGTTGGGTGTTGTGATGGGGGCTATGGAGGGTTTGCGGGAGAGGGCTAGATGTGAAGGTGTGTGGAGGGAGAATGGTAGGGATGGAGAGGGGTGGGCGGAGATGGTTGGTGTTAGGTGGTATTTTGATGAGATTGGCACTGGAGTTGGGAGCAAATTGTGAGAAGTATTTTCCCTGCAATTTTCAAGTAACCAACAAGGAAAAAGGCATATCAGTCAGATAGTAGTTTATATTTGAGAGTTGCACAAACCCCATCAATCTGTGTCGCAAAACAGTGTCTGTGATTCTGTGAACCTGCTAGAAGTGAAGAAGCAAGCTCTGTAGCTGTTCCGCCATATGGGATGGACGTATAGGTATCCAAATAAAAGTTCAATAGAGCTCCCCATAAATCCAGGTACTATGGAACGCATACAGTCCTTCCCCAAACGCCAACGTATGCAATCCTGCTGAAGTGAACTCCGTCCCAATGCATCCCGTCTACCCGCATATCAAAAAGCCCCCGAACAACCACGCTTAAGAAGCATCCATCTTTTCACCATCCTCCGTTTTTTCACCATCCTCCTTTTTTTCCTCAACCGGGTCATCCCACCAGATACAAGGTCCGAGTCCGGAATCCATCATCGACGCCTCAATGGTGTATGGGCTCTTCTGGAGTTGGACATCATCGTCATCTCCGGCGGGGCCAGTTGGTACTTGATCAAACCAGTTCTCACTTTCGATGCGGAAACGGACAACTTCATGGTTATCATAGTAAAGAAGGGTAGAACCATCTCCTGTATCCCACTCAAATATCTGATTTCCATGTGAACTGGAGCAAGGGTCAGAGCGGCGCAAGAACTCAAGGTAAGCACAGGGGAACTTACAAGTATGAGCCGTCAGGTAACATATTGGCTGGAACGAAGATTTCATCAAAGAAGTCTGTGCGAACTTTGTTTTCGTTAGACAACTGTCTGTTAAGGAGATTATGGAATCATACTTCGAATACCTGCTGGAGTTGCGCTGCTGATTCTTCCGATCATGACCTCGTGTTTGAAAGGGCGAAAGACAATTAGTCTGAATTCCACTTTGCGCAAGTCAGTTCTGTGTACATCGCAAACACGAGAAGGACTTGAGATGCGGTTTTGTGCAACCAGGCATTGGGCAGCGGGGAGGCTCCGTGGCAAACATACCATTGACATTGACAATACCAGTTCCATGGCCGATTAACCCCTCCGATGCCGAAAGAAGGTCGTAGAGACAAATGCAAAGGCCTATCTTCTGAATGACCTTGTTTGCGTACTTGGTATTGATGTTGTCTTCGATTGCCTTCGAAGCATCCTTGGTAAAGTCTTCCGGGTTGATCTGAACCAGGTCTGCTATTTTCGTCTAGGATCTGTTAGAACAGCTTCGCAACGAGAGGCCTTGCAACTGACGAGAATAAACATTTTGCATATGTGAAGCCGCAGGTTGAGTAGTCTCAGCCAATTTCGCAATGCCGCACGTGATTGGTTCACTTGGAGAGAATTTTGCTGCGCAGCGCCAACAAGGGTCAACAAAGGACTCTCCCGATTTTCACACTTTGCGAGAGTGGAGCAACCTTTTTGCAACTTTACAAAAGTCCAACTCCACCAAGCTTTTGCAGGAAACAAGTGCAAAGTTGTCGACTCTTGGACATTCAACAGCTGAAGATATCTCGAAAAGCTTCGACATTCAGACAGACATTCAGACGCTAAAGGCTCAGCGAAGCGAAGCGAGAACGCTAAGGCCCAGATAGGTATCGCGCACAATGGATGACTTACCGCCCTCGAACCAGCAACAGCAGGGTTCCGCTAGCGTTAACAAGGCACGAAGCTCCATCTCTACTTCATCCTGACCTTCATCTTCTCTCTCCATCACCATCTTTGTCAAGATTGTTTGCTGATACTTGTTGTTCATCTGCAGTCGCAAGTGTCCGATAATAAACCCATTCCTGTCCACATCTCTGAGCCGCGGAAGTGGGCCCCAAAACCCCAAGCTCATAGCTCGTCCTCGTCCTTTTCCAACGTTTCCAAAGTTTCCAAAGGGCCAAAGGCCACATTATTACCACCACCACCACTACCACCACCGATCGCGTACCATACCAAACCCAGCCTTGCAGAGATTGAAGCAGCTTTCAAGAGCTTAGAGGCACTGAGCCTTCTTCCATTTGTCCTAGAAATTCCACCCCTCGAAGACCCCTTTATCGATCCGCTGCCGCAGCAACTCACAATGTCTGGGCAATACAACTTCCCTCCTCCCCCCCCTCCGCCAGGCCCGTCTCCACCTAATGGCTACGGTAATCCTCAATACGGCGGGTATGCGCAAGGCCCTCAACACCAGCCGCCACAACGTGGTGGTGGACGCGGTGGAAGAGGAGGCGGTCTAAATCTTGGTGGTCGCGATTATCAAGGATACAATCCGAATCAGCCTGCAGCCGGTTACAATAGTCAAGGCCCACCACATCAGGTTCCGCCGCAAGGGGCTTATGGCGGTCCGCAGAATCATGTACCATACATCGGACCTCAAGCTCCTGCAGGCAACCAGCCTCCGGCGCAGTGGCAGCATGAGCAACACCACCAACAAGGCCCCCCACAATATCAGCAAGGCCCTCCGCAACAGATGAACGGACCTCCCGCTCCTTTGTCTGCGCAAAACTATCATCCAAACTATGCTCCTCAAGGCTACAATCAACCACCGCCCCAGTATGGCCCTCAACAACCACCCCAATTCCAGAATCCTCCTCCACAGCCTCCCTCTTACGGTCATGCTCCACCACCGAATGCAGCACCGCAACCACCACATCACGGGGGCCCTCCTCAGCAGTGGCAAGGACCTCCCCAACAGCAGCCGCCTTTTAACGGCGGACATCGCGGTGGGCGTGGCGGGTTCGCTCCACCTCAGCGTGGTAGCTTTGGTCCTGGCCGTGGTGGTCATGAAGCTCCTCTTATGGGACCCCCAATCCGTATGGGATTTGACAATGACCAAGCTCAAGCGAGTAATGGCTTCGCTCCACAATACGGTGGTCAACACCAAAGCCCACCTCCATTCTCCCAACCTGCGTATCAAGGGTACCCACCACCACAGTTTGGAGGACAGCGTCCCCCACTTGATCCCAACCCATATAACTCCAACCCTCATAGGGGCAGAGGAGGTTTTCAGAATTTTAGAGGCGGTAGAGGAGGTGGTCGCGGCGGCAGTGATCATTTCCAATTTCGCAATAAGCAGAACCAAAGCCACAATCAGAATCGTGATAGTCACGGTTCTCAAGCTTCTAATTCACCCCAGAAACCTGCAGGTGCAGATAATGGTGGAAAGAAGAAGAAGAAGCGCAAGACCAACACTCTTGGCCTGACTCCCAATGGCGCTGAGCATGAGGAGAGTGAAGAAGAGGATGATGTTGACGAAGAAGCTCGTCTCGTCAGTTTACTTGGTCCGGATACTCCACAGTATGTTCTTAGCGTTATATAATGTTTGCCCTTGTAACTAACATTGCCTAGACTGCCAACTGATTTGAGCGCTTGGATTGAAGAGCGAAAGAAGAACTTCCCTACGAAAGCTCGTAAGGAAGCCGCTGAGGAGGAGCTTCGCAAGCGTCGTGAGCAACAAAGCCAGAACGGCAAAATCAAGAAGGAGGCAAGAGAGGGCGAGACGAAACTTGAAAAGCAGCAGCGGAAGGCCGAAGAGCTAAGATTGCAGCTTCAGAAGGCAGAGAAGAAAGTCCAAGACGCTCTACTATCAGGCAACAAGCGCAAACGGGAGGCCGGAGACGAAGGAGAAGTCAGCGACTCGGATGATTCTTCAGACTCTGAGCCCGAGACGCAAACAAGCCGCAACTCCGCTCCAGTCCGCGTCCAACCAACACCAAAAGCACAACTTCAACGCCATTGCAAGTACTTTTCGACTGGTGGTACCTGCGGCAAGAAGGGCAAGTGTCGCTTCGTTCACGATCAAGCTGTGCGCGACCAGGCTTTGAGAGACAAGGAGGCCAATGGTGGGAAAATGACCCTAGCTCAACGACTGATTCTCAACGATACGGCCAAGGATGATCTGACGATCTTGAAGTCGATCAAGTACCTCAAGGAGAAGGGACTAATGTCGGATCACAATTCAGGAATTATCGGTGGCAATCCAAACGACTTTAATTTAGATGTCTATGGACAGCCAATTAAGGACGAGGACAATTGAACTCGGTGTCTTGAGGCTACTTTCTTCTCGTGGCTCAGCCTTAGTAGAGACTGTCAGAAGCTCCTACACTTGGTGTTCGCATTCGAAATTGGCGCATTATTCTGTTGAAGGGAGATTTTGGATTGGGAGACATGGACAAGTGGCTATTTGAAGGGCCATATCGACGATCGCGCTGAGCTCAAGTCAGTGGTTCATGGCAGCTGATCCTTCGCACCATTGGAGCGATATGCCGTCTCCTTTCCCACTCTAACTTTAGTTATTTTGTCGGTGTACAATGCCTTTTTCCCTTTTGTCTTTGAAAATCTTGGGAGTTCAAGCAAAGGTGCGATGACTTTGCGGTGTTTAGAGGTGGTAGAAGTGGGCCTCGAGTTTTCACCTGCGCTTCTCATTGTTCTTCTGAATGACAGTCAAAACGCTGGGAGTCCGATCCGTTGATTTTCCTTATTTTCATCATGTAAAACACTACAAAAGTACACATCCACTCGAACAGCCTCTGTCATGCATGGGGATTTGGGCCTTTGACAATTGTCTATTGGACCCTTTTTCTAGCATCTCTCTCGGCCATCTGCTCGAGGTGGGATAAGTTGAATTGGAGTTTGCTGCATTTCAATTGCGGCGGCAAGTCGCTGAGCTGGCCAGTTCTTTATACATTGTAGTTTAGATGCACATTTCTGTAATAAAAGTCCTCTAAGTTCCTGTTAGTTTTGAAGATGTGATTGCTGACTTGACCAGACCTGATTGATCTCTTTGTGGGGTGCAGTAGCATTGGATGTGCGTTAGTAGAAAGCTTGAATTGTGATCTGTTGTGTGCAGGCATGGTGCTGATATTTCGAAAGCAGGGCTTATGTTCAATGCTGGTGATCTCAAGGCAGTACATCAATGGTCGCTTGTCAGTGATAAAAACCTCCTGCGGCTGATTTTGAGGAAAAGAAGGTTCGTCATATTTTTTTTATCACAAACACAGTGTTCATGGAATGGGGACATAATGATGCATAACATCATTTTCGCGACTAGATATTCTTCATGTATGTCCATGTTGTCGCCAATTAACCATCTTTCGGGTCTGAATATGTCTTCATATCGTGTTACTTATGTTTAGTTGGAGTTGTACAATGATTTGTTTGATGCTGACTATTACAGCAGGCTCGCTTGTACGTCTATTGTGGATGTCCTTAGCATCTCTCAACTCTACAGACTAGGCGTTAGATGAGGATTATCCTGCCATCATTTTACTAGTACTTCTGTTGTTGTCCACACTGAAGTCCTAACTGCCGCCTTATTCCTCCTACCTTACTTATGGAATGTATGGCCATGACTCTTGGTATTTAGATCTGCCAAGTTTGAATCCATGTTACGAAAGGAAAAGAACGCCCGCTCCACCGCCACACATTATAGCAAACTGGGAAGAGGAGACGGACATTGTGCCAAGAGCCTACTTTTTTATGCATTCAAGTTACCAATAATTTATAGAAATAAAATGGCCAGTATTAACTCTATTCTACAGTCTTATGTCCAGGTGATTGTGCTTATTGTGATGTGATGCTTGCCTTTTTTCCGTGGCCAACGTGTGACTGGCTGTAGTGATTTGAGGATATGCGGATTAGAGACCAGAGGATTTGAAGGTTAGAATGAGCTCGAATTTTTGCTTCCATATGGTCTTGGAAACAAATGTGTTGTGCGGCCGTCTTGGTGTTTCATGTCATCATTCCGCCAGTTACTGGTTATTGTAAAGTGCTGTACAGTACTTATTGTAGTATGCAGGAAGGAGTTAATTGAAGCTGTTGGGAGTACGAGCTATGCTGCTATGTGCTGCGTTGGCTTGTGGATTTGAGGATGAAGTGGTGGCTGCTTGGGAGATGTTGTCCTATATCCTTTGCAGTACAATGTCTTGTATGGATAGCTGCGTTATCCGCTTGCGAGGCAGATTCTGTAATTTTCAGTTGATTTTCAATGCTTGAGATAAGAGGGAAAAGAAAGCGACTCGAGAAACAGGAAGCTGGGCTGGGCTTGTGGCAAGCCGGGTGGTAAAGTAGATTCTCTCCATTACTAGTTGGGCATCACATTTGCAGGTCCATAGGATTCGTGGAAGATGGATTGAGAGGTTGCTTGCAAATCTTGTATTTGCTGCCTATCTAACAAAGCTGGTAATTTTCGCCGTCAGATGTGTGCAAAAAAACAGAATCCGTTTCCCAACCAAGCCCATGATGCATATCCCATAACCCCAATTGAACATTTACTTGAGAGGAATGAAACGCGAAGAGTGGGTAGCACCAATACCGGGTCTACCGTGCTTAACGGGGTGGCTAGAAAAAGAGAATGTTAGTTTTGATGTAACGTACAAGATAGCACGATAGGGCAGAAAAGAGAAAGAACGTACTAAGAGATGGAGAATTCTCCCAAGTAGTGTCCAACCATCTCAGGCTTGATTTCAACCTGGTTGAACTCCTTGCCGGAGTAGATACCGATAACGGATCCAATCATCTCTGGGACAACAATCATGTTACGGAGATGGGTCTTGACAAGGTCCGGCTTCTCGTTGGGTTTGGCCTCCTGCTTCGCCTTACGAAGCTTCTTGATCAAACCCATGGGCTTGCGCTTGAGACCACGGTTGAAACGACGGCGTGCGCGGGCGTGAACGACATCGCGGAGCTGGTCGGAGGAGAGGTCGAGGAGTCTTTAGAATATAGGGTTAGCATAATTTGCTCCCCTTTGAATTCTTTGCTTTATGGTATGGGTTCGTACTGGTCGAGGTCGATGCCACGGTAGGAAAACTTTCTGAAGGTTCTCTTCTTCTTGATCTCGGCAGCTGCCTCAGCATCCTGTGATGAAAAGAAGTAGTTAGCATTTTGATCTCCTAAATGTGTGTGCGACAATGCCACGATAGCCACGGCGAGGAAAAGGAATTGCATCGCGGATGATCGCAGAGGATGATATGCCACTCACGTATTCGTCAGCCATGGTTGCGGTTGATTGACTTGGTCGCTTTCCGAAATTGTCGAAAGGCGAAGGATATGTCAAAGATTGTCGTCGTGATGGAATTCGAAAGCCTCCCACACGTTGGAAAGTGGAAATCAAGCGTGGTGCGCTTCGGCTAAGCTAGCGCAGAGGCGGAGAAGCACACACGTGATACGCGAGGCTAGTTTTCCATTATGGATTTTCTTATCAGCCTTGCGGGAAAAGCCTAGTAGGTACTCGTACCTTAGGGCAAGCAAATCCCGTGGCATCAGCTCTCTTGAAGGCATTGATTTACAGCTTGATTCAGTTTGGCAAACTCTTCTGACGCCGGGTGGGATATGGATATTGTTTTTGGAGCAGAGATTGAGTTTTCAGGTGGTTGCGGGGAGGAGATCAATATGTAGGCCGTCCTGATCACCAAGTCTGCGACTCGTACACAGCTTTGGCAGTACATGTCAAGTAGCACATCAAGCACGGCCAAGACAGAAGCCTCAAGTTTGGAAGAGGAAAGTAACGATTGCCATATCTATCCTGCATGCT
Organism: Pezicula carpinea; assembly: GCA_026119845.1. Lineage (NCBI taxonomy): Eukaryota > Fungi > Ascomycota > Leotiomycetes > Helotiales > Dermateaceae > Pezicula > Pezicula carpinea. The sequence goes on from JALRMK010000024.1 coordinate 370,438, forward strand.
GAACATCTTTCCTTGAGAAGAACCATAGATTCCGATACTGGACTTCCATTACATGCGAACCATAGGCATAGCCCGCGTAACCCCTCCCAGATGCCTCATACCCCTCGTTTGGATGGCGTATTGAAAGCAACAATTCCAGAGCACTGTCAATTGATTGTTTAATCGAAGAGACCGAAACCCATGTCCTCGTCGGACTCTTCCTTCTCTGCAGAGTTTGTCAGTGACCGGCCAGCAAAACGAACTTCCCAGTGTTAACATACCCTCTTCCTTCTCCTTCTCAGGCTCAGCCTCGGCGGCGCCACCAGCAGCGGCAGCTCCACCAGCAGCTGGGGCAGCACCACCGGCACCACCAGATGGAACGGAAGCCAACTTGCTAGAACCCTCAGAGATCAACTATTTCATTTATTAGCCACTGTCATATCCTTTGTTCGAGGGCTCGCATACAGTCTGGAGATCCTTGCCATCGAGCTCCTTGATGAGAGTGGAGAGACGCTCATCATCAGCCTCGATACCGACGGACTCTAGAACGGTCTTGACATCCTTGGCGGATGGGGTGGTGTTACCACCAACGGAGAGGAGAAGGTATGCCGCGAGATGCTTCATTTTGAATGCTGAAAGTGTACTGTCAGTCTTTGATTTAGATTGTTGGAAGGCATTCGTCGAAGAGGAAGGAAGGTCGGCAGGTTATATGTCTGGGTAGATCCAGTGCGTGACTCTTTGCCGGCACTGGTGTTCCAGACGGCGCAGTTTCGATGCGCAGTTGACTTTTCAGAGAGCGCATCCAGGACCCAAGAGGAATAATAAGAGTTACTCACATTTTGGTTTTGTTTTTGAGGAACAGGAGATTCAATCAATTTAACCGCTGTTGGCCGGAGAAAGAACCGTCGTGTTCTGGAGTTGTGAAGTTGAAATTTAGTTCGTGGAGTCTTGAATTTCCAAAAGTTCGCGATGGGTTTGTGCGAGACTAGGCACGAAGCGATTAGTCAGCGTGCCTTTGCGCAGCCAATCATGGGCTGCCAAGCTTTCAACTTCGATGGCAGTGACTCTCGCGCCTTAACAACCTATTTATGAAAACATCTTGCAGAACACACCCACCAGCACCGGCAGATATCTCTTGCAACCCAACTCAAGACTCACTGGGCTTAGCTATCCCAAGCCTCATAGTCTTTCAGTCGTCATTCATCCTTACTGATGCATATGCAATACCCATAACACGTCCTGCGACGTTGATCTCGAATCTCCTTCGTACCCCCCCTTCAGAGCACGCCACACAATATGCCGCCGGTATGTTCACGACCTCCTTATTTTCACTGTAGGGGAAGATATCTCCGCACCTACTAACAAACATGCAGATCAGTGACCTTCTAGCATCCATAACGGGGGAGCCAAGTCCTCCTTCCGATAACCCCCCTCCGAAGCGCAAAGCCAACGATGATATCAGGAGGCCCGTTGATAAGGTGCAGAGGCTGAACCCCCCAGCTGCGAACTCATCCAGACCCATCACCCAGAGTCGACCAGACCGGCCATCAGCTCTTGATACTTCTGTTGGCAAGCTGAAACTGTCGTCCAATAATGGCCGAAGCCCCGCAGGCCAAACCCCCGCCACTCGCCAGCCCACGACGCCAGCATCCGCTGATACACCTAAGGCACCTCCAAAGAAGGGCTCATTCGCAGAGATTATGGCACGAGGAAAGTCAGCGCAAGCAACACTAGGGCAGGTGGGCAAGATTCAGCACAAGAAGATTGAGAAACGACCAACCAAGCGGGAGATGGAGGAGGCAAAAGCTCAGCAGGCTAAGAATCTGAAGAGGGGACTGGAAAGGGCTGGCATGAATGGTAGGCCTACGAAGCCAGGTCAAGCTCCAGCACGAGATGGTAAGAATGGGGTCAGGGAGAATGGGAAGAGCGCATCCGCAGCGCCAGTACCAGAAAAAAAGGTGAAGAAGGCAGCCACGGCCACCACTGGATATGCAGGAACTGCTCGGCCGAAACCTGGCGCGAACAGCTCTTCGAGACCTTCGTCTTTTGCATCCCAACGGTCAGAGCCGAAGAGATCTGGGAATGGTAGTCGTTCTTCACGTTACGACAGATACGCCGACGAAGATATTGAAGAAGACTATAGTATGGATGAAGACGAGGAAGACTATGGTTCAGATGCCTCCTCAGACATGGAAGCACCAGTACATGAGGTGGACCAAGAAGAAGAAATGGCTGCGAGAATCGCTCGTGAAGAGGATGCAAAGGCTCTCGCGGAGGAGACTCGACACAAGCGAGAGAAGGCAGAGAAGAAACGAAAGCTCATGGCGATGGCGAAGAAGAATTCAGCAAGACGATACTAAGGTGCTCTCTAGATTGCTCGATAATATGTTAGATGGTTATGGCGACATGGAGTGACGATTTGAGCGGAAATGCTTTCGGGGATAGCTGGTACAGTCTGCTTGCTACTTTAGCGATTTGGCGTCATGGGAACCAGACAGGCAGGGAGTCATCAGCATTGGAGGCGCATTTGCTTCGAGATTCATAGTTGCAGCTGCAGCAATGCAAAAGCTCATAGGGGTTTCGTATGTATTCAATATTATTATGAGCACCGTAATTCATTGATACATTCGCTAGACCTTTGCTGGTTTGTGTTTTTCTCATGTCTGTCTGATCACTTGGAAAATCACAACGCAACCTTAGAGGTACACTTGGTCATTTATCATTGAGCTGAAATCTCAGTTACTTTAAAGGCTATGGATTCTAAGGCTCGTAATCCACAGTGCCCCTCCAACGCCTCCCTCCCCTTTGTGTCTATACATTTAGACTACAGCTAGAGGGTATATATGTAAACGAAGTATTGTACCTGTCTTGGTTACTTAAAATTGCCTGGTTGTCTATAAAAAAAGACGCCTTAGTTTTGCAACAGTAGCTATGGTAGGAACAGAGGAAAAGAATAAGAGCACAAAGTCTTAAGAAAGATACCACCAGGATACTAAGTACAAATCCTTTTCGAGCTTCCATATAGGTACAGTAGTCTACTGCTGGAGCATATTCACGTATTTAAGTTACTTTCTATGTTTAATATACTTAGATAACATAGTAGCTTGACTAAGAAGCCTTAGCTTACTACCTATAGTGGGCAGAGGAGGGAGGAGAGCGTGAATAGTCTTAGTAACAAGAATAGTTGAATATGTTCTTAAAAGTGCAGACCCTGGAGGTCACCTATACTAATGATCCCGGCCCTCTACCAAAAACTGATCAGCTGTTCGGTGTACTACATAGAACTTGTAGGCTGTTATGTACGAGGTAGTCTGAGTAAAGGTGAACCGCAAGGGCTCCGAGCTGTTGGTGATTGCTCCGTGTCTCGAGAAGTCAAGTAATCGGAGGCCGTGTTGTGGCGGACTTTCTTGGAGAGGGTAATGGATAAAAATTACTCTGAGCCACAAGCTTGGCCAGACCGCGGTATGAAAGCTAGGTTACTGACCTGACGACGAACTTAGCTCCTAGAAGATGGAACGGTTGTAACCAAGGCGGAGTCACTACTTATGATGTGCTGAATTCAGCGTTGATGTTAGATGTGGTGTTTCATGTTGTCCCTGTGTGAAGTGGGAGATATGAGATATTGAGAACTGGGCAAGCGTAATAGTGGGGATGAGGTAGTGTTGCTATGCTTCATCGCTTGCGTAGAATGTCCTCCATTTTTAAACCTAGGTCACCTTTTCATGACATGAACTACACTTCCTTCTTCTACCCAGCCTGTTATCCAGGGTTGCTGATGCGGAGAATTATTGCTGAGACTTCCTTCAGTTAGATGAGGAATTGGGCGGTATTCTCTCAACATTTCTCTTTCTGAGAGCCATATATATCACTCATCTCGAGAATTGTAGGAGAAACAGGTCGTATTTACGGGTGTACAAATTCTCGAACATCAGCTCTCCTCCCCAGCCAATACTCTCTTTGTTTGCTTAACCCGAGCATCAGCATTAATCTTCTCGTAGTGCGCAACAACCTCATCCAAGTTCCTCGCTCTGTGTCCAGCTTGAGCGTTGTATGGCGATCCGGTGTTTAGAATCCTGCATCAAATCAGTCTTCGTGTTCCTCCATCTGCTAGTAGAACGCGCCTAGGGAAAGAACATACTCAGGGAATCTTAGGTTGATATGCTGGGTTTTTGGCTCGCTCTGGAACAGGTTGCGATCAAAAGCTGCTTGCTCGGCCATGGCGATATGCAGGTTGTTTCGTGCTGTCCAGGACTCTCGGTATGAATCGTAGCTAGATATGAGCTTGGAGATGCTGCTGGGTGTGCCGTCCGCGGACGGTCGGGAGAGCTTGTAGACGGCGATTGAGGCAGGTATAGCGGCTAGGACAATGTAGAATTGAGTCTGGAATCCCCATTAGCATGGATTGAATATCAACAGATTCATCTACTGACTCCGAGAGACTCGTTCACTGGTCCTGAATGGTGGTGATCGTGTCCATGGCCATGTTCTGAGCTGGCATATCGACGCGTGCTCCGAGTGGTAACTGCACCTACTCGATAAGCAGATTGAACTGCCTTTCGCCTGAGTGCAAACATGATGGTGTGGTTCAATTGAGCGTCGAGATGCTTCAATGCTCAAGAGCTGTCGTCGTCGTTCCCAGGTCCCGCTTCAGAAGGTGAATTAGTAAGCAAAGGCGTGGATCTAAGGACAAAAGCGGTGTACCGGAAGAAGTCTGCAAGGAACTTTACTCCGATACAGTACTTTGGGGGACTTAGAATAGAATGCATTATCAGACGAAATAGCCACTTGTCCTTGAAATAGACGAAGAGATGGCCACTACACACGAACCCACTCCTGGACAACAAGACTGGCTAGTCGACGACGACTACCTATTAGAGACCAACGACGCCGAATCCGTTGCCTCCTTAGAAGACGACGACGAACAAGACCATCCGCCCGAAAAGATACTAGCTGAGTTCACTGGCAAAAACGGTCACAAGTGGTACTTGATCAAGTGGATTGATTGTCCTTTTCTATATTCGAGCTGGGAATGCGGTGCCGTCTTTAGTGATTATCCCGAAGTCCCAGAGAAGTGGAAAGAGGAGAAACAGAAGCAGGCAGAGGGCAAGTCTACACCACTTGATATCACAGCATTCAACCAAGCTGTGGTGGATGCCGAAAACGCCCAGAGGCAAAGACGATCACTACGAAGGTTGAAAAGGAGAATTGCCAGCGTGTTAGATGTCATTTCCTTTGACTGAGTCATATCGCAAAGTGGCCTCTTGAAAGGACAGGTTACAAAGGGCTCATATATCAGAAGTTACCCCCCACATATCTGACCGACATCACCAGCTTGCGCTGAGTAACTCAAGCCTTTTCCAGTAATTATACTGCAAATATGGTCTACATATCATCGCGACACCTTCTGGCTCTGGCTTGCTTAAGCCTGCCTATCATTGCCAGAGCAGTGTCGCCACCGCCAGCCCCATCTCCATCTGCAGAATCCGAACTTATATGCCCTACCGACAATGAGGCAGAATGCTATCCGCGATTGTTTCAGCCCACGAAAGACTTTCAGGTCATCAGAGAAGGCCAAGACATACCTCCAGGCCTTCATGTCCGCATGGACATATACTCTGGCAAAAAAGAAGCCAGACTGAATATACCTATGGAGGAAGGGGACTCCGCGGCTGTGATAGATGTTCCACTTGATCAGGCAATGATTGTTGTCGACCAACCGGAGGAAGAAAAAATACCAGAGAAGCCGGCACTCCGAGATCAAGTACCTCAGAAGCCGCCGGCATACGATGCGGCTGGGAAAGTTCAACCACCGCGAGCAGATTCCGAGGGCGCAAAAACAGACTCCCAGACCTTCAACCAAGCGATTAAGGCCATCAAGAGCGGATCAGAGAGTCTCCTCTCGTCATTGGAAGACTTAGCAGATCTTTCCCACGATATCTATTATGGCTCGGAGCTTGCGAAGGATAGCGTTCTCATGGAGAAACTCGCTTGTTTGATGACAGAGCAAAACTCCGCAGGGCCAGGTCACAAAGCCGCCAGTGTCCTCGGTTCAGCTATTCAGAACAATCCAACCGCCATGGCAGACATCAACAAGGCTTGGGAACAAATCATGTATCCAAGTTGCGGCGGCAAAAGAGAAGACCTCTTAAAAAGGCTCCGCTCCACGTGCGAAGCATCTCACCACGAAGATCCTGCAACGTTGAAGGCTCAGGTGTACGCACTTAGCGGACTCTTGAAAGATCACTCAATTCGCGACGACTTCCTCGCTAATGATGGCATGGAGTTCCTCTCTCTCCTCTATTCAATAGATGGTGTGGCATCGAAGGGTGTCCGAGTAAAGGTCGCTCAGTTGATAATGGATAACTTCCTTGATGAGAGTATGGGCGCAGAACTCGGAGTATGGCCGAAACAACCACTTTTGGAGGACAAAGTATGTCAGAGTGCAGATAGGATGCTAGAAGATGGGTGCTGGGAGTACCATATAGCAAGGCTTGGTGGTGGGGATTGGAGCAAGGACTTTTTGAAGGCCTTGAGAAAACAGAGATCGGCATCTGCAGACTCTATCCAGGACCGTGAATTATAGGGGAGCGTATTTACACCAATAGATTCCATTTCTTCAGTTCTTCGAAAGTTCGAAAACGCTCCTCCCTCTTTCAGATGTGCAATCAATCACATGCGTCGCAACTGTTGGCCGGCAGCTTGTCAACCTGAACAGGTTGCAAATTGCACAAGACATTATTCTACCCAAAGTGCCTTGTGTGGGAAAATAAAAGGGCCGAGCAGGGCGATTATACTAGCATGCTCACCAAGAGGTCCTCAAGAGCGCCGAGGGTATGACTGGGCCGGAAACAAACGTAATAGAACGTTACCACCAGTCATTTTGCCATATCGCGTGCATCTTTACCATCCTCCTGGTCCTTGAATCCTGGACGGAGATGAGATGCAGTAGCCAACAGGATGCAGGAACGTGTTGAACCCATCTCATTTTCTTCGACGAGGTCTGCACGTCACACGATCCGATGTGATCATTTGCTGCACCGCGTCTGAACCAACCCTCCCCTCCATGCTTTCTTCCCCACGATTTGACTGCAATGAGAACCCTCGGGGACGGCCCGAGCAACTGTATGAAAGATAACGTTCGCTGATTCGAGGGAATATATCCTCTTGGTTGGCTTGTCAAATTGTTTCTGAGGAGATTAATTGCAGGCAAGTCGGGCAGGTGGCAGGTACCAGTGGACGCCAACCAATGTAACGTCGTTCAGGACAACACACACTTCACCACCTCGCTAAAATCATCGCAACCGGCAATTGTTCCGTCACGTGAGGTTACTTATGTGTCTCAATAGCTAGACATCTTTTGCACTAGGTAGCAACACAACAGCGCTATAGGCTCTAGGTTGCGAGAGTGGTACTGGGCTTACACCTGGTTCAGTAGACTCCCTTCTAGTCATATTTCATATCATATGCACACTGAGTCGGAGGTGCCTTCTCCCATCATCTGCTCTTTGGTCCCTCCCACTACAGCCCCTTACTTCCTATTATGCCCTGCGAATTTATTGCTGAGCCGCTGGAAGGCACATCGGATATACGCCTCGAAGGATGCCCTCCCATTCATGGGTGCTTGCTCCGGCCTGATTTCGGTGGTTTGTGATTCAAGCTCTTGGTCTACTGGCCTCAAAATGCTGGGCCCAAGAGACACCATGCACAACTGCATCGCAAGATCTGGGCCAAGGGTCGCAAGCCCCCCAGCAATGCTCTGGGTTGATGCAAGTGGCTTATTGATCTGTGACTATAGCAAGTGCTCGGCTCTGCAACACCTTCTCAGGCTCTCCGAGATGCTGCATTCCTCCCTGTCTGGGTAACATTGAGTTTCTTGTGAGTAATGGTCTTGTGGGCCTTCATATCCGGTGCTAGCTGATATTCTCAAGCTTCACTGTTCTTGCCAGTTTCTCCGTGTGGTTATGGAAGTATATAAGTATCAGTATATCCCCCGCAATGTCTTAGAGCAACCACGGCCATCTGCTTGTCATTCCTTCCGACTCCAGCAAATTTAGCGAAAATGGTTTCTATACGTTCAGTCCTCTTGTCAATATTTGTTCTTGGGGGCAGTTGTGAGAAACTGGTGATCCCAGAAGTCGATAAAGTTGTAGCCAATGTGAAATCCCAATTCGGGGACTATTTCTCTTACAATGGGAGCCACACCGACGTTAGCGATACCTCAACTAATACCGGCACGGCTTCCATTTTGCCACGGCAGAGCACACCTTACTGGTACGAAGAGATTGCTCACCAGGGAATCTCTGCTTTCGGGCCCAGCGGATATGCAGTATACCGAAACGTGAAGGACTATGGTGCGAAAGGTAAGTTTCTGAACTTTGTCTGCCCACTAAGTGCATACTAATGACTGAGTTTAGGTGATGGTGTGACTGATGATACTGCTGCAATCCAGGCAGCCATCAGCGCCGGTGGACGCTGCGGTCAAGGTTGTGCCTCAACCACCACCACTCCAGCAGTCGTGTATTTCCCAGCTGGAACTTACCTAATCTCCACTTCTATCATTGACTACTACTACACCCAACTCATTGGTAATCCAAATGATGTCCCAGTATTGAAAGCCTCTGCTTCCTTTTCAGGCTTTGGGCTGATCGATGCTGATCATTACTACACTTCTGATCTTAATTGGGCCTCTACCAATGTTTTTCTGCGACAAGTCCGCAACTTTGTGTTCGATTTGACGAGCATCCCTACAACCTCCCAGGCCACTGGTATTCATTGGCCGACTGCTCAAGCTACGAGTCTGCAAAACATTGTGTTTGAGATGAGTGCTGCATCTGGAACACAGCATACTGGATTGTTCGTTGAGAGTGGTATGGTTTTCAAAAGTTTCTTCCATAACACTCGTCACTGATTATGAATCTTCAGGATCTGCCGGTTTCATGACCGACATTACTTTCAATGGAGGTATCTACGGCGCTTCCATTGGTAACCAGCAGTTCACCATGCGCAATTTGGTTTTCAACAATTGTGTTACAGCAATCAGCCAATTGTGGAGTTGGGGTTGGTTGTACCAAGGCATCAGCATCAACAACTGCAAGACCGGAATCGACATCTCTGCTGGAGGAAGTTCCGCACAGACTGTCGGATCCATCACCTTGATCGACTCATCTATCACCAACACTCCCGTCGGTATCATCACAGCCTGGACCTCTTCCTCCGCCCCAGCGACGGCAGGCAGCTTGATCCTTGAGAATGTCCAACTTAACAACGTCCCAACGGCTATTCAGCTTACCGGAGGAACTACAGTTCTTGCTGGTACCGCTGGAGCATCGACAATCGCAGCATGGGGTCAAGGTCACGAATACATTCCAAACGGCCCCAATGAATTCCGAGGTCCCTTTGTCGCTAACAACCGCCCGGCCTCCCTCCTCAGCGGAAGCAAGTACTATGTACGCTCCAAGCCTCAATACAACACTCTAGCTACCTCCTCTTTCGCTAGCGTTCGCAGCGCCGGAGCAACAGGTAATGGAGTTACTGACGACACCACCGCCCTCCAAGCCATCATTAATTCTGCCACAGCAGCTGGCAAGATCGTCTTCTTCGATGCCGGAACCTACAAGGTCACGAGCACATTGACTATTCCAGCTGGTGCGAAGTTAGTAGGCGAGGGTTACTCAACAATCATCTCGAGCGGTAGCTACTTCAATAACATGGCCTCTCCTCAAGCCGTGGTACGCGTGGGAAACGCTGGAGACGTTGGACAAGTCGAATGGTCCGACATGATCGTCTCCACCCAAGGAACCCAAGCAGGAGCCATCCTCATCGAATGGAATCTCGCAACCACTGGCTCCACACCTTCTGGTATGTGGGATGTCCACACCCGTATTGGAGGCTTTACAGGCTCCAATCTCCAGGTCGCTCAATGCCCAACTACACCTTCTAGCTCAGCTGTCAACACAGCTTGTATTGGAGCATACATGTCGATGCACATCACTGCTTCTGCCGCGGGTCTTTATATGGAAAATGTTTGGTTGTGGACTGCGGATCACGACTTTGATTCTGGGGACAATACCCAGATCACTATCTACAATGGCAGAGGTTTGTACATTGAGTCTACTGCTGGGACATTTTGGCTGTATGTCTTTTCCCAATTCCCCCTTCATAGTCGCCTACTTTTCTTGTAGTAAAACCAAAACTAACAACCTACCAGTTATGGCACAGCAGTGGAACACCACACACTATACAATTACCAATTAGCCAATACGAAAAACCTCTTCATGGGATTCATTCAAACCGAAACTCCCTACTACCAACCCAACCCATCAGCACCAACCCCATTCTCCGTCGTCCCTTCGCTCAACGATCCTGATTTTGCAACCTCTTGTGCAGGAAAGAGTGGTAACTGTGCTAATGCTTGGGGTTTGAGGATCATCAATTCCAACAATGTGCTGGTTTATGGGGCTGGATTGTACAGCTTCTTTGATAATTATAGTACTAGTAAGTTCCTCCAATCTCTTTCGACTTTCTCACATTCCCTCATTTTCTTCCCCTCCCCTTCTAGTAAAAAGTTCTCTACAATCCTCAGCTAACGCAAAAACAGCATGCTCAGATGCTGGCAATCCTGAGGACTGCCAAAACAATATCCTGTCTCTCGAAGGAACTCTTAGCGCAGTCAATATCTATTGTCTGAGCACTGTGGGGACCACAAATATGATTACACGGAATGGACAGACGTTGGCGGTGTATAGCGATAACGTTAATGTCTATCCAGACACGATTGCACTTTTTCAGGTTTAGGTTGTTGAATGGGGAAAGAGGATGGCGGATAGGAAGGGAGCAGCAGGATGGCGGGATGGGAGGATTTATATAAATACATTTCACTCGTTATAACTAGGGCATAGATAGACATAGTGAAGGTTTGAAATTTCACTTTGTTGAACAAGCACTCTGATCCTGTGCCAAAATCTCACAAATCACAACAGGTTAGCCCTTGACAACGGAGCGCCCGTGACAACGAGAAGCACATTCGGCGTCTAAAGGATTCCCAGCCTGAGATTCTCTAGCTTCCCTAAGCATAATCCGTACTATAGATTCCTCCCATCCAAATAACAGATTCCCCCTTCACAACAAAAAGCAATTCGCCGGAACAATCCGCCACCTTCAGATCCCCTACCTCTTCGGTCCACTTCCTATGAATTGTTTTCTCTGTAAGTTTACCTTTATTTAGCTACTCTACTTGTTGTTCCTTCTTCTCAACTACTCTGAAAGGCAGAGGATGTTTTTCTAATAAGCGAGAGCTCTGAGGTAACTTCCTAAATTACTGTGGTTTGTATCCTGTGCTTCCAATTTAAAAGCCAGAGTGTTTTTAGAGCTAAATTTGAACAGGGGAGTTGTTAATAATGTAAAGGAGAGTTTCTAGTGCTAGGAGTAACATACTTATATCTTCCTAGACAAAAGTTGGTTTCCTTACAACTCTCCTTGCTACAGAGCCCCTTACATAAGGCACTTACTTAATGGTAAATAGAGCACCGGAGGGAATACTAAGCTAAGTATTAAAACTATTGTAACTTAAATCAACTTATCCTAGCTTGACATTCACTCTCTTCATCTTTGTACATAATACGCCTTTCATTTACATATGAGCAATTTCAAAATTCACAGAGTGAAGCGAACCCCTTTCCTCACAACGACCCATCCAAGTCTCAACAACCCCCTAAACCCCTAAACTTACAATCAACACTCAGGCACATACTCGAATTCCCCCAGCATCCTCACAGCCTCATCCCTTACCGCATAATCGATCAACTTCGCCATCCCCGGCCTGATCGCCTCCTCAAAATCAAAGGTATTCGGCGACGACAACCCCGCAAACCCGCCGAATTCATTCCTAACGGCAATAATATTCTCTAATCCCTGCTCATCAACTCCAAAAATCCCCTGTTGCGCCTTCGTCGTCTCGCCGCTTATGGGATCAGTAGCCGCTGTATACTCCAACTCGGCTGTTTCGAGGGAAATGTTCAGCTGACGAGAGAGGGCGCTTACGGAGCAGTTTTTGTTTTGGGGGTTAGAGAGAAATTGGTTCGCGGCGAGCATGGAGGTTAGGAAGTTTGTTAGGAGATGGAATTGAGGGGTTGTGGTGTTGGTGAGGGAGGATTGGGAGACTGTGAGGGCCGTGGAGGAGATGGGGGAGATGTAATCGGAGATGCGGGCTAGGATGTTGGGCTTTTGCGTGTTAGGGAGACTGAGGGCTTCGGTTGTGAAGGGGTAGGTGAGGATTGTGGCGTAGACGGTTGTGCCGTTTGGGAGATGGCCTGCTATCAGGTCGGCGTAGCGGATTGGTGTTGCTCCAACGGTCTTTGAATGTTGCTTTACTTAGCCTCCTCTCTCTTTTCTTAAATTCTGCAAACTACTTTGGAATCGAAGAGAGGTATTGACTAACCTGAAAGGAATAATCTCTTCCCAACTCAAGCCCATTATCACCAAGAACCTTCCTCAAAAGGAACGCAAACCCGCTCTGCGGCGAATCAACGATCAAGCTCTTCCCCACAAGTTGACTTATCTCCGTAATAGACGGCACAGAAGCGATTACGATATCTGGACCTTCATCGATTTGCCCTAGCACAGTAACAGATTCATTGACATTGAAGCGCAGATTAACTGCATTATCGATGGTGCCAGTTAGGATATCATAGGTTCCATCTAGCAAAGCTGAATAGGCGAAGGTGGAATTCGGAACGATTGATAGGACGACGCTGAGGTTGTTGGCTGTGAAGAAGCCGAGTTGGGTGGCGAGGGTGTAGGTTGCTGTTTGGGTGAATGCTCCGTAGTTGATTGTTTGTTGAGCGATGGTAGGGAGTGTTAGGTAGAGGAGAAAGGTGATGTGTAGGAGTAGCATTTTAAACGAGCGAGCTTCACTTCAATCCTGATAGTTTGAGACAAAAGTGACGGAACGCTGAAGTGGAAAAGGGTGGCATGACATTAAAAGAGCTGATTCAGGGGCCGTATCACATCCGCAGTATGTTGCTGAAAGTGACAGGGACAGAGCAATTACTGGCGGGTTTACAGCACTTTACGTGCGGGCACTGGTGCACGCACTAACTTGTGGCTAAATATGAACAGATTATGCAACATCGTAGCACGTTCCAATGGCTAGTGTGTTGAGTTGCATATGTTATAGGACCCTGTAAAAATGTACAGGGTAAGCGACAAGGGCTGCACGTAGACTACTGTAGTGATACAAGTATTGTACTACGCATTGCGCAGTAATCCAGGGAGGGGCATGGGCCGTCTGTGGGTAAAGTAGCTACTCGGCAATTGATTCTTATGTGAATGCTCCGAGGCTACAACAGAAAACTCATTTAAGAGTATATCCTCGGGTTTGGCGAATACTCAAAAGTGAAGTGGAACTCATCCCCGAAAAAGAACTCAGCGCGTAGATGGCTCTATATACACGCATAATCAGTGATTTCGTTGAGCGGTGTTGGTAAGAGTCGACGTTAACAGAGCAACGATTAGGAATATTTGGAAAACACTGTGATTCGTAACAGTGAGCTGCCAACACGAGCTCTCGGGATAACAAAGTTGGAGTAGGCCGTGCAGCGGGTTATTGAGAAAAGTACCAAAACCAATGTGGAATGCTACTTAGCCGAGAACATCATCGGATTATAGAAAACATGGAATATAAACAACAGTGAAGTTTCATGTCGTGGTAGCTTGAATATTGGCGGTGTCCGCGGTGGTTCCATAGGCTAAGACGACAATGAACCTTGCTCGTGAACGAAGAACTGTGGTCAAGACTCAGGGCCATCGATAAAATAAGCGCTTTCAGCTGTGCAATTCTGCGTAGGGGCGATCCAGTCAGGTCCACGACATTCCATCTGGATCATAACTCTAATTTCTAAAAGGAATACAATATTTCTGAAAGTGCGTCGTTTAGGATGGCTCGACATGGTTCAATGCTCCCGGAGCAATAGTAAAGGCAAAAACTGACCTGCTTTTATGTCCAACTCTGTGGGCTAATCCCGATGTTTTCCAAAGACCATGTCGCCGACTCTGGAAACTTGTCATCGACAGGTTCCGCAAACTCATATAGAAATCTCAACATCCACTGGTCCAATCTAAATGACGTTTCCATACTCTTACGACAAGCCTGATGAAAAGCCCTCAGTCTCGTAAACGAAATATCCAGTGTCGGCCAATAACCCTGCAACCGACTCAAAATCTCAAAGTTCTTCTCAAGTCTTCTTTTTGCAATCGAGATCTGCTCTTCGTTGTCACTGAAGAGAAGTGTGTGGATTTGTACTGTCGATGCGACAACTAGGATGTGTCCAACCATTGTGTAGAGCACTTCACAGTTGGGTGTTGCTTGAGCAGCGTAGACCAAGTCGCATAGAGAAGCGGCATGGGCTTTGCACTTTCTGGCGTATTGTTGTACGTTTGAGACGACGCTCCTGCTTTCGTGCAGAAATTGATAGAAGAGGAGTTGGCCGAAGTGGTAGAAGCCTAGATATACTGCTACGAAGATCCGCCCGAGTCCCTGTGAGGCCCAGAATTTGAGGTTATCATGTGTATCGTGCATGTTTATCGGCAAAGCAGCGTGCCAATTGTCGAGCTTGGTGGACAGTGCCATGACATCCTTTTCAAGCATGGCACCACTGACTTCACCTGATACTATTTGCTCGTTCAGGTCGTTCACTTGCTTTAGTATTGAATTCAACTGGATCATTTGAGCCAGAAGTGATGAGTTTGGTCCTCTAGTAACATCGAAATTGGGAAGTACAGGCTGACCACGGCGCAGACCGAGGAAGAGACTTTCGTCGACAGGCAACGGGACGTTGTCTAAATGTATCATTTGTCTTGGTAATCGAACCCCAGATGATGACCAAACATCAATCATAGTCAATGACCACCATACTGTTATTATCAGCATAAGCTTCGTAGTTGCAGAGATAACAGTGCGGAAAGAAGACAAACCTCGTATATTGACTTCTCGGTCAATTCCATCAGCACTAACTCTGTTCGGTAGGTCAAGAAGACTAGCAATACGACACGCGGTCGAGTAATAGACAGATTCCGCAGCAGCTTCACCTTCTGTGATACTGACTGCACCGAGCAAAATACAAGCCTGAGCTGTGGCCAAGGAAACGTCTCTCAGATCAAGGAGACGATTGCTTTCTTTGGCGTACTCCTTCCCTCGATCTCGCGGACCAATTCCTGAGATAGTTGGACTGGTAGAGAATCTGCTATACTTAGCCCAATGTCATTATAAGGAACATGTATATTTACCTCGCTGACAGTGCCATTATGGCGAACAGAATAACAGGT
Organism: Pezicula carpinea; assembly: GCA_026119845.1. NCBI lineage: Eukaryota > Fungi > Ascomycota > Leotiomycetes > Helotiales > Dermateaceae > Pezicula > Pezicula carpinea. The sequence continues at coordinate 385,738 of JALRMK010000024.1, forward strand.
GGCACTCGCCCCTCAACGACATCCTCAAGAAAAGTAGGCCTATGGAACAAAGAATGAAATTGATCATGAATGAGATCAAAATACAATTGCACAAGCTCTATGCATAGTGGCTGTGGTGGTAGCTTGGTGGATGCTTCTTTCACTTGAGGTCTTTCTTCGGCCATAGGAACCGCGGCTATCTTGAGCAGTGAGGGTAGCGGGGGGACGGGTGGTCTTATGGGCGGCGAGAGGGTTGTATCGCGTGTGCACTGAATGCCGCGAGCTGTACAATAAGTACACGCTTTTCCGAATTGGGTGGTATGACACTTGCGGCGACGAGAACTGTTTCCCAAGTCAGATGATAGAGCACATTCAGAGCGAGCGAGGGGGTTTCCATGTGAGTAGGGGCAAGTGCAAGTGCAAGTACACAAGTACATGCAACCGCGAGTGGGATATCTACCGGCATGCCACGCAAGCCGTTGATGTTCTCATGTTGGTTGTGAACAGACACAGACACAGACATGCATTTTATGAGAATGAATGCGGTGAATGTTGTGAATGGCCTCGGAAAAAAGAAGAAGAAGAAGACCACCAACACGACTGACACGAGACAGCGAGCCAGCAGCACCTGACTGAGCAATGCGGGGCTCGCTTCTTCGAAGCTAGTCCTTGTTAGCAGGGTGCAATGCCTCTTGGCGAACAGACACGTACCTAGGTACCTAAGGAAAGGTAGATGTCCTCAAGTCTTGCTCGAGTACCAACACAACCTGCTCAAGAAGCAATTGCAAGATAACACACACCAGTGCTGTGTTACTGCGTGGCAACGGAAATGCCTGTTTTATATGCCTGTCTAATTTGCCCGATAATTGTTGCGCAACTCCTATACTTAGCTTTTGCGTTCAGACAATCCCTGCTCGCTAACGTTTCTTCAAGCACAGCATTTGATTCAGAGCTCATCGTGTGCCTTAGCATGAACAGAATACCTCTTACCGCCGCCATTCTTACTTCTGAGCCTGAAAACTGCTGACGCATGTCTCTTGACCTTGGCTGTCAACGTTCCTCTAGGACCGACGGAGCCAATCCTCTTGCCCAGCAGCCTTGGGTCTCCTCTCTTCAATCCTTCCTTATACGAGAGCGCTGTCGAATTATACCATTCCGCAGCCTTAAAAATACTCTCAAAGTTGTCCTTTGAAGCCTTCAGAAGGTCTTTGGCAATAGAGTCGTCCATCCTGTTCGCCCACAGATCATATATGTCCCATTCTTCACTCACCTGCGGAGCCGATCCCCCTGCCCCTTCATGAACAAATATCTCCTCCAGCGTAGAAATGATCTCCAACTCTTCGTTGGCTGCGTTCAAGAAAAGCACCACTTGATCACCGCCGTACAACGCGCCCGTCCAGATCTGCACCTCACCCACGTCGTATTGATCCTTGGGTACATTAAAATTCCTTCGGACACGAGCTGCAGAACGGCCTTCGGGATCCTGGCTTAAGGCTATGATTGCTGGGTTGTTAAGGATTGTTAATGACGATGCGGAGAGGGCGCGAAGATCATTGCCCATAAGAAGGGGAGATTTAAGTGCTGCCCAGAGGGAGAAATGTGCCTTGTACTATGTTGCATGCTTAGTCAGCTCGCTGCTACCTACACGGTGACCAGATGTGTGTTAGGAGGAATATACTTCTTCATCGGTCATGCCGCCATTACCCACCTCGAGCTTGGAATTATTGTTAGGGATAACTGTCCAGAGTTCTTTTGGGTTGACTTACCATGTCCAAATCATTCCATCCTCCAGGCTGTCCTCGATCCACATATGGAGCAACCTTGTTGATGATATTTAAGACGGAACATTTGCTGCCAGGTGCGATGCAGTGAGGGCTTGTTGCATCGGTGCATGCGCATAGATCATCTGGACGGGTGAAGGAATCGTAGATATCTCCAGACATTCTCCAAGAATTTGAGATGGACATTCCCCACTGGCATAAAAGTTTAGCGATTCGTCACTGTCAAGGGTGTGAATACGGAGGTTTAGACAAGGCATGTGCTTACGGTGTGTGAATAATCCTCACCCCAGTTGCAGAGAGAGTAGAGGATCGGTCTCGATGTTGAGTTTAGTGCATCCCACATTACCTTGTAGCGATTGAACGAGATCAATGGCGTCCCAAATCGACCCATATGATAGCAATTATCATACTTCAGATAATCTACGCCCCAACCAGCAAAGCTCTTTGCGTCTTGCTCTTCGAAATCTAGTGATCCGGCTGCTTATCTTTCAGTATGACGAGAACGTCCACAAATCGCCAGTGACTTACCGTATCTTGCACATGTCATCTCTCCAGCACTGGAGTACATGCCATAGAGTAGTCCCAAGTTATGGATCTGGTCCGATACCGAGTTCATCCCACTGGGGAACTTCTCTGTGTCAACCTTCAGGTATCCATCGGAGCCGCGTCCATCAGACCAGCAATCATCAAGAACCACATAATTGTAACCAACGTCTCGAAGGCCCGAGTCGACGAGCTTCTGTGCCGTGTCTAGTAGTAAGGACTCGGAGACATCGCAGCCAAGAGAGTTCCAGTTGTTCTACGGTAGATGATTAGCATGCACATGAATGTATGTGCTGAGATATTGCCATACCCAGCCCATTTGAGGGCTTCTAGCGAGCCCATTGTTCACAGCAACAATCCCTGGGATGAGGAGTCCGAACACAGCTGGGATGCAGAATATAGCCATTATGTGTAAACATTTGCTGGTCGTTTTCAAGTGAAAAGCGAGGAATAGCAAGCAATATAAATACCCGACGCAATTGAAAGTGGGTAACTTGTGATCTGAAGGATGCAGCTCTGACCTGGCTATAAAGGAAAGACGTAGCATCAGGCAGCTCCAGTCACTTACCTACAATGCATTGCCCACCCTCAACAAGAGGGGATAGCGGGGTAGAACTTACAAAACTCCCCATCCTTCGCACAGAATTCCCACTTCTCAGTGTTGCAGCATTTCAGGATTGCAGTCGTGGACGGAGTTGAGCAACTTTGATTTGTTCATGGCTTCGCGGGCCATTGTAAGCGATCGAGGGCTTCCTCAGGCATGGGTCTTGGCCTCTACGAATACCAACACCAGCAGCGGAGTAACTCATGGGCAATTGGTGGTGTGCAGAAGTGGCTGAGGAGTGGTGTTGAGCGACGTCGTGAGAGTCGCGACTCTAGCGGCGGTCGCTTGGAGCCAGTTTTGGCGTCGGAGCTGAGCCGTTGTGATTGGCTGTCGTGGTGCCAGAAATATGGGGCCATACGCCAGGTTCGCCCAGCCATAAAAGCGCAGAAGCCCGCGCTCGTGTGCAGCACGGTGGTGAGCATACTTCTCCTTCAAACAAAGGATTCTTTGGGTCTCAACTCTAATGACTAAAGAGGCATTTGGACACTTGGAAATGCCCCGTCAAGGCCTTTTCACTCCGCCTTCGACCATCAACATGCAGTACCGGTAGCAAGAGCCTGCACATCCCTCGACCCGAAGAAGAAGCCGAGGACAAGATGTGGAGTTTTGAAGATCTACTCGTACTCGCAGAGCCTTGGAGAAGACGAAGATGGCCAGAGAAATGGCCAGTGCTCAACGCCATGGATCGTTCACGCGACTCTTCATGCTCTCCTGGCAATTTCTGCCCATGACCTGGCCATGACCATGGGGTACCCCAGATCTGCGCATAAAATCCGCGGGGAAGCCGTTGGCAGTACGAGTGCACAACGTCCCATGGGGCTTCAGCCATATCAACATCTCGGCGCCCACCCGCGGTTGCAGGATTGCCAATTACTATCCCGACTTGTGATTCAACTGCAATAATCTTGGTGGGAACGATGGTGAGTTGAAGTACATATTCAGGTTGACTCCTCCCCTTAGCCTTGGGAACACAGACGCACCGGACACCAAGTTTTTGGGATTTCTTCACAAACTTCGTACACCGCCCTGTTGCGCCGACCATCAATCGACAAGATGTCAGTCAACGAGAAGATTTCAGGTTCCGTCTCTGCCTCTCACTTGGAGAAGGCTGAGACTCCCCAGGGCCAGAAAATGCAGGCCGACAATATGGTCCTCGCCGCCAAAGACGGAGCGGAACTGGAGCACCACCTGTCGCCTTGGCAGGCAATGAAGGCGTATCCATTGGCATTATTTTGGTCAACCATGGTTTCCATGTGCGTAGTCATGGAAGGATATGATACTATACTGATCAGCAACTTCTTTGCCTATCCGACTTTCCAACAAAAGTACGGCACCTACTTTCCTCTACTCAAGGACGGGGCTGGCGGGTATCAACTCACAGCAGCTTGGCAAGCCGGTGTTGGGAATGCCTCGGGTATTGGAGCGTTCTTCGGGGTCCTATTGAACGGCTACCTCGTTGGCCTCTTTGGAATGAAGCGTGTGTTGCTCGGCTCTCTCATTGTTCTCTCCGCCTTTATCTTCATAACCTTCTTCGCACCAAATATCATCGTTCTCACCGTCGGAGAACTCCTTTGCGGTTTGCCATGGGGTGTCTTCGCTACTGCAGCACCAGCGTACGCAAGTGAGGTTTTACCTCTTTCTCTGCGTGTCTACCTGACCAGCTACACCAACATGTGTTTCATAATCGGTCAACTTATCGCTGCCGGTGTTCTACAAGGTTGTCTGGGCATTACTTCTGAATGGTCTTACAGAATACCCTTTGCAATTCAATGGGTGTGGCCGGCGTTCTTATTCCCACTGCTTCTTTTTGCACCAGAGTCACCATGGCATCTTGTTAGACACGGAAGGCTGGATGAAGCAAAACACTCCTTGGACAGACTCGTACGCAAATCAGCCAATATCGACACGAAGGAGACACTTGCCACCATTGTCCATACTAACGAACTGGAAATGGCTCTTTCGGTTGGTACGTCCTACTGGGATTGCTTCAAGGGATCTGAACGCCGAAGAACTGAAATCGCATGTGTCGTCTTTGCCGGACAGGTCCTCTCAGGTAAGTAACCTCCTGAATCCTACCATCTTCAACAAGGCTAACCAAACCTCACAGGTTTGGCTTTCGCATACAACTCAACCTACTTCTTTGAACAAGTGGGACTAGAAACTGCCGTAACGTATAAACTTAACCTAGGCGGCACCGGACTCGCGCTTTTCGGGACACTCCTCTCCTGGTTCTTCCTCATGCCCTACTTCGGCCGCCGTACAATATACCTCTGGGGAATGGCCGCAATGGCATCAATTCTCTTCACAATTGGCTTCCTTAACGTCAAAACTACTGAGAAGAACATCGGCATGGCCCAAGCAGTTCTGACTCTAGCCTGGACATTCACCTTCCAACTCTCGGTCGGACAGCTGGGCTGGGCATTACCAGCTGAGATGGGATCGACACGGCTACGTCAAAAGACCATCTGCCTCGCTCGTAATGCTTACTATATCATTAGCGTCATCGCCAACATTCTAGAACCCTACTTCATGAACCCTACGGAGTGGAATTTGAAAGGATATACTGGTTTCTTCTGGGGTTCAACTGCGCTTGTGGTGCTGGTATGGGCATTCTTTAGGCTGCCGGAGACGAAGGGGAGGACTTATGAGGAGGTGGATATGTTGTTTGCAAACGAGGTGCCGGCGAGAAAATTCAAGACGTATGAGGTGGATGCTTATGACGAACAGGAGACTGCGAGGGTTGTAAGCAAGTATTTGGCTGCCCCGATGATGGCATAACGTGAGGTGAAGTCGACCAGCTTTGATCAAGTCGTGCTCTTGCAAAACTAAGTAAACATATGATGGGAGAGGAAACTTTGGCATGTCTTCAATCAAGCAGTCTTAGTATAAAGATATGGAATTCGACCTTTTCAATTGTGCCTCGGATATACGTCTGTCCCTATTGTTCCGAGCACTGCCTATCAACTTCGAGGTTAAGTTGATCTCGTCATATGAATTTAGAGCACACGGGTTCTAGTTAGGCTTGGACTGATATTCGACCATCACGCGTTACGCGGTACGTGTGCTTCCAACTAGCTATCTAGAGGATAAGAACCAAAAGAGAAAGAAAAAAGTAGGGATTCGAGATGAAAGACAGAAAAAAAACACCAGCAAAGAACCCCAAAATGGCAAAAAACCAAGTCTGGGAAAACACACTAGGCCTACTAAGGGCACCTCACAGAGGCAGGTTTTATTACAAACCACTTGCTGCATGCAGCGCAGGGTTAACTGCGGTAGTTCGTTTCTACCAACGCCAGTTTATGTCAGGGTGACAAATCTAACTTGAAGTGTTTGCTTCTGTTTGATGAGTGGTTTTAGCTTATTTGGGATTTTATCTAGGGGCTCGGTTACTGGTGTTGTGTGATTTGTACATGTGCCTTACCTAGACCTATAGGTAGGTGGGTGGTATGAGGGTGAAAGCGAGTTCGGTAGAAAGATAGGCGGAACTAAGCTGAGGCTGAAAGTTTGAGATTGATTCAACATTTGCCCTTTTGAGTATTGTTCTAATGAAAAGTCTTTTCATATGCAGGTAAAATGGGATCTATTCTTTTCCCTGTGCTATCTTTCCCCAAACGTGATACCCATTAGGTACGGGGCAAATTACGTATTGTGGATTTCAGGAAGGAGCAGTCATTTGTGAAATGGCTCCTGTTAGGGAAGTAGTAGTTGGAGAGCTCACAAAGAGGTATTTTACGTGGTAGGACGAGTCGCCTGGAGATGGGTGAAACCTTTTGATTCCTTGGTATAAGCCGTGACATTTCGCCACAGTTGAGAACTTCACAAAGAAAGGTGCTGCCAGGGTTGGCTTCATATTGTGAGTTCCCTCTATGGTCTGGTTCCATACACCTGTGCGTATATACAAGTCTACATGATCCCTCCGCCCCAAGCCTCGCACCATTCTACAACTTCGCCCTAAGCAAATTAAGCGGTTTCCTTTCATCTAACAACTTCAACTCAGCCTCCCTACCTTCCCTCGTCCACAGTGCTAAGCGATCCTTCAACATCTTCTCGAACACCTCCAACCACTCCGGATCCCACTTTGGCAACTCTCTTCCTCCCTCAGCTGCCGGTCCAGCGATCTCTCTTAGACTTTCAAAGTACTCTTCGAACTCCGGTGCTATCTTGTAGTAAGGGACGCCGTTGCCTTTTGCAAATAGCCGCTTGCGTTCCCATGCTTTTTGTTGGGCGAGGGGTGGGAGGGTGCCTCGGCCTGAGAGCACTCGTGCTATGGCTACAGCTTGGTACTCGAAGACGCGGAAGGTGAATCCTGCCGAGACGGCGCCAACGAAGCAGAGAGTCGGGTCTGTTTGTAACCAAATGTGTTGGTATAGACCCGGAACTCGACGGTTGTCGAGGGTGGCGATCTGTTTGGGAAGGAAAGGGAGGCTAAAAATGTAGCCTGTGCCGAATATTATGTGGTCGGGATCCTTCACTGTGGTGCCGTCCACGAAGTAGACTGTAGAGGATGTTTCTGTTGTGACGATGCGGGATATGTTGGACCTTTTGCTGATGAGGGGGTGTTCGAAGGCTTTGAAGCCGAAGATTGGGTGGGGTGTGCGTAGAGAGGATATTACTGGGGTGCGAGCTGTGTTCACCAGGTCTCGTGCTATGTCCGTAGCAGATACGGAAGCGCCGACGACGATTACTTTCTTAAGAACTGTTAGTTATTGTTCCAGTCGTGAAGAATGCACAATTTGGTTGGTGAAATTCTACCTTATTCCGGTACGCCTCTGGGCCACGGTATGACTTGCTATGTTGCACTGTTCCGGGGAACTTCTCCTCTAGGTCAAGCAGGCCAGGAACCTCTGGGATAAAGGGTACGCTATAATGGCCACTCGCAACGACCACCGCGTCGAACGTTTCCTGCCACCAGTAATCTTGCCTTTCTCCTTCTTTCCGCACTGTTACGATCCATTCCACGCCGACCTTTTCAACTTTCTCAACAGTGGTCCTGTAAGAGACCAGCTTTCTGTAACCTCGCCGTTCAAACAAGCCTTCAATCCAGCCTCGGACCACTTCTCGGTGTCGGTAAGGCGAATCAGGACCATGTCTTAGAATGGACGGGGTGCTGAGTGTGGTAGGAAATGGTTCTTGTGTATATGACATGACACGAGCATCAATATTTGTCTCCAAGGTGTCGTGAGTGGGAGTGTATGAGTAGCGAGCCTCAAGTCCATTTGCAGTGGGGTTTTTGGGAGTATGTGATGGTAGTTTGGTGGGAATTCGCGGCGGTTTATCTGCCGTGCGGTTGAGGATGTCTTTGAGAGATGGAATCTTAAATTTTTTGTTGCCATCCCAAATCCTAGATCAATTGTGAGTCCTAGGTCTTGGAAAGGTACAGCGACCATAGCCTTGAGTGGAAGTATATTTGCGGCCAACTATCACCGAATTGGGAAGCTTAACTGGACACTTTTGATTGTAGAAATGGGGAGGAACTATGGCAGATAGGATATTTGGTCTGAATTCAAAGATACGGTACTCACCAAATACCGCCAGGTTTCTCTCTTCGCTCAAATACACGGATTGTGTCGAACTTATTCTCTCGCGAAAGCGCATCTACCGCAATCGCCCCTCCAGGGCCAGCGCCAATGACTGCAACACGTTTCACGTTGGTTTTCGACATTGTGCAACTTCCAGCTTTATATTATTGAGATGGAGGGCTAATTGGGACCTATCGTAGCGAAATAACTTATGTACAGACAACGGTTTGTACAGGAAAATCAACGGCGCATAAAAGGATGCAAATGAAGATTTTGCTGGACCTGACATGTGCAGTTGCACTTGTATTTGATGCTGTTCCGCATTGCTTACTCCAAGGGTCCACTGGCACGCAATAAATGGCGAGAAAGCAGACAACTAAGGCGACATCATTATCGTGGCTCAAGGATGGGGGGGGGTCCGATGCTTCGTGCCGCAACGGCATTTGCTACAGGAGAAATAAAGGCTCGAACTTCAGCAATCAGACGTGTACAGACGCAGGGCGGTTTCTGACGTAAAACAGCCTTATTGGCCCAGTAATTGGGCAGGAAGTTGTTCCTGTCAAGGCGCACAAGCCATCGCCTGCATATTGTGGAAAACAAGAAAGATTTTACAAGCAAATGAGAGGACAATGGAGTGCGTTACTTGAACCGCATGAACGCACAACCCTAACTGAAGACAGCGGAGAGTACTTCATCTGACGCTCTTCTGCATTGCGCGTTGGCCATCTCAGCTGCCGCCTCGCAGTGGGCGAAGGATCAATATCAAGCTCGGGCATCGGTGACGAAGATGCCCAACACACTTATATGCGTATGAAAGGGAGGCTTGGTTGCCAGGCCGGAACTTTAATACTCAAGATACTGCAATGATGCCAAAGACCTGCACATAGTGGTGTCTTATGTTTCTACTGGAGGCTGCCCGAAAAGAGATACATCCCAACCACTCCTCTCACCTCCAAAGTTACTCGATAGGAGGAAGATGAGGAAGGCATTGGCCTCTTGATCCTTTGCAGAATCTGACATCTGACAGCAATCAAGTGGAAGTGTCTTGCCGGTATAGTAGTACACTTGTTGACTCGTTGATATCGATTGGCCCGCCATAGAAATGGCCACCGAGGAATATCGGAGATAAAGCCATGACCTCAGATGAGCATTGCTTAGATTTCATTCGAAAGACGAGGACATCAGTACAACGGAGATGAAATGAAGGTATTCTGAGATAAAATACTTCGTAAGAAAGGAGAAGAAGGAGAAGAGAGCGTGGTCACAAGATGAGGCTAGTCTACTTTAGGATGGGTGGTCAATGCGTTTTGTGAAGCTAAGTAATCCGGTTCAATATTTTTTCTAAGGAGCACCATCTACATCATCCACTCCAAAACCACACTCTGTCCAAAGCACACTCTCTCGACAATCAAATCCCTCGTCCAGTCCTCATACAAGTCCGTAATCATGTAAGAGTATCTCTAGTCGCTACTGACAATTGCTCAAACTGACCAATTCCAAGGCAACTCATCCGTCGTTCAGCGTTCCGCGCTGCATCCACTCCTTCTTCTTTCATCTCCAAATCTCGCTCCATCAACACGTCAACTCCTTTCGCCCTCCGATTTAAAGTGCAGAGCCCTATCTCATCATTAGTGTCCCGGAGATTTGCTAGTGATGATTCGAATTCGCCAGAGTCCGCAGACAGCGAGCACCAATCTATCCAGTCTGCTGTCGAGTCCGCCACCGAGTCTGCATCAACATATGCCAGTGATGCATCCGAGACTTTGTCGGACAAGGCCGAGCAGGTCAAGGAGTCGGTCTCTGACGCAGTAGGAGGCGCTGCTGCATACGCTTTTGGAGGTCCTGAAGGCGGACGTGGATTTACTTCGGATCGCCGTCGTTCAGCAAATGACGGTTTTGGACAAACAGACATTGTCAACCGTAAGCTGACGCCAACACCTGGTGTCTACATTGGAAACTTGCTTTTCGATGTCACCGATACGGATTTGAAGAGAGAATTCTCGCCCTATGGAGAGATCAAGTCGGCAACTGTTGCCCTTGATGCCAGGGGTTTGAGCAAGGGGTAAGCATGATCGCAAAAGGGAAACTTCAGATGAGTATGTGACTAATCTTCTTTGCAGATTCGGTTATGTTGAGTTCGAGAGCGTCGATCAAGCTACTGCTGCCATCGAGGCCAAGCACCAGACTATTCTTGAGGGCCGCCGAATTATCGTCAACTACGTCGCCAAGACCCAACGCGAGAACAAGATAAACGCTCCATCCAAGACCCTCTTCATTGGCAACCTCGCTTTCGAGATGTCTGATGCTGATCTCAACAAACTTTTCCGCGAGATCAGAAATGTCATTGATGTCCGAGTCGCCATTGATAGACGTACTGGTCAACCAAGAGGTTTTGCACATGCTGACTTCGTCGATGTTGACAGCGCTATCAAAGGTATGGAGGTGTTGCAAGGAAAGGAGATCTACGGACGTGCTTTGAGAGTCGACTACAGCGCTCCTGCGTCTTCTCGACGATAAATATAGAAGTTTGTACGAGGTGTTTTGACTAAGAGGGTGTGATTCTCTGGTGGTGGATGTCAGGGATATCAGGGACGAATGTACGATGTAGGAAGCGCTGAAGCATAATGGGTTGGGTGTATATCAAAAGTCGGTTGGCATGGGGGCGCACTTCTTCTGCCTACCTTCTATGTTTTGTTTTAAACTCTTACGATTTCCTTGTATCATACGGGCTTCGCTGTAGGATGGCGTAGGTAGATCAAGACATCAACTCCTCTCACGGCAGCCTGGGTGGAAACTTTTCTTTTTGTGAAGGATAGAAATGGCTCATAATATCACCATACTACGTTTGATCACTCGAGCTTGCCAATTCTATACCTACTTGCAATGACATATGCTTAGTGGCTTAGTGAAAGTATGCGATGGTGATGGCGATGCTGGCAGCTGCGAGCAAAAACCGAAAAATACTACGGGTAGCAAGACCTGGCACAGTGCCTAGCATTGTCGTTGTTTTTGCTTTCCTCTTAGCGTTAGAGGTAGCAGACAGTTGCAGACGTGCGCGTCAATGATAGCACGTGATAGGATTTTGTACTCCCCGGCTGGCGGCCTTTTTTCTGCCGAGGTTCGCCGACTTTTGAAATAAACCGACCCCACAATCTGAACTGCTGTGCTACATGCAACCCCATACGACTCTCAACCTCCTCACAACCTCCCCTTTCTTGCATATTACGGATACCTCGGATACGCAGATACAGACACGACACAGACACCTATACTTCCGCCGGATCGGAAATTTACGATCTAGCGGCGACCTATTTGGTGACTATTTTGAAGACCAGCAAAGATGTCGTTCATGGGTGGCGCGGAGTGCTCGACGGCCGGGAATCCTCTCAGTCAGTTTACGAAGCATGTCCAGGATGATAAGAGTTTGCAAAGGGATCGTCTGGTTGGGAGAGGTCCCTCAGGTGGCTTGCAAGGCATGAGGAGCACTGGCATGAATGGAAGTCAAGATAATGTGAGTTGGGAAGTGGGATGGGTTGAGATTATGGAAGCAGAGTTCTGGACTTGCAAAGTTTCTGGAATTTTGGCAAACCCATCTGGGAACAGTAGCTGACTCTGAGCTACTAGATGATGAATGACTTCATGCAGCAAGGTGCTGGCCAGATGCCGGACTTTGCCATGCAACAAGAGCAATTTAACCTACACCAACAAAACCACCAAATGCGAGCTGGATCACAGTCACCTGCATGGGCGAGCGAATTTCAACCTGGGGCACAGCCAGAACTATTCCAAGCTCCAAAGGGTGCAGTGGCACCCTTCACTCCCCAAGACTTTGCTCGGTTCCAGCAGATGGGCCAGCCAAGTTCTGCGCGAACGCAGAGTCCCATGCCGGCACAGATGAATGGTTACCAAGGACCACAAATGGGCATGGGTATGGGAATGATGGGCAGGCCCATGGGGATGGGGATGGGAATGGGCGGAATGATGCAACGACCATACCAAGCACCACAGAATTTCCAGCAACAGGATGTTAAAGGGAAAGGCAAGATGATCGAACTTGATGATGAGCATTGGGAGGAACAGTTTGCGCAAATTGACATACAAGGGAGGGAACAAGACGAGAGTTTGGCTATGGAAGGAGAGCTTGATCAAATGGATAGGTCAGTCCTTGAATCCGAAACCAATGAATTTGGCGACTTCGAATCTATTTGGAAAGGAATACAGGCTGAGACCGCCGCCGCTAGGGAATTGGCTGCCGATGAAGATGCTTTGGGCATCCATATGGGGGATATGGATCAATGGGATAATTTTGATACGCTTGGTACAGGTCCTTCAAACTTTCGCGATCCTCAATTAGGAGACTACATGTTCGAGTCCGATAACATATTCAAAGATGTCACGAATCCCTTCGAAGAGGGCGTTAGAATCATGCAAGAAGGAGGAAACCTTTCGCTCGCAGCTCTGGCTTTCGAAGCAGCCGTCCAGCGAGATCCGCAACATGTCGATGCCTGGGTATTGCTAGGCTCGTCACAAGCTCAGAACGAGAAAGAAACGCCCGCCATCCGAGCTCTTGAACAGGCCCTCAAATTCGATCCTACTAACCTCACAGCCCTCATGGGTCTGGCCGTCTCCTATACAAATGAAGGATATGACAGTACTGCCTACCGAACTCTCGAACGCTGGCTCTCTATCAAATACCCCTCAATAATAGGACCCTCCGGCCTCTCCTCTGACGTAGACATTGGCTTCACAGACCGACACCAACTCCATGAAAAAGTGACTGACCTCTTTATCCAAGCGGCTCAGCTGTCACCAGATGGCGAACACATGGATCCAGATGTCCAAGTCGGCCTGGGGGTGCTCTTTTATGGAGCTGAAGAGTATGAAAAAGCAGTTGACTGCTTCAGCGCCGCCCTCGCCTCGACCGAATCTGGAACGTCAAATCAAAGAGACCAAGTACATCTTCTCTGGAACCGCCTCGGCGCGACACTCGCCAACTCTGGCCGCAGCGAAGAAGCCATCGCTGCCTACGAGAAAGCACTCACTCTCCGCACGAATTTCGTGCGTGCACGCTACAACCTCGGCGTCTCTTGCATCAACATTGGGTGTTATGAAGAAGCAGCGTCTCACCTGCTCGGTGCGTTGGCCATGCACAAAGTAGTCGAGAATGAAGGCCGCGAGAAAGCGCGAGATATCGTTGGCGGTGGCGGCAGCGTGAGTGAGGAAGAGTTAGAGCGGATGATCAGCCAGAACCAGAGCACAAACCTCTACGACACTCTTCGAAGAGTCTTTAGCCAGATGGGGCGCAGAGATCTCAGTGAAAGGGTAGTGGTAGGAATGGACGTTGAGAGCTTCAGAGGAGATTTCGATTTCTGACTCGATAATGAATACCAACGGATAGAAGAGATCAACATGCCAGAAGAACACGAAAATAATTTCCTTCAGGCCGACAAAGAGAAAGAGGGGTTATGGCCCCCAAGGCAATTGCTGAAAATTGAACAGAATGGTACATATGGAACGATGGAAGGAATTTCTAAACAGGGAGCATGGCCGCCGAAGCATTGGTACCCTTTTCCTTCCACAGGGATACTGGAGTGATCTTGAGATATGGGATTTTGGGTATGTGTACTAAAAAGGGTCAGCATCTTGGAATATTGCTGGTGAATACAGGAAGGGGTTGAAGGGAATTCACATATATTGGTCACCTCCGTTCAGGTTGTGACATGCGTCCATTTTTAATGTTGCAATTGTGGGATGTTGTGACGGGACCCCAAATTTCAATAAGCTTGTCCTCTTGGGTAGGCGTAGGCCCTCTTGCTGTTGAACTCTTCTTCCACCTTTGATGACTATGATACGGCCCCGAAAACAACATCTCCACTTATTTAAATCCAGCCAGTTGTCGGCTTATAAATGAAGAATACCGTACTACCATGTCCAAAGTTAGAGTTTATATGAAAGCGCAAAGCGGTCTTCAGTCTAGGTACAGTGCACAGTGGGGTTGGGATTTCTCTTACTACACCGAGTGATAAGGTCTATTCGGTTATTTACTCTTTCTCTTGAGGTGTTCTTTACCATTGATTTTGCCAATTTCAATGACATTATTCATCTTGCCAAGACTTTGACTGGCCATTTAGCTACATTTTTCTAGTGGCATGTGATACGACACCAAGTATTTCATACCTTAGTATAGGGATAATGCAGTTCCTCATACGAAGAAATCGCTCATAGTGAGGTAGCTCAAGAAGTTCTTTGCCGCCAAGCACTCTACCGCTCACTTAACACACACAAAACCACACCCATTCCTCGCTTCCTTGCTCGCCCTCTTCAACGCCTGCTCCTCGGTGTCGGTCCAGTGAATGCTCAACTGATCCCATTTCTTCGTCTTATATTCCTTCTTAAACTGTGTCTGCATCGCCTGCAACCTACTCATCTCCCGTGGGTCTCCGGAACCACTGAAAATGATGAGAGCGGTGCAGGGAGGAAGCGCAGCGTAGATTTGGGAGATGCGGGTTGTGAGTGTGGAGGTTGCTGTGTCAAGCTCTGTGGGTGCGGGAGTCGCTTGGAGTTCTGTAAGAGCGGTAGTGATTGTTGCAGCAGCATCGATATCTTCTTGAGGTATTGTGGATTCCAGACCATCGAGAGTGGCAGAGGTAGGCGCTTCGATTTCATTAACAATAGCTGGAAGTCGTGCATCTGCTTCTGATTTCGCATCATTTCTTGCCTTCAAATCTCTGTCTGCTGCTTCGGTACCAGCATTCTTGTTGTTATTCCACCATCCCTTCAAAGATTCTAGTTCTCTCATCCTAGCCCAGACGAAATCAACTCCTCCGCCAGGGATCTCGTTTCCATCTGAATCGCCCTTGATAGCTCGTATGATACCCTCCATCACCTCCTCGTCATTCTTACAACCAATAACATGAGTAGCAGCCGCTCCAGCTCCCAGCTTTGGGTTTCCCCAATCTATTGCAGCACTTGTTTTCCCGCCTGCAACCCCGTTCGCTACGGCAACTGATCCACTATTCTTATATCTAACTCCCTTTGTAGCAAGTCGCTTGAATATATTTTCCCCTTGGGCATCACTTGTTCCCCACTCCTTGCCCTTTTCACATTTCTGCTTAACAAGATCTAGACAAGTTCTTGCATCTTCGATGGAATCGTGTCCTGCGCCTGCACCGGTTGTGCCATGGCCTCTCTGAATCTCTCGGCCCAGATACTTCTGAGCGAGCCATTTGAGAGCGGATTTGAGAGGTGGGCCTCTTGGATGGGGGTAGATGATGGCGGTGTCGATTATGAAGGGATGTGTCATTTTGAGGGCGTTCATGTCTGAATTTAGAGAGTGGCCAATGAGGATTGTCCGTGGGTGAAGGATCTTAACCAGCCTCTGCTGTATGTCTTGCAGTGTTGTAGTAACATTTGAGAGCATTTTTTCAGTTATTCCCGAGTACCTATATAGCAATGAGTCCGGAAACTGGGAGCCAAGGAAATGATACTCACATAGTTAAGTAGTCAATGATAGGCTTCTCTGGCTTCACGAGCTCATCCAACACAACAGTACCATCCCATCCTACGATACTTATACGGGTAAGTGAGAATTCTGTTTCTCCTGTTTTACACATCTCGCAGTCCATAGCAAGAAGTTCTCGACCAGCCGTTAGACTGCCTGCTTCAATTTCATTTTCTGGGGCGTTGCCATCCTCGAAATTGTCGACAAGAGTATCAACCCATCCATGCTCTGTGGAAACACCTGCTAATTCTCTATGTGCTTTCAAGGTACTCTTTTCGTCATCCTCGGTGTATGAAGCAGGATGAAGCGTGTATTCGTTCTCGAGTAACTCTTCCGGCGTGTGGATGAACTCTGTGATCCGAGTGCGGGTGTTTTGCCAGCCTTGAGGTTCTCGTGCCCTATTTGGACCCTTGCTCTTTGAGCCTTTACCCTTGTCCTCCTTACTCTTAGGTTGAGGCGCTGTTAGCATTGCATGAAGCGGCGAATGCATCCTACCATACTTGTCATCGCCAGGTGTCTTCACTGGCCAAATGTGTTCGAAAATATCCGAGAAAGGCTTCAGTGGAGCAGCAAGATCGTCAGATTTGAGCGGCTTCGGGTAGTATTCATCTGGATTATTATAGTCGCGCTGCCTATCCCTTTGCTGGTGTGCTTCTCCATTCTTCGCGGGACTTGCTTTCTCGAACATAGAAATCTCCAGTCCAGGTACCATGAGCACAACCACCTTCCGGAATTCGTTCCTGTGTGCGACGGAGACGAACTGAGGTGCCGTGCCATCTGCAAGAATATATAGTGCTAGTCCCTGTAGGTCGCTGATCTTAATCTGAGACTGAAGTCGGGAGTTCGAAGAGACCTTGATGGAGGGGTAATTCGCGGAGTGAGGTTTGGGGATTTTCTTCGCCTTTTTCGTAGGGCGTCCATTGGTCACAGTCTGCCATTCTTGAGAGCTGTTCCCGTCTGTATCAATAGCTGATCCTGCATCTTGACTTGAGCGTCTTGCAGATGTCAGACTGAATTCTGGTAGATCTGGCTGGCGAAGAAGCGATAGTGGCTGGCCCATACCAATGCTGGATTCACCCTCCTCGTGGAGCTTGCGCTTTTTGCTATTGCCATTGCTTTCGCTGGAGCTTGGTCGCGTAGGTTGTTCACCTGCAATAGGCACAGTTCGGTTGTCTTCTGCCATTATGATCAATAATGAGCGGATGGAGCGCAATTCCAAAATTTCAAGGAGCTCTCGTTAACTTTCTTGACTTTCTCATCCTTCAGAGGCAGGGTTTCTCCAGCTTCTTTGAGGCGGCCGCTAGCGTCTACTAGCTACAGACTGTACAGTGCAAACAGAAAGTCGCGTTCGACGGCTCGAGACGCGACCTTGACCTCAACCCCGAGTTGTGTATTTACCCTTTTTTGGATTGTGCTCTACTGTTATAGTCTCTTGCTCTGGATCTCCTCAACCGCTATTTGAAGGAGTAGCCACATGAACTACAGTCGAAACAGCGATTGTGTTGTTGCTCAACTCATTTACAAGTCGCATCGCACGCGCCCGATAACTGCGATACTTCATCTGCAATCAACGACTACGGCTTCATCGCAAACATGGAGGTCGTCTCGTGTTACTGCGTGAAATGCAAGGAGAAGCTGGGGCGCTTCAACAATTGCTGGAATGCCATTGGGTCTTTCTACTACAGTCCTGCGGACTTGTCGTACACCATTTTGGGAACTTTGGGCATGAAAGCCACTGGGGATATAAAGCCCGCGGCGGCTGGAACGAGAATAGAGAAGAGTTTTACGCAGGATCTAGCGTGCTCAAATTGTGAGAAGCTTGTAGGCATACGCTGCGACAATGCACCTGCAGGTCATATGTTGAAGAAGTAAGCCGTATTTAGAGCCTCACGTACAGCTTTTTTCCACTGGTGCTGATTTATGTGTTACAGGGACCAGCTGATTCTGAAATCTAAGAGCATGTCTGTGATATCTGAGTCGACCGGAGAGAAAGCCACGATCAACGTGCTGAAGTTCTTTCCTATTACGGGGCCACCTCCAGAGCCACCAAGAAAGGTCACCGGTGGTGATATTGCAGCCGGGGGATATGTGGAGTTTACAAAGTTCGCTGATTGGGCCGAGGATGCTCTATCGAACCAGAGGAAGGACATCGATCGTCTTGAGGGTACTGTTGTCCGCATCGAAAGAGATTTGCGGTCATTCAAGGAATTCATGAGTGACGTACGCAAGGAAATGACCACACTTCGGCGAGCGTCAAATGGGGCTTTGAATCAGGATGTCGCAAGTCTTCGGAAAGAGATGCAAGAATTGCGCCTGCAGGTAGAAGGTAACCAGCATAATACATCAAGGCTGTCCACCCAGGAGTACGATGCCTTGACACAGGATATGCTGAAAATTGATCAGAAGGCAAGCGAAGTAGGGGGTTTGAAGATGGAACTCAATTATTTGAAGACCCGACTTAAACGCTTTGAAGAGACAACGCGTGAAATCGTTGATTCACAAGGATCTCGTCAAGCTGAGACAGGTATATACCAACAGTCAACTAGTGATCCTGCTCGAACTACAACAGCTTCACATCTCGCGCAAGATCAAGCACAACCACACCAACATAAGCCGGTTCCGCGTGAAGCTGTGGATTCGACCATGTCTCGTCGAGCAGAGAGAGCTACAGAGCAGCAGTCACTTGGTGAGCCTACCCGGGCTGGAGCAGCTTCACGCCTTGCGCAAGAGGTGGCACGAAACAACCAACAACGAGTCGGTTCATCCCGACAGGTAGAGGCAGTTTCAGGACAGGCTCCATTGGGTGGTTCGACCCGGACGCAAGCAGCCCTAAACCTTGCGCAGGAATTGGCTAGGAATGGCCAGCAGAAATCAGCAGCGCGTATCACCGATCGATACACACTTGGGAAGCGTAAGGCCGACGATTCAGAAGTCAACCTCCCTCAGCTGCCCACGGTAATAAAGAAGGGGAGACTCGCAGAAACTGGCAACAGAAGTAACGCCGGCCTTGGAAAAGCTTCGGCTAACGCCACTCAACTCAAAACGCCATCAGGACAAGCAAAATCCCTAGATTTTGACAGTTCACCAGTTGCTGGCGATAATGACGGAGATCTAGATGAATTGATGGGAGACTACCAATCAACTTCCGTAAAGCGCGCTGTTGGTCGACCACGAAAGAATCAGATCAACTATTCTGAGCGGCGTCGTGACTCCGATGGTGTCCTAATTACAGAATCGGGTAAAATTGATGGCCGTTCTCTCAGGAGGAAGAAACCAAACTTAGGTAGAGGCGAGCCGAACATTGGCCCAGGATCAGCAAGTAAATCTCGCCGCAAGTCAGCTCCAATGGTGATATCTCTTGACGATGACGAAGAAGATATTGAAAGTTCGACGAGAAAGGTCTTCCATCCATCGGTGAGACATGGATCCGTTCTTCCATCAATTGAGCTGGAGGATCCAAAGGAAGAAGCGAAAAGGAGAAAAATGGAAGCCAGAGATGCTTTAGTGAAGGAGACTTTACATCACTTTGCTTGATTGTGAGTACTAGATTTAGAGATTATGTTGAATAATTCATCTTCTGTGTCTTCATCCACTTGACGAGCTCAGGCATACGAAATAAGAAGCACACTATGTTCCATACTGTCCTCCTCTTGTAAAAAACGACCCTCGGTGCATTTACTCAGTTGGTTGTAAGATATAGCTCAATAACTCAAGGCTTGGCTTGAAAGTAGTCCTCTTTTCTCACTTCGCTTTTTGCCATCACGTGGTCTTAGCGAGCTCGCAAAACTGGCAACGACAACCTCTAAAAAACACCCACACCTCCATACCACCTTCCACCAATTCGACCAACAATCTTTCGTCCACCATAAAAGCTCTTCTCCAAATTTCCCAGAATCGACTCGAATGCCAAGTTCTTCCTCCTAATTTCATTGCCACAATGGACGAAGATCTCAATCACACCTACATCCAAACCCACTCCCCTCAAAACCGCAGGCTCCACGCCAAAACTCTCCACAACCCCGGCTCACCCCTCATAATAGTCAACAAACCATTTCTAGCCATCCCAAACAATGTCTCGTTAGAATCTATCTGCTATAACTGCCTCACTGCACCGATTCAAAATGACACAGGCGACAAGAACAATAGCAAACAAAAACTCAACTACTGCACAGGATGTCACGTTGTTAAGTACTGCTCTACCACCTGTCAGAAGGAATCTTGGACTTTCCTTCACAAGGCTGAATGTGGGACTTTGGGTGCGATTAAGAAGGAGAGGGGACGTATTCCGCCGACGGCGTGTAGGGCTGCTGCGAGATTGCTTGGGATGTTTGTGAAGATGAGGAGGAAGACTCAGGATGGGCCAGGGAAGGTCAAGGAGGTGGTACAGAAATGGCCGCCTTTGCAGTTAGTGGGGCATGAGGAGGAGGTGCTTAGACGTGGTGGAGAGGCTTGGAGTGATATTTTGTTGCAAGCTAAGATGGCTTGTCGTGTTAGTGGGATGGAACAGGGGATGGAGGTTGAGGAGTTCGAGGGTTTGGCTTGTAAGCTGCTTTGCATTGTAAGTTGTGTAATTTCTTTTCATGCTTATTTGCTCATTTGGGAATTGTGATCAATTTTGAGTAGTTCTTATAGGTGCATTACTTAAACCGTCCTTTGTGGTTGAAAAAGAAGAGCAATGAGAAAGAGAGGGGGTGGGTTCATCAACAGTGGTTCATCCCACCAAATTGATCCCCAAAAGACTAATAATCCCCCACCAGATGAACACAAACGCCTTCGAACTAACTTCAACATCACCCGACACAACAACCAATACACCTATAGGTCTCTGCCTGTCACCCACATTAGCAATGGCCAATCACTCCTGTTCACCGAACGCCATAGTCCGATCTGACGGCCTCGTTGTAACCCTGGAAGCCTTGAACCCGATTGAAAAGAACGAAGAGATTACGATCCAGTATATCGATTTGAACGAGGATGTGCTTGAGAGGAGGAAGGTGTTGCAAAGAGTTTACTTTTTTGAGTGTGGGTGTGAGAGGTGTGTTAGGGAGATGGAGGACGTGAGTAATGGTGATCCGAGATGAACTTCTTAGGTTGGAAATGGGCTATTGCTGTTTTGCTCGGCTTGTATGGGTGTGCAAATTGAGTTAGTTATGAGGAAGGTTACCTACACGAGCAAAGACAAGATATCCTTTTCAACAGCGGTGTAGAGATTGAGCGTATTTTCGAATTTTTGTTAGTGCTGGATCAAGGTTGACGAAATGTCTTGCAACGAGCAATGGTGAGTCTGGGTTTGAATGCGCTATATTTCTAGCCGAAACTTCCTCAATGTCTTTTAGAGAGCGCTTAAATAGGAGTCATAGAATGCTTGACAGCCCAACTGCTGATGAAAGTAGTCTCATTAGTAGATGGCGCTATTGCAAGTGCTTAATAAGCTCCCTTGGTCGAAGTTCTGATGAAATCAATGACTGCAAGCTCAATGGACGAAGGAACAAACTCCTCGATCCACTTGGACTCGGCACAGTTCTTAGAACGCTTGGTTGAGTAATCGGTACTACCTTTAATAGGATAGGATAGGTGATTGATCGAGAAGATTGGGAAGGAAGAGAGATAAAGAGAGGTCGAGATGGAATTCAATTGATCACAATAGGGGCAAACTTCGTTAAGCGAGGTAGGCAGCGATTTAAGATTTTGAGTAATACAAATACGACAATCCTAAGCCTTTTCTTATTAGCTTATTGAGGGAATGTTTAAACCACCAAAAATACTCTGTTTGGGGTTTCATCTCACAGAAAGTGATGGCCATTGTCTTTACAAGCGAGATCGGCTCATGACCTTTGTTAAATTCTCAACTCTTACTTACACTCTAACGCCACAGTAGTCAAGTGAGATAGATTGATGTGGTACCACATTATTTTGAATCGTAAACTAAACTGCAAATATAGAACAATAGCCAATCAAGACCATCGTCATGATCCCCCAGCAATCGACCATCAAGCGAGCGTAGGTAAGAATGAACAATCCTAAATCGTCACCTAAATTATCCCTCTCCCTGATGATGCACAACCACTCTCAAACAGCACCGTCACAATACGCCTGGTTGTAAGTCTTGTACCCAGCCTTGCACTTCGTGCTGGTCCCGTAATTGCAACATCCACCATCGGGGTTCAACTCGTAAATATCGGTGTTGGTCCATTTGGTGCGGACCTGGTTGCAGTAGCCGCAGTATTGGCCTTGCTTGGTGCCTTTCAAAGCGGTGCAGCCATCGGCCTTGCAGGTGCGAGCTTCGAGCTCGCCAGGTTCGGGAACAGGGTTGGGGGTGGGGGTGCAGGTTACGGTTGTGGTGAGGAGGGTGGTGAGTGCTATGAGGCGGTGGAGTTGCATTGTGGCGGTTGGTAGTGATTATGATGGTGTAGTTGTATTGGGGCTAAGTGAATTTGTCAGTCTGAGTAGTGGAGTGTGGATTAGAAGGATATACTGTGTTTTGTTCTGAGCTGTAAGTTTGGGTGGTTTGGTCTGAAGGTTTGAAGGTTTGGATTGTAACGGAACACATGTGGAACGGACTTTATATATTCATTTTCAGCTCTTCCATCAACGCCTTCACCTTTCCCTTCCTCTTCTCGCTAGAGCAAGCCCTCTTTACATCACAAAGTCGGTATATTATTCAGAGTTCTGACCATATGCACACTCGTAGTACGGTCATTCGGAGATTGATAGTCACAAGGAGAGTGATTTTCGCAGTAATGGCTTCTTCTTCTCTCCCGCATTGCAGGACCAGCAACAGGTGACTGGCTTATCACTCGTAGTATTCTTGGCTGTGCACTCCCACACGTAAAGGGAGTCCCACAAGCAAGTGCTGTTTCCCGCTTCGTGACTTGGCCAAGATTCAGCCGTGTGCCACCAACGCCCAAAAGCAAGCTACGTCCCCCATAAAGGCTGCCTGCTTCTCGTAACAAGAAATAAAATAAAATAAAGAAAACAAAGCCAAGAGGCAGCGAAGTAAGCTTGCTCCTTGTGAAATATGAAAGCGGCAAATTTTGTATTGCTAGTGACAGCAGACTCAGTTCGATTCCAAGACGTTTCATTTAGTCGGTGAAACCCGCTCCGCCATTATCACAATCACAACTTCTTTCTAGAGCAGAGCGACCAAGTAGAAGATGGCCGAGAGAAATTAGCGGCGACAATACCGCTAGAGAATGTCACAAACAAGCTTTCCCCGCTGTGGCTTCAAATCATACAGCAAGTGTTAGCGGCATTATGTATTTGAGACCTGGGTAACGCATATACGAGTTCTATTCCCGGAATGCAAGGAGTCGTCGAAATAAAGTTATGGTTGAAGATTCACAAACCCACCGGGTCTGACAGGACGGGATGCGTAATATGTATTGAAGGAAAAGGAGGTTACACTAAATACGGGCGAGTTTGTGGGTCCCCAGCCGCACCAGGCGAGGGTTCGACGGGTCAACCAAAGGATGTTGGTTGATATCTGTATAAGTGACTCGAGTCCTGGCCTTCGTAGATAGCTCTTGGTCTTTCGATAATTTCAAATCCAGAGAGAGAGAGAGAGAGAGATCGATCTCATGTACCTCCAACTCGTAGCGATGCCTCACTAAACAGTAATCTCAATCACCCAATTATTTCGAAAACTTCAGTAGAAGCGACGTTTCGAGGCAAGTTGTATAGAATGAGCACTGTCTTTGAGATACCGCTGGCAGAACAGCCCAATCCAGCTACGTTAGGCAGCCATCTCTGCACACACTTGTGGAATTGTATCATGTACTGCACAGTAGGTGGCATCTCCGCTGTAGGGCGACACATGGTGAGAAATATGACAATCCGCAAGGTCAGAGACTGGGCAGCCTCTAAACTAACGCAAAGGATCGACGATGCCAAGAGAATAAAGAAGCAGCGCTACCGCGTGATAGAACCGTACTTCAGCCACGGTATGGGGACCTCACCCAATGAAACAAGATTCATGTTGAAAGGGCATGCCTTCGAGAACTAGGGTATATGTAAAGCAACGCCGTATCTACGGTGATAAGTGCAGCCAACAATCTTCTGGGCCACTCACCGTCTGCACCGACATGGTTCTCTCTATGATCCATTAATACCATTAACAGTGCTGACTCCAGCAGACTCCAACCTCGCAACCAACTTCTTCACACTCGTCCATTCTTCATTCCTTGCGCTGTCTTTGCCTCCAAGGTCTGGGCCGACCTCGAAGACAGTTACCATTCCATCAATACCGCCGACTGCAACGCGTTTGCCTTCCGACTCTTCCCAGGCTACTCTATTCAAGCTTTTAGACATCATGCTTCTTCCGCCTTTCCTGCTGCTTGGCTGTGCTTTGGCAATTGGTACTTCAGTATCAATGGTAACGTCCCAAACTTCTAAGTTTCCAGCTCCATCTACGAGTGAGAAAACACCAGGCTTAACTGGTGACCATGCCGCATCGTAAACAACATCTTCTCTTGTGAAATCCAGAATAGGCGTAACGGACTGTCCTTCTCCCGTATTGCCAGTTGTAGAAGTTGCTGCTGGAGCACGAACCTTCCAAAGCTTGACGCTCCAGTCCAGGGAACTTGTGAGAACGAGGTCTCCTAAGTCAATGGGTCCTCTGGCTGGATGGAAGTTCATTGACATAACAGGAGCCGCATGACCACGATAACTGACTCTCTGATCAACACCTGCCTTTGCACCTGCTCGATCGTACCTATGGCAAGGGAAAATCGTGCCTTCTTCCGAGCCTACGAGGAAGTAAGTTGGATCGGTCTGTGGAAACGCCATGCATGTTGGGCTTAAATCTTCTGTCTTGGCGGGTGGAGGTGTCGTCAAAGCAAGCAGTTCTTGAGGTTGTGCTAGCATATCAACCGTCCAGCTACACACCACTCCATCTGTAGAACACGAGATGATGTTATTGGCATTCTGAGTGCCTACAATATCGACCGAGTATACTGGATGAGTATGTCCAGATCCAGTCAACGGTGTCTTTTGAACAGGCGATGACTTTGCTCTTGTATCCCAAAGCATAACTTGGCCACTATATGCACCTCCAATTATCAGATTAGGATGAAATGGTGAAAATTTAGCAGTAAGCACATCTGACTGTGCATGGAAAACAAACTCTGGTCTGTCGTGAAGATGCATATTCCAGACTTGAACAAGCCCATCAGGATCGTGAGGAGCCGAAGGATTCTTGGTGTATGCTGCGAGGACGAGCTCAGGAAACTTGGGTGAGAAATTGATCGCACTTATCATCCTCTTCTTCGACCACCGCTCGTCGTAGAACTGGGCGACTTCCTTCACCCTACGCCGCCTATTCCCGTACTCGTCGTCATCATCTTCAATCCCATTCGCACCACTCAAGGCATAATCTGCTAGAATATCATACTGTTGATCCAGCGCCCTTTCTATGACCTTACTAGACCTTTCAACAAAGTCCATAAAGTCATCAGACGATGTCACAGCATTAAGTTCCTCATTTGTCAGCGTCCTTGAAGGGAAATTGGCCTTGACTGCAGATGGCGATTGCAGAAGTCCATCCGTGACAAGGTCCCTCGTTGCCTTAAGCTCTTCTTCAATCTCCTTCCGCAAGTTCTGTCGTAGCTCTTCCTCTCTGTCCCGCTCTCTTCGACTTAATCGCTTGCTAGGGGATGCAGTCGCTGTAGCAGGACTATCCTCATCATCAGAGTCCGCAAAAGCCCGAGGCCCTGAAGTTTGTGTCGCCCACTCCTCAGTTGTTTGTACTCCTTTACTGTATGAAAAGATCTCCTTGACAGGAGAAGGGGGAAACTCGAAGACTGTTGATAGAGGGACCGTAGATAACGTCTGTGTAGAGATCGAGTATGTGTGGGGAAGTTGCCCGTTCGCTGGGCTTTGATATTCGGAAGTTGCATTGCTGAGTTCGCCAGCGCTCAATACACTATTTGGCCGACTGCCTTTCCTTGCTGGAGACGCAGTGCCACCAAGCTGACGTGCTGAACCGGGTCTATTCTCTCCCAATATATCTGCAATAATACTATCCAAGGCTTCCCGACTTTCCCCACGTCCCGGTGTTGGAGCTACGAGCTATAGACTGTCAGCTCGAGGCCAGCGTTAGCAGTACGAGATACTGACATCGCCGGGATTCCCTATACTAGCTCTGCTTGCGGAAGCATCTCTAGAACGGAGCTCCCTCTGTCTCTTTAACTCCGCAAGCTTAGCCTTCTTCGCCAGAATCTCATTTCTACGTGCTTCCATGATGCTTGCGACCCATGCCCATGGGGAAGACTAATGCGCAGTGTATTGTTGCTGCTAGAGGATGGCTCGGGTGGATGGTAGTATGTCTCGATTTCTGTTCGGCAGATTTCGACGAAAGACTGGGTACTTGAGACAACGTGCACAACAGCAAGTAGATGGAAAGGGGAAATATACACTTGAAGCTTGCACTTGATGATTGATCAAAGGCGCGTCGTTGAACGACCCGCGTAGAGCAACGTTGAATGTAGGTTCCATAATCACGTGCGTAGTTCCAATTCCAATCAAGCTCTCCTCTCGTCCAACGATCCTTGCCGTATTTTCTGGCGTTTTTCCCCGACCACCTCCAAGAGCTCCTGTCCTACCGCGATACCCACGACCGTCACTGCCAACTCACCACGTCAATTGGAACCTCTCGACAGATTGCGCTCCAAAGAAATCCTCTAATCCACCCACCTGCGCTTTCTCAGCCCCCAGCCAGTTCCACAATGGCCTCCACAGGTGTCAACGTATGTTACTCCCTTTCGCGATATCTCCGATGTGCTCTCTATAAGCCTCTGAATGTTTGCGCTACATTTGAGCTATGTTCTTTTGGCTGATATCGTTTCTTTGCAGGTCCTCCGATACTCCGCCCTAGGCGCCGGCATCTTCTACGGAATATATCACCAAGCATCTTTGTCCGCATCCGCAAAGCTTGCGGCCATCAACCGGGAGTATGAGCACAAGCAGAAATTGATTGAGGAGGCAAAGGCACAATACTCGAAGAAGAACTTGCCAGCTTCGAAGACAACTGAAAGTGGAGATAGTACGTTTGACCCCGGGAGATACGGTTTCCTCAGCCATAGGAAGCGACATAGATCATATTGTACTTTGAACATTCGAGTGATTTTGGCTTAGAAATATTGTTTGAGCTCTACTGATACATCTCTTGCAATAGTCATACGAGACCCAATGGATTCGCGGTTTGATTTGGAGGCATACTTGAACACTCTGGCAGCAGAGAACAAGTAAGGGAGTATTGTAGGGGCGTACATATGTATTAATGGGTGGATGAGAGTGGGAACTATTTGGCACAGCCTTCGAAAGGTTCTGCTCGGCATACGGTCGTGTCACACGGTCATCGGGGAAAAGCCATAGACATTGGGCCATACTTGTACATTGTACCATAGTTGCAGTCAAGCATATCTCATAGAGTTTTCCAACCTTCAAAAGCTTAGGTATGAGCATTGCCATGGCATATTCCACCATACCTACTTTTTGTAATTTTGGTCCACAGTATACTGTTTCTCTCCCATCGGTTTGTTGGACGGCGTAGGGTAGTGGCAGAATATCAGAATATCAGTCCATCGGCATGTATAAGTAACGATTTACCACGAGCTTCTTGACGACGGAAGACTCGGTTCCTGGGAGAGGATCAGATACAGTGATCTGGTTCTTTGCCGATCGATTGAGAGAGGACGTAGTAGACCTCCGTGTCGCTGAATCGGGGACCTGCTTCATTATTGCCGGCACCTCAAAAGTGCCTCTGAGAACAGCCAGCTATTCCGCACCAGGCGCTTAGCGCGTCTATTAGCTCAACGTGTGCCAAGTCCAACCCCTGTCCGCCGCGTATGATACAGCTTCGAGCCAGATATCGAATTGCAACGGCGCAAGTAACTTTCTTTCAACAACACCAAAATGCCGCCCACGACAGCAGAACCTTTCTTTAAGGGGGACACGGGGAGAAATACTAGAGGTCTTCTTCGATTGGTCATTTTGTGCACTATTGCAGCTGCTGCTATTGCTAGTCGGCTGTTCTCTGTTATTCGTACGTATATCTGTTCACCAAGCTGACAATAGCTTCCCAACTACAGAATTTGTATTTCTGGTCATTGGACAATACTTTCCTTTTTGATTTTCAGTGAAAAACACCTACTGACGTGTGTCCACCCGCAGGTTTCGAAAGTATCATCCACGAATGTCAGTAGAACCCGTCCGACTCCTAGCAAACCACCCCTCAAGCTTCGATGTCTTTAACCAATGGATTTTACAAACTGACAATCATCTAGTTGATCCATGGTTCAATTTTAGAGCAACGAAGTACCTCGTTGCAAATGGATTTTACGATTTTTGGGATTGGTTTGACGACCGAACATGGCACCCTCTGGGTCGAGTTACAGGAGGAACCCTTTACCCAGGTCTCATGGTGACCAGTGGTGTTATATGGCATGCTCTCAGAGCTCTCACGATACCCGTCGATATCCGAAACATTTGTGTGCTACTTGCCCCAGGTTTCTCAGGATTGACCTCATTCGCAACATATCTTCTTACGAACGAGATGTCGACATCTCCATCTGCTGGTCTTCTTGCCGCTATCTTCATGGGAATCGCCCCAGGGTACATCTCGAGATCAGTTGCTGGCAGCTACGATAACGAGGCTATCGCCATCTTTCTTCTGGTATTTACGTTCTACTTGTGGATTAAGGCTCTGAAGGTCGGATCCGCGTTCTGGGGTGCTCTCTGCGCCTTGTTCTATGGATATATGGTTTCTGCTTGGGGTGGATATGTGTTTATCACCAACTTGATTCCTCTCCACGTTTTTGTCCTGATCTGCATGGGTCGATTCAGCCCAAGGCTGTACGTCAGCTACACAACTTGGTATGCTCTTGGGACGTTGGCAAGCATGCAGATTCCGTTTGTTGGATTCCTGCCAATCCGTAGTAGCGAACACATGTCTGCACTCGGTATGTTTGAAAATTTGGCTTTTCTAATACACGCGTTGTACTAACTGATGGTCAGGTGTTTTCGGACTTCTCCAACTGGTTGGCTTTGTCGAGTTTGTCCGTGCAGGCGTGCCAAGCAAACAGTTCCGCACTCTTCTGACAGGATTCATTCTCGCTGTCTTCGCAATTTCCTTCGGTGGTTTGGTTCTTTTGACTGTTTCTGGTGTCATTGCGCCCTGGACTGGTCGTTTCTACTCTCTCTGGGATACCGGTTACGCCAAGATCCATATTCCGATCATTGCCTCCGTCTCCGAGCATCAGCCTACAGCCTGGCCAGCGTTCTTCTTCGATCTGAACCTCCTTATTTGGTTGTTCCCCGCTGGTGTGTATCTTTGCTTCCTGAAACTCAATGACGAGCAAGTATTCATTGTTGTATACGCCATCCTCGCTAGTTACTTCTCAGGTGTCATGGTCCGTCTGATGCTCACCCTTACACCAGTTGTTTGTGTGGCAGCAGCCTTGGTCATGTCACATATCCTTGACTCGTATCTTACTATTGCATCGCCCCAGGGGCCTGCACCAGCAGGTACTACTCCAGACGCTGTGACTAATGGCACACAAGCTGCTGCCAAAAAGGCTGCCAAGCAGGAAGGCTTACGTGCAATGCGCCAGCCACTCGTTGGGATCTACACCACTTTCTCCAAGTTCTCAGTCGTTAGCGCTCTGACCGCCTATTTGTTGATCTTCGTGCTTCACTGCACGTGGGTCACCTCCAATGCCTACTCATCTCCCTCTGTCGTTCTGGCAAGCAGATTGCCCGACGGAAGCCAACACATCATTGATGACTACAGAGAAGCATACCAATGGCTCCGACAAAACACTGCAGAGGATGCTAAGATTATGTCATGGTGGGATTACGGTTACCAGATTGGTGGTATGGCAGATAGACCAACACTAGTTGATAATAACACGTGGAACAACACTCATATTGCAACCGTTGGAAAGGCCATGAGCTCTAAGGAAGAGGTCAGCTACCCTATCATGCGTCAACATGAAGTGGATTATGTCCTCGTCGTATTTGGTGGTCTCCTCGGCTATTCTGGAGATGATATCAACAAATTCCTCTGGATGGTCCGAATTGCTGAGGGCATTTGGCCTGATGAGGTCAAGGAGCGTGACTTCTTCACAGAGAGAGGAGAATATGCTGTTGACGAGCGTGCCACTCAAACCATGAAGGACAGCTTGATGTAAGTCATTCGCCCGTTCGAACATTGTCATATCTAACAACCTCGCAGGTACAAGATGTCATATTACAACTATAACTCTCTCTTCCCACCTGGACAGGCCACTGACCGTGTCCGTGGTGTCAAGATGCCAGACGTTGGACCAGTCCTTAACACTGTTGAGGAAGCCTTCACCAGTGAGAACTGGATCATTAGAATTTACAAGGTCAAGGATCTTGACAACGTTGGAAGAGATCATGCATCAGCAGCCTCATTTGATCGGGGTAACAAGAAGAAGAAGACGACGAAGAGGAGGGGACCAAAAGTTTTGAGGGTCGAGTAAAGAGGAAACACAGCTTTGTATTATATTTCATAAGTTTAAGGCCAGGGACGGTGAAAAGTACAATGGATCCATGTACAGTAGATTGTACTCGTACTAAATGCCATCTCCAGTGAGGAATTGCAGCGGCCTCCAAAGCCATCTAGGATAAAAGCATCAGTTTCGTTTAACCCAATGTTATCATGTTCTTTTGCTTCAATCACTGCTGTAATTTCAAGGCGAAGAGTAAATTTGACAGTCTTGCACTTCAACTAGCGACAAAGGTGAATCTGTGCCGTTACCAGCAACGCGTCATCGTTACTTTCAAATATTACCAGAATTCTTCTAGTCTAGGGACAGTAGCTGCCACCTCGGACGGATTTTCAACCGAAATCCTGCTGGTAATTCGTTTTGTAGGTTATACATGTTGTTGACTTGTGTGTATTTAAAAGGGGAAGAAGGAAAGGCGGTGGAGGTTGGACTGAGGAGTTCGGGAGGCAAGTGCGTTAGGAGATTCCAGGTACTGACTGTTTTGCACCATATTTTTCCGTCACCAGTGCAACAATCTTATCAATTACGATACTGCAAACAGCTGGCCCATGTCCTTGACATAAAAGGGAGTGAATGCGCCAGAGATACTAAAGATGCTCACAGTGTAAGTTCTCAATCAATGCACCCCAAGGAACCCAACGCCTTCTGTGGCTTGCGCCTGGTGATCGTTTTCTTACAGCGCAGCTGATTCCCGCACAGATATCGACCGCCAAAAGAGACGGAGGAGGATGATGAAGTCGAGCCTAAGAAGCTCGTTCTTCCAGCGAACAGGCCATACCTGACCAAGGTCAATGGCAGGCTTGTTATGGCACGCGAAAAAAGAGACAAGCCCGTCATGGATCTTCTTGGAGGGGCCTTTGGTCTTCCAACCACACGAGTGGTACAACGACGAGTAATATCAACCAGCCATAAAGAGGAGAGTGCATCCAAGTTCTTTGCACTCCCAAGTCAACAACAACTTACCCATGCACCGTCCTCGTACGCGCCCTCTCCCGCGACATCCCCTGAACCATCGTACGCGATACCCAGTGCTCCCTGGGCGTACTCTCCAAGTATGATTCAACTCGCGCAGTTCCAACAGCAACCACCAGTCCCCTCACAGCTCGTTTATTATCAACCACAGCTCCCACTCCAACCACAGGGACCTCCAAAACCTCCGGAGCTTCGAAAAGCCACGGACGAAGAATTGGAACTACTCAAGCGTGTCGATGCGGATTATAACAGATATGCGGCGGAGCAGAAGCAACTACAACGTCGTTTGTCACCTCCGGACTGTGAGAAAACCACAGAGACTACGGTAGTAAAGACAACTGCCACAATCATCAAACATATTTGCGCGAACTGTGGACGGCTTCGGTCGGCAAAGTTTCACTATGAAAACCCTATCAAACCAGGAGAAGTACCAGTTGCGTCTTTTTGTAGGAAGTGTCAACGGGACGCAAGTTCTACCAGTAGAAGTGACAATGAGAAGAACGAGAAGCCAAAGAAGAAGAGAAAGGCAAAGAGTAACAAGAAGGTACCACCGCATAGCCTTGAAAACCCCATTATAGACCAGTTTGTATTTTGCTGACGGCCACGATAATAGAGAAATATGCGAAGCCCAAGTGAGAGAGAGCCAGAGGAGCCTGTAGAGGATCCAGTAGAGGAGCCGGAAGAGGAGCCTGAAGAAGAGCCAGCAAAGCCAGCAAAGAAACCAGCAAAGAAAGCATCAAAAGAACCAGAAAAAGAGAAACCAGAACCAGAGAAGGTGGAGCCAGTGAAGGATCCACCGCCTCCTTCAAACCCCGAAGCAAAAACTAGTCGACTTCGCAGAGCCAGAAGCATAACAAGAATTGTATGTATCTCAGAGCTAGTCGTCCAATGGTCAACAACAGAGATCAGCTAACAAATTGCAGAAAAAGATCGAGCGAACACCGTCAGCGGACTATATACTTGTGGAGGAACAGTATTCAGACGGCGATGGTGAAAATCAGCAGGAGGAAATCTCACGTCCAAAATACTTGGAGAACTCTGAAGTTCGCAGACGCCCGCTGTCGCCGTTCACCAGACACCGTGAGAGGTCTAACAGCAGGTTCGAATCTGTGTTCGAATCATTTGGCCATCCACGAAGACAGGAATATGTCGACTCAGAGCCACAACCACGAAGACATGAATACGTTGATCCAAAGCCACCTCCGCATCGCCAGCAACCTTCTCCTCAGTATGATCCAGAGCCACCGCCACTGCGTCGGCATCATCGGTCTCCTTCCACTTACTATGAACACAGTCCGACACCTCCCCCCCCTAGGCAAACTAATCAAATCGAAATTAATGTAGGTGGTCGGGTTGTCAGTGCGCCATTTCGAGATGATAAGAGTGAAAGTCGTCGACCACATCGAGAGCAACGTCATGTCTATGAACCTACCCAAGGTCTCCGCTCATATAAACGCCATGAAAGCTACGAAGTACCTCAGCAACGGCATTCTCCACAACGGAAAGAATACTTTGAGGAATGTTTCAAAGAAGAATGTCTCAAGCAAGTTTCCGAACTGCCTAAAAAACGACGATTGCTACAGAAAGAGAGCCCCAAGGAACAACAAGTCGTCTACGAGCCTCCACGGCAAGGGTGGTTACCATCAAGATGGGAAGGGTCTGCTTTAGGGTCTGTAGCCTCATCGACCAAACAAGCTGTTTCGCAGCGGCGAATAAGGCCGAGAGACTTGGAGGAGCTCAAAACTACTATACGTCCAGTTATTTATGAACCTTCTGCTCAGCGACGTGTACTCGTAAGAGATGACAGCTTCGAGGGGCGGGAGATATTGGGCTCAGGGCAATCGCAGGAAAATTCACAACGTCGACGTCGTGAACGAATGCGACCAACGTCACCCTCTCCCGCTATTAAGCCTTGGGAAACACCTCATATAATCCATCCCCGCGACAATGATGAGGCTGTTGTTGTCACGGAGCGATTTACGTATAGACCCAGGAAGCTTTCGGAGATTCAAGAAGACTCTATCAGACGAGAGTATCATGCAGAGCGCGAGTATATCGACCGTGCCAAATCTTATGCTCGTCAACAACCTAAAGTGCCTGAGGCCAAGGCCGAAGCCTCCGACTATTTTCTCAACAACTGGCAGAGAGATGGCTCCCCTGGCCCAGTACCTGAGTCTCGAAGAGGATATCCTGTTCGTGAAGCATGGAAGAAGATGTGGGAAGAAGCACGAGACTACACAAATGCGGATTGCATTAGGCGTGCTGGTATGTTTCCCAAGGATATAAAGCTGTTTCTTGCTAATAATGGAACCAGAAGAAGATGAACCCAGATACTTAACCCGCGCACCGACACCTCCATCAATCTACACCAACAAGCCACTGACTGCCCAGTCGGCTTTCTCCTCGAGCTCAGAACACGATTCAACAGCACAACAACTAACAGCAGCCCGGCTTAGGCTTGCTAAGCTCAGCGATGAAAGGTCAAGCCACAGGCGGGGAGAATGTCAATGGCGGAGACCGGCCTCTGAGGACTCGGAAGTGGAAAGCAGGATACGGCGCAAGCATACCAAGGAAGCCACAGAGAGGACAAGGGGTCGTGCTCGTGAGCGCAGCACGTCTGTCATCGAGGAGGCAGAAATCAGAGAGGCACCCAGGCGACGGACACATGGAAGAGATGGTATGGAAGTCAGAGAGCGTCGAGTAACGAATGACCGTGGTAGAGGCATGTCAAATCACTACTCTCTATGTGTACGTGAAACGACCGATGGTGGGACAGAAAAGGAAATGGCTCTCATACCGCCACCCAAACATAAGCGACTGGGAGAAAGCAACGCTTTCGATGACGGGTTCTCGGAATATGCAGAGAGTGTCTCGAGCCGGCACGTCAAGTTTGAGTCTCCTGTGCCTTCCAGTGAAAACTCAACTCGTATAAGAGATAGCAGTCCTTCACTGCACGAAAGTGATATTATCGAGGTGATTGAGGAGCATTCGCCACCACGGAAGAGCAGTAGTAAGAAGAATAAAAAGAAGGAGGCGATCGAAGACTCTGGACTACCGGATAGGGAGCCTTCTGCTGTTGATGGTGCTTGGGATAGTGCGAGTGGTGGTTATTGAGGTTGCTTCGTCAAAGTAAAGTGCTGGGTGAGGGTGTCTGAGCATTTGCTCCATGTGCAATAATTTCTGTAGACTGTTGTTTTTTGTCCATCTTTTCACACCATGTAAGATGTGCTGTGATGTAGCGTTCTGTCAAGAGCTCATAGTCTGAAAGTATCAGGTGTATTGCGTTGCTGCCATTATTTCCTAATTTCAAGTCAATTGGAAGGCACGCCAATAGCGATTGCTCCGACTGCAAAACTTCGCATCCTCTTATGAGATACTTTGTTCTTTTCCAATGGTAACCTATTTTTCCGCGCTCATTTCTTAACCTAGATATCTTTTCGATGCATCACCGTCCCCTTGCTCTATCAATCGCACTTTTGTTCGTCCGCATATATTGCGGAATCTTCGCTCAAATCTGTGGGGGGCTCTGTCTTCTCACAACATGCCGCTGTTATCGAAGTCGAACACGAAGCTCGCCCTGAAGAGACTGGTGATTTGCTGTGACGGAACGTATGTCTCCTCATTACGAAGTACACTCTTCTCAGGAGTTTATCCGTGACTGATATTGGAAAACCAAGATGGCAGAACTCTGCATCAGCGAAAGCCAATGTCCCTTCGAACGTGACTCAAATGTGTCGCTCGATTGCCCGGTATGGCCGTGGTAAAGATGGGACACCTATTCCGCAGATTGTCTACTATGATGCTGGCATTGGCACTGGGGATCTTTCAAGAATTGAGCGCGACCGACAAGGTATTTTCCGCAACACTTGCTGCTCATTCCGCATAGTCTAATGCTGGAAGTTCTAAAGGTTCAACCGGTCGCGGTCTCAACGTCAACGTAATTGAAGCCTACAACTTCCTCGTTAACAACTATGACGAAGGCGACGAGCTGTTCTTCTTCGGTTTCTCCCGAGGAGCCTACACTGTCCGAGCCATTGCTGGTCTTGTCTGCGAGATTGGAATCATGAGGCCAATTGAGATGCTCATGTTTCCCAAGGTTTATGAGGCACATAAGAGCGATGCAGGGAATGTGGTGGTAGAAAGCGTGAATGACTGGTGGAAGATACATCTTCCCACGTTGGATTTTCGCACTCCAAGAGCTGATGTCTCGGTGAAGGTTGTGGGTGTTTGGGACACGGTAGGTAACCATCTTACACAGTGCGTCAATTGACTGACAAACTGTTAGGTTGCGGCCTTGGGCGTGCCAAGCAAGAGTGCAAAGAGGACTTCAAGGTATAAGAAGCAGTATCTTTTTCATAAGACCAATATGCATCCACGTTAGTTCTGCCTCATCATTATGCTGTAGTATGACTGACACATCTATCAAAGGTATTGAAAACGCTTTCCAAGCACTCGCTTTAGATGAACGCCGGGGACCTTTCGCTCCAGTCCTCTGGTGGCTCCCTCCTGACAACAAGAAAAGCAAACTACTGCAGTGCTGGTTCCCAGGTGTAAGTGTTAACATTCTGATGTCTAGCATCACTGGAAAAAAACTTCGTCTGACGAATTGACATAGGTCCACATCAACGTCGGTGGTGGTGATTCAGATGCCCTCCTCAAAAAGTATAAAGGCGATCATGAGGCACTCGCACATATAACCTTCGCATGGATGGTGGACCGAGTTTCCGACTTCCTCACATTCGATCTCGAGACGACTGGCTTCATTCTTCATTCCACAGATCCTGGGCCCGTTACTCCTGAGTCGAACGCTAAGCGAAACCTTCGTTATGCCAGTGGTTATATTAAAGACACTTCTTCAACAGCGCTGTATAGACTGCTGGGAAGGAAGAATCGTACACCTGGGGAGTATAAGGATGTTGGCCCAACGCCCAAACTGCTCACTGAACTTGGCTTCACGAATGAGGAGGTACATCCCAGTGTCTACTGCCGCCAGATCGGTACTATCATTAGTGGCACTGCAGAGGACGGGACTGAGCATGTCGAACTAAGAAAGAAGTATAGCCCCCGAGGCTTGAGTGATTTCGAACGCATGCAAAATGAAACAGGTTGGTGTTGGTATCGCCCTGAGCGTAACAGTGGCATGGGGTGCGTTGCTTGTGGTCCTTTTGTGAAGCCAGAGATCAGACTTCCGGAGTTTGTGATCCCGCGTTCATTGGCAAGTAGACCGAGTATGGAGAGAGTTTTGATGATGGACGAGGTGAATAGTAAACGATTGCTGAAGGAGCTTGATGCTGGTAATGGGCTGCTGGACGGGGAATAGTGGTTCTTTCCTACTCCACGTGAACATTAAGATGATTGTGAAAATGAAAGCCCCATTATCACACTTATGGGGCTGTTTATTTTCTTCTGCGCTCCCTATACTTAATGAAGACGAGTACAGCATACCTAGAATTGACTCTTACCAACATCTTTGTTTTTGGAATGGATGTGAAGATAGTTCAAGACATGACTATAAATAGTGTCGCAGGAACCCCAAAACAATAAGCTGCCAGGGCCACAAGTCGTATGAAGACGTATATGAAGACCACCAGCAATGAGACTTCGTATGGTATGCACAGCATAACAGCAATAAAACATTTCCTCCTACTAACCAAAAAACGGCAACACCATTCATCAAAGTCAAAGTAAGAGCAGACCAAAAATTCTTCCAAGCCTTGTAAGTTGTAAAAATCCGGAACTCACCATTTGTTGAAGAATGAAGCATCAGCGGCGAGAGAGATAGCTCCAACAATCGAACCAGTTGTTTTGTCGTTGCTCAGACAAAGACAGTTGATGAAGAAGACCTGATGATGCTTGAGGTTGGTTGAGATCTTTTCTGAAATGGAGGGTCTAGATGGAGTTATGGTGTCAAGCTTGGCCCTGCCATGTATTAATGGGTTGGGTTCGTCGTCTTTGGCTCGTAGCCCTGTAGCTTTGCAGCTTTGCAGCTTTGGTGGTGAACTTCAATCGAGTGATCTCGCTCGCGATAGGGTGTTGATTTCGAATGTTTTGCACTGTGGATTATGTGGTGTAGTGTTATATGATTAATTAATCTAGCCTATGAAAATGAAAACAATAAGGCTATTCAGATGCTTATGGCTCTGCTCTGCTCTTTGTAGATTCTAGACAAGTTAACAACAAATCTACAAATACCTACCCTGGAATTCTATATATTAGGGTTGTATTTATTTGCTGCTCTATTACCAACTAAAACTATTTAAAACTATTTATACTACTAAAGAGGTTAAGAGATAAAAGAGGTTGAGAGAAGATAACAGATAGTAATAGAGGGCGTTTGTTTTAGACGTTTAAGTGTTAATACGTCCGTTATAGCTGTCAATTGAGATATTTAGCATTTTGAAGATTTGCAGGCCTTAATTAGATTAAGCAGACGGTATGGCGCTTTTACTTAAGAGCTTAGAGCTGATCAAGAGGCCATCAACCATTCCAACGAGCAGCGTGATATCAACGACGAATGCTTGTTGTTCAAGCTTGGATGGAATCTCGCAGTGCAGCGGTTATGGTGCACGCAGACCACCGCGGGACTGATACCCA
The DNA here is from genome assembly GCA_026119845.1 of Pezicula carpinea. Classification (NCBI taxonomy): domain Eukaryota; kingdom Fungi; phylum Ascomycota; class Leotiomycetes; order Helotiales; family Dermateaceae; genus Pezicula; species Pezicula carpinea. The sequence continues at coordinate 423,759 of JALRMK010000024.1, forward strand.
TACGTAAAGGAAAGGAGTAAAGCAAGTACCACACAACACTTACCCGCAATCCAGGAAGTGACTACTCACCTCCCATCCCACAAGAGAGCAGTGAATTCGTGGAGCAATAACACGAGATTTCCTCATATTTTTCATCTTCTCATCTCATCTTTCCATCTCATCTCTTCAGAACACACCCGTTCTCCGTTTGTTTCCGAAAGGGCGCACAGGACAAGTCTGCTTCGAATGGCTGATTGGCTGATTCCCTTACTCCCCCCTATCACATACCGTGAGTACGAGGGATGTAACGCAAAAAGCTTAAGAGCGCCGGGTCGGATAGGGAATTATTTGTGTATCTTTGGGATGATGGTTTGGAACTTGATTTGCCAGATGGGCAATTCCCGTCCTAAATGGCCGCTTTTGTCGGTCCTCGTGGTGGCCCCGAAAAGGACTCGTATCTAGCTTTGGAGGTTACAAGTGCCACTTGCTTGTACGAACGGTAAAGTAACGCCTACGGACGGGAAGGAAGATCCGCGTACCGCTGTGACTTACAGCAGCCGTGTGGCAGAGGGTCACTGCTGGACTAGTGGTGCGAGTGCATAATCTGGTGTTATGGTAACGAGCTGTCAGGTGCCATCTTGTGAGGTAGAATCTTGGAGATGGAAAACGGTGTGGCGAAGAGGGACAGAGACGGGAAGAAATTAGAAAAGCGGAGAGATATAGAAGGAAGAGACATGTTCAGCCCGTTGTATTCGCCTTAGAAGTGACTTGGATGAGACAACCTGATCGGATTGGGCTTTGGGCTTGATAGCGAATAGCAGGAGATCCTGTTCGAAGTTTTTGTGAAGACCTTTCGCGCAGTACTTCTCCCATCGTCGTTGACTACTGATTATACTGATTATCTGCCGCGAATTGTACCTGCATTACTGTACGCACTGGTAGTTCCATATGTATCCCGTTGGACATCTGCAATCCCACATCAAGTGCATGATCGGTGCCGGTCCTTGCTGCCTTGTTAACTGGCTGTTGTACCGGCTGCAATGCGCTTTCAGCGACAACCAAGCTGTGCATCTTTACACGGCACGCGCAGCGTTGAGGCGCTAAGGATAAGGGATTTTGGATTCGCATCTCACAACTCGCACCAAATAGCCGTCATGTGAGGTCAGACGAAAGTCGCTGGCTAAGCTTGTGCATTGTGATCGAAGGAGTGGCCGAGGCAACACAATGCCTGTGTCGTTGGCTTGCTGCTTCGGATTTCGGAAGAAGAAAATGAATGAATGGCTTTGTCGTGGTGTTGACTGCCTTCCGACTGAGCTATCATCTCCTAGGCGCCACCAATGGGCTCGACGACGTGGAAAAGGCCTTGCCCGCTGGGGGAGAACAGAGGAACGGGAGGATTGATGGCGGATGTGGTCAGTGACAAAGAAGAACGTTGACGTGAGACTTCGGCGGGCGCCCGAGACAATATGAAGGCAATATAAATACATTAATTAGCGTGTGGCCCGCATTTGATCATGATTCCTGACCAAAAAGCACCCAATGACCTGTGCAACTCGTCCGATCACCGATTGGACTGGGAGCTCGGGCGGTTCCGCCTCGAGGTATGGCAACATAAGTAAGTACGTAGGGTAGTCTCATCGTTGGGAAGAGTAGATCCAGCAGAAAGAGAAATGAGTGGGCTAATCTGCCTACAGTGTGCCAGTAACAGCAAGACGGTTTGGATGTCTTTTGAGAACCACAGATGCGCGCAGCCGGACGGGTTTATTGATTGGAATATGTAGCGAGTTGAGAGTTGGCCACCCGTTCACCTCATGTTAGGGCATAGAAGCTTGTGGAGTCATATGACGACTGACGGGTGGCTGGAGGCTGGCAGGCTTGTGATGCTTGTGATGCCTGTGATGCCTGTGATGGGGGATGTCGAGACGTGATAGTTGAGACGTGATAGTTCGTCCTCGTGATCGATACTGCTCCAATGGATACATGTTTATGGCAAGATCCGAAGGCCCATGACAGGTAAGTGTATATCGAGTCGCAAGGAGCAAGTCGTGGCCTCCCAGCTCAATGACAACCACGCTTCTACCTACCCAGCGACCAGGTAAGGCTCCAAGTATTCTGTTGTGCTTTGTATCAAAAGAAACCCGAACTTATGCAGGCCATGTACTCATGCATAATCGGGACCAACCCCCGACTTCGGCATTAGCAAACTTCAGCTAAGTTTTCCCAATGCCCAACAAGCTGTCTCTTGCCGCAGGACGAGGGCGAGAGAAATTTCTTCGCGGTAGACGTGCGTTATTGAGCCTTCTCGAAGATCATGTCGTGGAATGGAAATGATGCTCGCACCTTCCTAGCGCAAGACAATGAGAGGTCCTGTAATAGTTCAAGGAGGACGTACATATGCTGGAAACCGATGGCCACGAGGAAGAGCTCTTCGTCCCACAAAGGAGGAACAAAGAAGGAAACTTGAGAGTTGCCCATCTCCATCACATTCTGGCCGTCGAGGGGAAGAATAGAGCGCCACTCCTGGGCTGCTACGGGGTGGTACAGCAGATTACTAACCCCCCCTGGCTTCCATGAGGTTGATAGCTAGAGACTACCGGTAGAGACCAGCGAATAGAGACCAGCGACCAGAGAGCCGGACTGATGGCTCCTGATTCCGCGCTCAATCATGTGAGCAGCGAAGAAGGTGGTGTGCAGGATATCAGATGTCAGGCTAGGGAGACTGTTGAGCCAAGCTCAGCCAACGCCCACGCCGTGCCACGATCGATTCCCGTGCTGCAAGGTTGCTACTGTAGGTAAGGTAGTTCGGATGAAGCGCAGGCCCTCCTCTACAGCGTGCAATCACTACGTACCGTACTGTCACTCCGCAGTCTGCGAGCTGGCTGGCGGTGTCACCATACTTTCTGGTGCCGCTGAGTGAGTGGGCAGCGCACATAGAACGGAGACGATCGTGTAAAGTCGTCTGGAGGAACGCAGAGCACCTAGGATATCAGGCGCTGATGAGTGACGGTTGGGCATCGAGAGTTGAGGAATGAATGAGGAATGTGGATTGAGGCTCAATGTCGCAGGAATTCGGGTCTTGCATCACGATTTCTCGGTATTTCAAATACGGGGCGGGAAGGTCGTCGTAGGAACCTAGGTAGTAATATACTACTACTACTACTACTACTGTACGGTACTCCATACGGCGGGCCGCCTTGGCCGCGTGCGCATCGGTAGCTTTTGCCTTCGAGGTACGGTAATGTGCCGTACAGTACGAGTACTTCGTACTGCGCATCTATTTGCTTTTCCGTGTCGGTGTGATCTGATCTCTGTGATGTCGATTGCGTCTCGTGCATCAGGGCCAACAGTTCTTGCGGAGTCAGCCATGGCATTTACATGGCGCAAAGAAGCAATTCTCATGCTACCATGATGGATGGTCGTCAACTTGAGCTTTGCTACTAGGTAACGCTCTTTGCTCCGTAGCGTGGCAGGCAGACCGCAGAGATGCGGATGAATGTATCCTATCCAGGTCCAGGATGGCAGTGGTGCAAAAGGCATGTTCACGACACCCCCTACCTGCTCACAGACCAGGCCAATACCATCCGTGCTAATACCAATACGGTCTACTTCGTACCTAGGACCTAGGCAAAGTAGTCTCGTTACTCGTAGAGCCAAGGGGACCGGGGCCGTTGCCGAACATACGCCACGGCATCTTGGGCTCAACTTCCCCGTACGTCGGACGTCGTCGCTCTCGCTGCTTGCCGAAGAGAAACGAGAAACGAAAAACGAGAGACGAGAAGCGAGAAGCATGCTTTGCATTCTTGGCTTTGACAGATAACAGCCCTCAGTTATGATTCATGTCGTACAAGGACCTGCGACCAAACATGTTTCTCAGATGCTTCTGCGCTGCTTCTGAACTTCTGAAGCCCTTCTGTTGGAACTCAGGAGGCGAAGCAACTGGGAAGCTGGAACTCGGGACGGCCGACCTGACCTCCTGGATTGGATTGGATTGGATTTGACTGGGATAGATTTGATATGTGATTTGATTTGATTTTGCGGTCACCCTCTTCAGCCTCGGTGCCTTCGAGCGCAGCTTCACCAGGTTGATGAAGCATTGCTGACGAACTCTGCAGACATCCCGGAAGTGGAAAAGCGGCGATGCGTGTGCTGCGTGCCATCCCACCGGTACCCAACGACATTGCGCCAAAGTTGGAGATCTCCGCCCCGTCCCACGCGAGTCGTGCGATGTACAGTACGGTACCACTGCAAACATGCTGTGACGGATGTCGGGGTCTTTATTGGAGTGAGAGGACATACAGGGGCACACAGGCATACAGCCAGGTGGGCACGCAGGCATGGCATCAGGGGAACGAACAACTCTCCTGAGGATTGGAGCCGGAGGTGGCTGTGATCGGTTGCATCGAGTTTGATGTCCTGAAGGCTTCAACATGGTGAACGAACTGGGTAGTTAGTCTGATTGTCTGAGTTGCTGAACGACTGAACAGCAAACTTTTAGCGCTCGGTGCATGATTTTGAAGAAGGGATCCATTGTTGGCAGGCGGCAACAAGACGCAACAAGGCTGCGCGAATTCAAGGCCGTGCACGGAGAACTCTTTCGATGTTGAAGTAGGTGAGGTAGGGTAGCTACCAATACAGTATTAGTTGTCATTATATTACTACCAGTATTGTGAGGCGCGTGAGGACAACGAGCCTGTGGCATTGGAAATTTGAACTGCCCGAGAAGCCTTGGACGGGGCATGGTATATACCTTGTACAATACTGTACTTTATCATCACTGTATGCAGTGCTGTACGCAGTATGTTCAAACCATGCTATTATTATTATTTAGTCGTATGAGAATACATATCCCCTCGTGCAGAGGGTGTAAATGCCAGATCTGTATCGAGGACGGGAAGATCTGGACTAAATGCTGAGAGGGTGTGTGGCCGCATGGAGAAGCGATCTTCTGTGTCCGGCGATCCATTATTATTGAAGGAGAGCAATTGCACGCGGAGATCGTCGACACGAACACGTTGGTGATGCGTGGTGACGAACTAGAAAGGAGGATGTGACTTGAAATGGACAGGATGGGCTTGTCAAGGAGGAGGGCGGCTGAAGCTCGACGAGACCCCTGACCTCCTTGCAGCTGAGATTTGGAATACGGTATCGTGGTGTCGTGGTGTCGAAGAAGAGAGGAGGGAAGCGCTCCTGAGAAGTGAGAAACTCAAATAATTTTCCGACTCTCTAATAATAAGGCCTGTGAATCCTTTCTGGAGGTCTAATATGATCAATCATCAATTATTGATGGACTCTCAGATCTTTTGTCTCTTCAGATAGGGGTCGCGTCCAGCTGTCTCTACTTTCGGTCGGACAGTCGGTGATTTGCGACTCTGTGGACTCCAAGCCATCTGGATGAACAGCCTGAAGAGGCAAGTCGTGCTGCAAAGGAGCCTGGCCGAATCACAGGTGTTTTTCCCGAGTCGAGGGGGTCCGTATAGGAGTCCAGGACAAATATTGAAGCTTGGCAATAACAATCCCTCGCCGGCATATGGCAGTAGTCCAGAACAGCAGAAACGAAAGCCACATCTGACATGTCGGAAACGGTGCAGATAAATGGCGGCGCCTTTGCGAAGCTTAAACCCACACATCGCTAGCATCTTCAACAGACTTCGCACATGCCACATGCGGCACAATAATTCCGTGCCCAGACACGAACAAGTAAGCGGCATGCGCAGTTGGCACCGTCCCTCGGTAGGCTGTGATAGTATGGTGAGCTTCGAGGGAAGCGCCATGGAAGCTGTGCAAATTCCTGGTGCTGGATGGCGTAGAGGATGTTGAGAACCCAGACTTGATATCTTCCTTGGACCGTGCCTGAAAGCATACAGACACCGACACCGACACCGACACGGCTTTCGTGGCTGCTGTGCAACCAGCACCAATGGTTCAAGAGTCTCCCAGCCCCAAAGTCGGGCTCATCACTGCATTACGATGGCTTGCTGCCGATTGCCTAACGCCGCCGTTGAAGTGTTAATCTGTAGTGCCACATGCTCATCCATCACCACACTACTGTCTGCAGACGGGAAGGGAAGAAACGCCTCCTGCGCCGAGATCTGACTCGGCTGCCATCATTTGCATGTGTGTGTGTCGTGGGGATCTCCGGAGGTCCGCACCTGGAGATTCCCCGAAACGCCAGCTTTGCTTCAATAGAGAACGAATTCGACGTCAAGCCAACCCTATGTACAGGCGAGTCGTGGTGGACTCGTGGCCGGTCGATCGTCGAAGAAGAGGAAGAAGAAGAAGAAGAGGAAGAAGAAGAAGAAGAAAGGATAGCTAGCCTGGGCTGTTTGCTGTATTGGGGCAAGGCCGCGAAGCTCACGACATTAAAGGATGCTCCCGGCAGAAGCAGTTGAAGAGCTGTTGTGGCTGTTCTCCGCGCTTGGCTGCACTGGTGGTGGTGACCTGCCTGTCATGTCCTGTGTGGCCTTGGCGAGATCTCAGCGCCTGATTGGCCCGAGTGGCATGGCTGTGGGTTGAGCATCTGAGGGCGGTGATGATCAATGCCCAAGGGAGAGAGAGAGAGAGAGGGAGACATAGTAGATACCTCGTCGATGCCTTCGTCTTCCTCCAGCGGTGTCTCCCGCATGGCTCTGAGCTGACGAGGCACATTGCAGAAAGGCCAAAGGCGCATCGTGCAATCAGGTGCGATGTGTATTCTTGGTTGTGATGGTGCCGTAAGCAGTGCTGGGGAGAGTCGTAGATCCGATTGAGATGCCACCTTTGTTTCCTCTGGTCCTTGCTCGGATTGGGGCAGCTCTGATGGTCCATTTGGTCGAATGGAACATCTGACATGTACAGGACTCCCTTTCTGACCAGAGTATAAAATCATAAAACCATACAACCATACAGCCATAAAACCATATAATCATAAAATCACAGTGGGGCCAGTGAGCATTGCGGTAGGGCACAAGCCACTCCTCGCCATCCTGGTCGTCTTCCCGCACCCACGCTCTCACCAAGGGAGGGCCACGTTCTCGCTCGCTGCTCTTCCACCATCCTCATCATCCTCATCATCCCCATCATCGTCCTCCTCCTCATCATCATCCTCAATTCGAGATCCCATCAGTGAGAACGCGCCGTACCTACATCCCCATCCGCATCCCCATCCCCATCCCCACCTTCGCCGTGCTGCTCGTGAAGGCACTACATGCTCATGCTCCTGCTCCTACTCCTACTCCTGCCTCCATCCATCCATCCACCCTCTCTCTCTGCGCGTGAACGTCCACATCCACATCCACACCCGCACTCTTGCTTGCTGCCTCCTCGTCCAACGTCAACGGCCTACAGTACTGATGCATGATAGCCACTGCGGGCCCGCTCAGACAAACTTATAATAGATTGGCTTGACAGCACGGGACTGTTCTCTCCTTGGTCCGTACACAGCACTTTTCGTGTATGTGCTGATGCCGTAGTGTCAGTCGTGTGGGCTCTCGCTGTCCTGGGCCCGGTCGTCGTCCATCGTTGCATCGTCGCACACGCACACGCACACGCACACGCAGAACAGGGCCACCAAGAGAGCCAGAATCACCCACAGCGTAACTTTCGTCCTTCCGGTCTCTGAGCTTTACCCACGATCCCGCGACGGTTCCACCTCCATTGGCTCAAGCCATTTTCAGAGGAGGACCCGGGCGGCGACCCCCCCCCCCCCGCTAGCTTGCTCCATCCGTAGAGACAGACCACCGGCCCTGCCTGGCCCACGCTCAACCCCCAGCAACACCCAGGTCAGTTCAATTCCACTTCGCAACAACACTCTTCCCTTCCCTTCCTTTCCCTCCTCGCCTTGCCTTGCATGCGACAACCACGCTCACCCATACGTTCACTACCCTTCTTACCCTTCTTCTTCTAATCTGAACGTCACTCGGATGATTCAGACTTCCATTCATTCAAGTATTGCTGCTGTGTCGAGTCCGTAGCCCCCCAAGCACACACGCAAACACACGCAAGCACGGTTCACTTCCCTTATCGCTCCCCAAATTTCAATCGCGACTCGACCTCGAGTCCTGTTCAACAAATAATGGCTCAAGCTTCGCCCACCGCAAGCAAGGGCCCCAATGGCATGGAAAAGGTTCTCAATGAGGAGCCTCGAGACTCGGGCTTTTTTGCCAACGACTCGAAGCGTAAGCCTCGGCTGGGATTGACAGTTGGCATGTCGTGGTGTTGCAAGCTAACTCTCTGAGCCAGACACCTCGATCAATAGCACGAATGCGCTCACTCCTTCTTCGGGGGGATACCAATCCTCGCCGGTCGACCACACTCCCTCACCAATTGCTACAAACATGGAGCCTGCGGGAGGCCTGCCGCTGGTTTCGCCTGCCTCTGCGATGAGCGTCGCTGCAATGGTGTCTCCAACGACGGCCGAGCATGCGGCAATGGGCAGACAGTATGAGAGTGGGTATGATGCGTTGCGCAACAGCGGGGGATATGCGAATGGAGATTCTCGTCGGGAGTCTTTAGGAAGCTCTGTCCATGGCATGGATGCGCTCCGTCTAACTGCCGGCTCTCCTTACGCCAGCAACAATCCTTCTAGTACGTCGTTGCAAGAAACACTCCAACAACAACGCAACCCAGGAGCGGGAGAACGACCAGGCTTCTCTTCCCGCTTCTCGAACTCCTATCAACCGGCAACAGCCAGGGCACCTGAAGTCAATGGCTCGTACGGACGTAAAGCACCTGCCATCACTGGACCTACACCTGGCCCAATCGCGCGAGCTGGTGAGGCCACGAAGGGCCACGCCTGGGCTTTCCCTGATTCTGAAGCCCCAAAGGCACAATCTACCATCCCCCCAAATAACCTCGGTCCCGTGGCTGGTTTTCAAGACTCGCGTCGAAGCAGCTTTGCTTCAGTCTCTTCTCAGTACACAACCGAGTCAAAATATCCACCCTCTCAACGCCGCCTTGAGGATGGTATGCCAGCTGACTACAACCGTCTGTCGCGTGCTTCCTCGGAATTCCCAGGTGCTCAACAACACCACCACCACCAGTTGACACGTCTCCAGTCTGAGGAGGCAAGCAGTCCAACAGGATCTTCTCAGCCATACTCACGTACACCAGAATTGAGAGTTACTCACAAACTTGCCGAGAGAAAGAGACGTACTGAAATGAAGGAACTCTTTGAGCGACTTGCCAACAACTTACCAAGCGATGGTCGTTCGACTAAATCATCCAAGTGGGAGACTTTGAGTAAAGGTAAATCTACCGACACCGGGACTATTTCCCATAAGCTAATATATTCTCAGCCATTACCGAGATCGATCGGCTCAAGCCCTTTGAACGCGCGTGTCAACAGCAACAGGGTCAGCTCGCGGCCTTGAGTCAAGAACTTCAAGGACGCGATGCCAAAATCCAGTCCCTGCTTTCTGAGCGCGAGCAGGATAGGCATTTTATCGAACAACTCCAGGCTCAAATAGCCCAGGGGACTGGCAACAGCTACCATTCTACTCATGCAAATAGTAATCCTCAATATGCCAGAAACGATGCCCCTCCAATGCCCGATGCTGCTGGAAGGGAGCGTTTCTTTCCACCAGCGCCAGCTGTAGCTGGCCCACCCAAATCCGCTCTGCCACTACGTGCAAATACCCGGGGAGTCCAACTCCCTTCTATTAACAACCTCAATCCGGTGGCACCAAGTTACAATGGCTCCCAGCCGATGTCTGGTGTTGAGTATGCTCCTCCTGGATCTGGATCTTATGAGCAGCCGCGCCATCAATTCTAATTTCTTCGGTCTGACATTTTCAACGGCGTACTGGGATGATGGCATCACCCAAAAACATTTTCATTGCAATGTCTTATTATAGAGGGGCGTCTGCCTCACAAGGATATTTCTGATCAATTTCGCGCCTTCGGTCAAACTCTATCGGCGGTTTCACGATCAACAAGCTCGTCAATGATAAACGTCAGCTTTCGATCAATGACCATTTAAACGGTCTCCACGATCAACGACTCATCAATGAACGGAGCATTTCCTTTTATTTTCGTTAACGCACCATAAGCAGCAGACCAGATTAAGCCTTGCTTACGTTTAAAATCGTCATATGTCTGAACAGTTTCTTTTGTTCTACACTCGTCGTTGCTGCTTGCCTTTTGCAGAGCGAGATGTTACCTAGGGATGTAATAATGGTGTGGCTGGTATGGGTTGGTTTGGCGTACGGACTCGGTTTTCTTTTACGGACCTGAACCCTCCACTTTGGAAAGAAAGAGTGGAGGTGTGTTCTAATGGTATGTACCCTTTTCGAAGCAAAAAAACTGTGTGTTAGAGAGTATGCGTGGGTGTGTTGTGGAACAAAAAAAACGGCGTAAATATTGATACCCGCTCTTGTCATGTTTTGCCTTTTCAAGCACCTTCTGTATTTCTGTTTCTCCTCCTGCTCTTATCTTTCCTGTCTATATCTAGGTTAGATGTACTGGGCTGTTTGGGTTGAACTGGAGGTGTAAGATGGGATTGACTTGTAGCTTCTTTCCGAAGACAAGTAGTAATATGTTCTCTCGAGGAGGCATAGTCATGATGCTTCTGTTAGATGGGTGGCAGGTAGTTCAGTCTCCAGATAGACAGTCTCCGCTTAGACGGAATGAATAGATCATGAAAAACTACTGGGTCTCTCGCCTTTACCGTGACAATCAATGAGTATTGGGGACGGGACCCCGGGATGGCATGTGGCAGATGGCATGTGGCATGTGGCATGGACCCTCAAAAATTTGAGTTCGAGTGCACAGGTTGGTAACGAAACGGGGAGAAGATTAATAATGTCTCAATCTGCTCTCCACAAGATCCACAAATTCGCAATACAACGCCCAACAAACAGTCTGAGGGACTTTGTTGCAACAATGAAGAAGTATGGAGTGCGGTGCAGTACAGCACGGGTCTCGGATTGTGATACACGCTCCCGTAGTGATTGTTTACTTGGGTAGTGTACTACTAGAGAACGGCTCTCTAAGTTACTCCACTTCTTTGATGACTTGATATAGTTTGGTAGCTTAAAATATAGTAGCTTACCACCTATTATAGTAGCCCGAGAAGTAGCGCCGAGAGTAGAAATAGTTATATCTCCTCTCCCTCTCTCTTTTAAATAAGACAATCAATCGCCTTCCCTGACCTAGTATTAATGCCACTGATAAATACGGGAATAAGACTCCCTCGATTGATCTCTTTATTTATCTTTTTTAGGGCCGGGGGAGTTGGAGGCTTTTACGACCGTCTACTTGGGGTATTTCGCCCGGGTAAGGTATGTTACGTACTGACTCTGCCTTGTATGGCACCGTATTATGTAGATTAGATATCGAATAGGAATTTTTGAAACTTTGAATTATTTTTGTCTTTTCTTTGTCGGGACTGGGACTACTAGGGAGGAGGGCCCTTTACTAGATACAGGCTGATTGATGTTTGATCTTCTTTCGTGCTTTGGTAGGGAATCTATTGTCTATGCCTGTTTACTGTACCAGTAGCGCTTCCTTACACGATCTTGGCAGTGTGTCTCTGGTCTTGCCGGGGGGGTCTTTACCTTTGGTACTGTACTGTATCCTTTGCAGTAGTGACATGTGTTGCATGGACATGGTCATGGTGTCGAGATGGAGATGGAGATTATTGGGGGCTGATACTGTAGAGGGTACTTTGAAGAGAGAGAGTGTGTGTGTGGGAAATACCGGGTGCTGCACAGCTCGGCTGTATTATGCTCTCAAGTATTTACCGGTAGATGAGATTCTTGTTCGTGCCTGCTCTGTAGTTCTACCGGATTATTGCTTGCATGCAGCTCAGTAGAGTACCGTATATACGATCTCGAGTCCTGTCCGTTACAGTAGCGCCCCGGCAATTTCACTATCGAAGACCCAAGGTGTCTTTCCAAAAGTCGGACCGATGAGTCTGGTGCTGGGAATGGGAAACTGACTTTGGGAAACGTGCGGGGGAGGGATGAGGCATGGTAACTCGTGGGAGGGCAAGACATGGAGGGATGGAGACAGAGTTTAAAATATTACCTACATGCCCAAGGTACTCTCGAGCTCCTACTCTGTACCCGTAGTTCTATGCAGCACAGCACAGGACGGGCCCATGTGCTGTTGATATTAAAAGTGTCTTGTGTTAAGCGCGCCTCGTGTCTTTGACTCTGACTCTCTGGGTAGCTGGTGCTGGGTAGGCGTGCATGGTCGACTTGAGGCTTGAAGCTTGCTTCAAAGGTAACAATCCATTCGGGACGCACTCACTTTCATCTCCGAGGTCTATCTGTACTAGTTACTGGGACACGTGATCTTAGCCTCCAACAGGTTAATTTGAGGTGAGAGAGCCAGGAGCAGTGAGGGCAAATACTTTCGAGTCTTTGCTTCAATATCGCCTGCAGGCTCCGGTGTAAACCCGGTAGGTTATGTACGTAACACAATTTCTGGTGTGGATTTGAGTGGTAACAGATAGGTGAGAGAAGTCGAAATACAGAGGCATTTGATGGGAAAACGAGTTGAAGCGTGTGAGAAGGAGATTTATTCAGAGGTTCAAGACTTTAAGTCGCAGTCTTCTCACTAACCACCAATAGAACTAAGCGAGACATACTCACCATCTCGTGCAGGTACGGAGTATATACATATCCTCATCAACTCCTGCGCCTCGACTGCTGCGAAATGAGACCAAGGTAGTCGGCGATGATGATAAATTGCTGACCGGATCATCTCAGTCTCTTTTTTACCACGCCGATCTTATGGTTCGCATCAGCCTCTGTGCTCGGAGATAATAGCGTTGGCTATTGTCCCTCCTGAGCATCTGTCGTAAAGGCCGAAGTCAGGCATCTTCAGGGGTGTCTTTTCCACGGCCATGACGTGCAGTGATGTCGTCATACCGCCGTGTCGTGTCGTGGGGTCGTCTCGAACGGGAAAGCGGTACGACGGTTGTGGGCTGGTGCTGGCTTACAAATGCATCCCACGAGGGGCTGCCCCTCGGTGGGGTGAGGTTGTTGGGTACGAAAGTACTTCTGAGTAAGTTGCTGATCAATCTGAAAATCTACAATGAAAGCTCAGTCCAGGTAGCGTCAATGGTACGGTAAGTATATAGAGCCCTCGCAAATCTCCTCCTCCTTCTTCTTCTTCATACTCATTCATACTCATCTTCACCGCTACACCTCACATTCCCTCCCTCGCCTTCCTCACCTTTGCAGAAAACCGCGAACAGCAACGAATACAACATGTCCGCCTCTTCCTCCAACCTCTTCCAGCCCCTCCAGGTGGGAACCTCCTCCCTCAAGCACCGCATCGCCCTCGCACCCTTAACGCGCTTTCGCGCCTCCGACTCCCACGTTCCCCGCCTGCCCATGGTCGCAGAATACTACGCCCAACGTGCAATCGTACCTGGCACGCTCCTCATCACCGAAGCAACCTTCATCGCGCCCCAAGCAGGCGGCTACGCAAACGTGCCCGCAATCTACAGTCCCGAACAGGTCGCTGCGTGGAAGGAAGTGACGGCGGCGGTGCATAAGAAGGGATCGTTCATCTACTTGCAATTATGGGCCTTGGGACGGGTTGCTGATCCGACCGTCTTGCAGAAGGAGGGCGGCTATAGCTTGGTGTCGAGTAGTGATGTACCGGCTGGGGGGTCGCCCCATGTAGGGGGCGAAGGGCCGACTGTACCTACTCCTTTAACTGAAGAGGAGATTCATGCTTTTATCGGATACTATGCGGATGCGGCCAAGAAAGCTGTTTTCGAAGCCGGATTTGACGGTGTGGAGATTCACGGTGCCAATGGATATCTCATTGATCAGTTCACTCAGGATACAGCAAATAAGCGGACGGATGCTTGGGGCGGAAGTGTTGAGAAGCGTGCGAGATTCGCGATTGAGGTTTCAAAGGCTGTTGTTGCTGCAGTTGGGGCTGAGAGAACTGGTATCCGCTTGAGTCCATTCAGTACCTTCCAGGACATGAAGATGGCCGACCCCCTTCCTGGCTTCTCATATTTGGTTACGGAACTCAAGAAGTTGAAGCTCGCATACCTTCATCTGGTCGAATCCCGCATCGCAGGAAACGCAGATATCGAAGCCACCGAAAAGGTTGATCCGTTGATCGACATCTGGGGAAAGACATCCCCTATCCTCCTAGCTGGTGGTTTCCGTGCCGATTCCGCCAAGAGAGCTGTGGATGAGGAATACAAGGATAAAGATATTGTTATTGTTTTCGGCAGATACTTTATCAGCAACCCGGATATTGTTTTCAGGATCGAACATGGGATTGAGCTTGAGCCGTATGACAGGGAAAAGTTCTATAATGTGGGACAGTCTGACGGATATACTACTTATAAGAACTCGAAGGAGTTTGTGGCTGCGAATGGAGTGTTGGCTGCTAGCTCGGACGCGAAGATCTAGATGGTGTATAAGGGCAGGACAGGGTGGTACTTTGTTTGGCGTTTCAAGATGTTATAACGATACAATAGGTTTTTAGAGAGGAGCAATAGACAGTCTTTTTCAGTGCATCTGTAGTAAAGGAAACATTCTTATCTCTTCTAACCTCGTTTTTCGATTTCCAGAAATATGGAGCGGCCTATGTTTCAACTGTTTAGCAAAAAACGTAAAGCTTAGCGTACTCTAGGGGCAGGACGGTGCTAAAGTCAAGACCTGCGAGTATCTTTAAATGTCACATTAAGTTAATTAGGTTAAAACAAACAGCAGGAGCAAAAACAGGCCGTTTAGCTCAGTTGGTAGAGCGCAGAGATCCGTAGGTGTGGTGGTGTGGTATAACGGAAAGTACGCCCCCCCTCCTAATGCGCAAGCCTTAGATTCTTGGGGGGGAGGTCATAGGTTCGACTCCTATGCATCCAATAGTAGGGTCTTTGAGGTAACAGGTTCGAATCCTGTGACGGCCACATTCATTTTTGTCATTTTTCTTCTCTTTTTGTTACACTTTATATTACACCTTCATTTAGCTAATTAAATTAGTTTAGTTTCGGTTTCGCTTGGTTTTCTTAGTCTAGACTCCTAAGACCAGTAAGTAATCTTCAGGTCTGAACTAATAAAAGAGCTAAGCAAGCAAGGTACGAGATAATAGCGCTTAAGTGATCCTAACAGCAATTGTAGGTAGGTAGGCAGGCAGGCAGGAATTTACCAAGGTAGGTAAGTAACCTAATGAATCTAAACTCTACACGTATAAATATCCCCCCACCCACTACACATCTCTAAAGATTCCTTTCTGTTAACAACAACAACAACGAGAGTGACGAAGACTATAAGCAAGGGAAGGATGGGAGCAGCACCACAAAGCTTAGCGCGGCAGTTCTTGTGCGGTGAGATTTCTGCCAGATCCACATACATGTATGTACCTGCTACACCTAGGAATAGTAGCTTTTTCGCGGCGAATCTATAAATTGTTGCCGAGTTGAAGTTAGCTGCCGATTTATTCTTGCTTGTCATAACGGATTACTTAGCGGATGTTACTGTAGACACAGTTGTAGTATTACAGAACAGTAGGAATTTAGAGCTAATCACAACTCTGCCTATTTCCTGCCTACTGTAGATCTGGCCAGCGACAAAGCTGGCGAGCGAGCAAAAGTAAATGCCAGTGATCGATTTTGTTTTACCTGGGTATACCATACTACAAACTTTTGCCAGCAAATGCTATCAAGCCCGCTACTCCCCAGAACCGCTATGCATATTGTAAGTCCCAAACCTAAAACAAAAGAAAACCTATAGCGCCTCGAGATGTTGCTTCTTAAACGTGCTGCCATCCGTTCTCGAAAAGCACCTGCATCTCATTGATCAGACACATGACTCCGGTCTCCCTCCTGACGACCCTCTCCTCGACTCCATCTCTCATCCATTTAGCGACCCTCCGTTCCACTACTCCTCTGTCGCTCCATAACCTAGCTCCTCCCATCCACCTCCATATCCGATTCCCCCAAGTCCCAAACACCATCTCCAGTCTACCCGGCCACGTTCCCCTTCCGTGCGGCCATTCAACCTTCCTGGCGAAACCCTCGCCGGTATCCGAAAAGACAGCGCCAGGATTTGCGTAGATATAGGCAGGCTCTTTATATGCTACGCGCACATTCGCGTTGAGGTATACTCCAGCCGTGGAAGACAAAGGGTTGTCTGCGTGAATAAGACAGCACTCGCTGCCTTCTACATGGTGCTTTGCCAGCTCATCGGACACACCTCTGAACTTCAATCCCGCTTTCTTCTCAGAGGTAGAATAAAATGGTTGCGCATCAAATACAATCATGCCGTTCCAGCAACTCTGTACTGGGATTTCGCCAGGGGAAGAGAGGAGCGCAGAGCGGGAAACAGAAGAGTAAAAGTAGGGGAAGGTGAGAGAGGCTGTCTTGTAGCCTGACGCGTCGCGGAGGGCGAACGTGTCGTAGTAATGAGGTGCGTAGGAGAAATCGAGGGAGCAGGCTGCGGCATAATGCCCAGAGTTAGTGTTGAGAAGGGTTGTAACGTCTTCGGTCTGTACCAGAAGTTAGGATCACGTGGTATTAGGACTTCGAGAAAGTGGTAGAGAAGGGGGACATACAGTGAAAATAACATCATTGATCCACAGTAGCTTTTCAAATACTTTCCCTTCCCTCTGCAAGATCTCCAGCGGTTCCATAGCCTTGTTCCTTAGCTTTGCCAAGTAAGGAATCCGCCTGACCTCCCACCCACCCTCAATCTTCTTCCTACCAGTGAAGATCCATCCTTCCCTGTTTCCCTCCTCGGGAACATGAAGTAAAGATTCAGCTTGCTCATCAACCGTTTCGCCCAGCTCAATTCGGTTTCCGACTCCCATGGCATTGAGCGAGTTCTGGAGGTCGACGAGCGCGCCTTTGGTGTCTTCTTGCGACCCGGATTCGATGATTGAGACATAGACGTTTTCAGGACCAAGGTGCTGGATTAGCTTGAGGAGGTTTGAGGACCAATGCAGGCGCAACATGTACTCATTGTTGCGGAAGATGGAGGTTATGAAGATCTTCTCTGTGGAAGACGTCGCAGGTGGGGTTGCTTGGGGTATCGTTGGTGAATATGAATTGGTGATGATTATGGCATCCAGGAAGAGTACTATGAGTAAAGAGACGATGAATGGCCGGCCATAGCGTCGGCGGAGAGCCGCGAGTGAGCGACTGAGGCGCATAGCGGACCTCTGGGTCACCGGTATAGTTGTACGTAAAGGAGTGGTATAGACGAGATGTCCGAGATCTTGAAAGTTGCAGGAGGGCTTATGGCAGAATCTAATGGTAGAGACAGGCCGTTGGAGGAGTCCAGCAGTGCCATGTCATGTGCGTATGCCGGTGAAGGGGGTGAGATCTTTGGGAATGGAGTGTGAAGGGTTGGCGCAGCGCAACAGAAGGGAAAACGAAAGGTTCAAATGAGTGTTGACAACCAAGTATTCACATTTTTGACCAAATGCGAAGCGTATTGGTTGTCAGAATGATGTCGTCGAAGTGACCATGTTGTGTCGGTAGGATGTGTCCCCTTTGGGAGGTCTGGTCCTAGCGAAACCAGGGGTACGGGTACATGGGGCTAGCTGTATTAGGACTGAGATAGAACCTTACATCAACCTCCTCTTCTCTCGAGTACACCATAGCTCCATCCCAATAATGCCACCCTCCAAATCTTCCGAGTCGAAACAGCAGTCTCCATGCTCAGGATGCTTGGAACGATGTCAACAACTGGTCAACAAAATCTTGGACGTCCTTCATAGCCTTGATATCCTGCTCCACGTCGGCAATGCTAGCAGTAGTCATCGATCTGTGTTGCATCAACTGATGCACAAGGTTTAGTTCTTGCTCTACTAAATCTAGGAGCACGACTAGCTTAGTCTGCCCTTCTTCTTGCGCCTTTTCCCGTGCTATTTGCAGCATCGTCATTCCTTGCTCAATTTCTTCGTCGATTCTAATGAGGACCGCCGGCTAATCCTTTATTAGCTATGTGATGGGATTGGAATCATCTTAGATTTAGCTTACTTGGGAGTTGGGCTCCGTTCTGCCTTCCAAGATTCGGGAAATGGGTCTACAAGTCCATGAGACTAGTGCAGCTCCCATAGTAACTCCCATAAGGTAGGGTATGAAGCTCATCTTGTCTTTTTTTTGGGAGAGTTGGTGAAAACTGCTTCTGAGATATGCAGGCTTTTAATTTTGTTATGAGAGTGTGACAGGAAAGTTGCTTGTCTGGTCTTGAGATATGTGTGTTTGCGCGATACGAGTGATGAATCCGATGGTTTCTGGAAGGAGTAGTATATGGAGTGCTCTATCCCGTCTTTAAGAGCAAAGTCCTTCCTTTGTACATACTCAAAGTACGGTCGTTGCAAGTTGGCATCGAACCACCAATATACCGTGCCACTTTCTGATCCAATTCTTTGTTCGAAGGCTGTACTTGCGTCAATCGAGGTTGTGAAAGTAGTCTTGTCTCGGTGCCTCGTGCAGGGCGATGAAACCAAATACAAAGACTGCTGGCAAATGCCGTTCTTCTTGTCGCACACCAAACCCAGGATTACACTTGGGGTTTCTCCCGAATGCCATGTGTGGGCCTAGAAATATGACGATGGACAAGATGAAAGTGGTACTGCTCCCTATTTCACTTCCTTGGCGTGACCCTATTGCAGAGAAAGAAAAATTGGCCCAAAGAGTATTGTGACAGCACGACTCACAATGACAAATATAGAAACAGACTCATCCAGAAGTATTGTTCTTTAATTGAATATCAGTGCCTTTTTTCCCAAGCACATCATCGTTTTCCTAAATCTCTTTCTCCTTTATTTCCTCTTCTGTCCTCTCTGTCCATATATCACTCATACTCAATGCCTCTGTCAATCACCAAGCCCTAACAACTGAACATCCCTTGTGTGGCAGAAGTCGACCCAATTATCCAATGCCTGGTTACTACCAAGATCAAATCTGCGTCGAGAGCTGCTGCTCAAACGGGCTGGAAGCAAGGTGAACGTTGGCAACAGAATCTTCAACAGTAAGTGTATCCCTTGCTCCCCTCACAAAGGCCAACAGCTGATGTACGAATAGAGGCTGAGAAACTGGAACGAGAAGGTCGTGGTCGTGGCTTTGAACGCCTCAAGCACATGCTTGACCCAGAAATATGCTCTGCACCTTCCACTACCGAACCTCTGCTTCGCATAGCCTATGCCATAAGATAACAATTTTTGGCGGCTTCGCGCGAGTCTCATACCATTTTAATAAGTCATACCATTTTAATAACTCATAGCAGGTCAAGACAACCCAACCACCAGGAAGAGCACCGAGACGAGGAAGTAGAGAACGAGGCCAACGTTACTCTTGGTTCTGCTGCTACACGTTAGTAGGCTCTGTCTTGTCTCAGTAATTCAGACTAGGTCAAGACTACCACCTCCTAGCACAGCAGCCCCAACGAGACTAGCACCAGAGAGTAGAGGCCAAGGCCGAGAATGAGAACAAGCTGATAATGGAGCTTGTTGATCGAATCAGGGACCCAGGCAAGAAAGGGGTTGGGGAGAAATATGCAGCGTTGGGTGGGGTATTTGGCGTAGATAGATGGATAGATGCAATTTGAGGTAATGAATGGAACGTTTAATTCTTGGCCTACTATATGATTAAGTATTTCAGTGCTATAACTTTGCACGACCACCTCATCCACCTAACACACTCATCAACTCGAAGTTCCCCCATGGCAATGGCAATCAAAAAAAAAAAAGAATCCTCTCGATTGACCACTTCACTCCAGCCAGAAAGTCCCTCCCAAATTTCGAAAGTAAACCCATCATGCCTTCGCGCGGACTCCAAATCCAGCAACAAACGCCAATCTCAACAGCAACCCAAGCCACAAAGTCCCCTCATTGACCCAGTCACTTCCCCTCCACGCCCACGGACTCACGAAAGCGGTCGGATCCGATGTAAAGAGAGCATACAGGTGACCGATATCGCACAAAATCATGCCAATCAGCAATGCCCTCCAGACATTCAAATCCTTCGTAACACGCAAGACGACGGCTTGGTTCCAGGCGAAAAGGACATACAGGGCCGCGATATTAGTGATGAGGATCGCTGTGAGAGGATCCGGTGGCGCTGAGGCCAAGGGAAGAAGGCTGGTAGGTGTCGTGCCTTCGAGGATGCGGTTTGGGGCGACGACAGCACCAACACCACCAAGGAAAGCGGCGAGAGGCTCGAAATAGAGGAAGTAGATGCGGTAAGGGAGAGCGACCTTGGGAGCCATCTTGGTACGAATTTCTTTTGGCTTCTTCTTTATTCCGAATGCTCTTGATGGAGTCGACCTTGAGATCACCCGATTTGATGATTGGTAATTGAAGCACCAGAAGTAAAGAAAGAGGCCTAGACTAGCTCGAGGTCGTTACCTTCTCTTTAATACTTCGTGACACCTTGGCACGCAGTACCAACTATACCTATTGTGGAATTCCTGTTGATGCTTTCCCTGCCCCCGGAAGTGAAACATACTCACAAACTTTGTTGAAATGATATTGTAACTTTGGTACGACCGAAGGATCCGGGAGCGCCGCGGCAGTTGGGTACTTGGGAAGCTATTTGGCTAAAGGCTCTTCAATGAACGTGAGAAATGCTTAGATTAAGCATGCTGGATGTTGATAAAGCTCCAGGTGTCAAAACAAGATTTTCCATTCATGGAGAGATGAGGAGAGATGAATCTTCGTTGAAGATATAGGAGTACCAGGAGTTGGTGACTCGGTGACTGAGGTGAGGTGGCTTACATAAGACGCACCCTGGCCCTGGTCAGCACATAGCGCGTTTTCGCGTTTCTTTGTACTCGTAGTAACAACGCGACGCGGACCACTGGCTTAATCAATACATTGCTGTATTTCGTCCGAGTAGCTCTACTGATAAGAACCTAGCTAGCATACCTTTTGCCAACACTCTGTCAGCTCTTTGCACGTAAGCAGATCGAACAAGCTCCCTGGACAATAATAACTGAAACTAATTCGATGCCTTAGGAAAGACAAGACTTACCAAGTGACAAGACGATTAATATCTCGAGCATCCAATCGACAAGATACCCGCTACATGTGACCAACGAGCCTTGCTGCAAGTGAGTGATAGCAGCAAGAAAGATGCCAATTACTTATTCTACGAATTGGTCGTTGTGGAACAAAAGGCTCGAGGCCATTGTTGGACAACAGAGAGCGTAAGAAAGCGCTAAGGGGGAAATGGACTACCAAGAACGGAAACATATACTTGAATAGTCAGGGGAAGCACATTGCAAGATTCCGCAACACCGCATACTGGACTACAATATCGAGAAGTGCAACCTCACAGGATACAAGTACGATTGGATGTGTCTCTTTACCTTCTAAGTCTAGAGATCTGAGCAACAAAGCCAACATCATACTTTCTCTTGCTTCTCGGTCAACTTTTGACACAGTGTCTTACCTTGGATCGAAAGCAGGAGACTGGACGGCGATGCACCGCCAGGCGCCTTGCTCTCCAGCTCTACCGCTTCTGAGTCATCAAAACTCAAGTACAACTGCATTGGCCAAATATTAGTCCGGCTATCTGAAGATGAAGAAGGATGTCAAAGTCAACAAGACGGTGCCTTGAGATAAAACGTTTCTTGGAAGTACCTCAGGAAAGAGGACGCTTTGACTAGTTCATGGTAGCCTACATCCAATTACCTCAAAGTAAGTCAGTAACTCTGAACCGAAAGTGGAATTTCCCAGAATGTACAGTTACAGGATCAGATCTCCTTGTACATTGGATCAAGGAAATTCTTCCCTTTGTTTCGTCAAAACCGAAATCGAAGACAGGTGGTCGCTGATCACTTAAGGCTACCAGTTGAGGCCCCGAAAATAGTGTTCCTGACAACACACCAACACTTGGAGACGCCCATTCAACCTGCGCTCCTTCCAACCCACCAACACCAAGAGTCGGGAAGGATCCGCTGGGCAGATCTCGTCGAATCCATGTTTAAGCGTCGATTCGCCATTTAGCAAACGCTCGTGTCCCCTTCCTTTCCACTTACCTAGCAAGAGGGCTTCGCTAGTAGCATTTGTCTACTACAGTAATCCCACCACCAGGGAGATTCACTTTGCAAAGCTCAAGATCCATGTAAGTAAAGCAGTACAGAGGAGGTAATGAGAGAGGTATAGTGTTTCTATAAATAACAATTATAGTTGTTAGCTAGCTTTCTCTTATTATATTTAGGGGTTTGTTTGTAAACACAGAAGTACCTTATAACTTCCTCCTTCTTCTACTAACTACTAGATAACTACTTTACCCTATTATCTATACCCTCTTAAGTCTAAACCCTATTAAAGTACTATAAATAAACACTTAAAAAGAACCCCTCTATTATATAATTTAATTTCTAATTTAATAGGTACTAGCTAGATAAAATCACACCTTAGTAAAAAAGTAATAAGAGCCCTTCTAAAACAATAACACGATCTCTTTTAACAATCTACTTATCTAGTAAAACACTAAGTCTAAGCCTAAGCCCAAGCCTAAGCCTAAGTCTAAGTCTACAGTGTAAACTAAACCAACCTAACCAACACCCTCAGCTACAGGCTATAAGTTCAAGAATCCTCTCCTTAACCAAAGAATCCTGCCCAAGCCTAAGCCCGTATAATCCACATCTAAATCGATACACCAAAGCCGTTGACAAAACCAAACTAAACATAAACCAAGGCAAACATATCTCAACACTACCCCTCTAAAATGTCCTTCGGATTCCTCCACCTGGCATTCTTAGGTCTAGGCACCCTCTCCTCAGCCCGAACCCTCCACATAACTCCCTCTTCCTCTCCCTCCCCACCACCCCCCTCAACTCTCTCAACAACAATCCAATCCTCCACATCGAAAGCATGAACCCAATTATTATGCGGCGCCACCAACCCATAGCCCACTCCAATTTGTCTCGAAACGAGGTTCTTATGCGTCGTTCGCCTGTTCATACGCTCTGCCTTTTGTCCTGTACTTAGAGAGTCCCAGGGGGCGTGCATCAGGGTGCTTACGCGGGTTATTTCTGCTCGAAGGCGTGCTTGGATGTGCGGGGGGAGGTTAGGAGGGATGCTTGGGGGGTAGGATGTTTGGCCCGTTTGGGTTCGGGTTTGCCTTTTGGTTTTGGTTTTGGTTCTAGTGCTGGTGGTGAGCTTGGTGGAAGAGAGAGTGAAGTCTTCGTCCTTGCATTCTTTCTCCGTTTGTTCCTGTTCGGCTTCATCTTCTGCAACCTCATCTTCTGCTTCCGCATCATCTTCAGTCTCAACATAATTCAATCTTAACTTGGGTCTCGTCTTCGACGTCGCAGTAGCCCTCTTCGCTTCTTCAGCAGCACACTTCCCAGCGAGAGCATACCGCTTAAAGTCATCTTCAACAGTATATCGCTGTCTCTTCAGCGGGGTGTCCTCAAAGTATTCAACGGATTCTCGTCTCTCTCTGCCGCTCCCCTTTGAGTAATTCTTTGGATCGCCTGAGGGTTCTGGCGCATGTCGTGGGGGCAGTTTTGATGTAGGTCGTGGATACTTGTTCTGTGCAGCTGGTGATAAGTCATTATGGCCGCCTTCCTCGTTATTGGTGGCTACAGGAGCAAGCAGAAGACTTAGGAGCATTCCTCTTTGCGTGGCTTTTTTTTTGGATGTGTTTCCATCTTCGGCCTCCTTTACGTCCTTGGACTCCCAGTCAGCCTCCTCGTCACTCTCTTCATCCTCAAATTTCTCAGACTCCTCGTCTTCCTTCTTCCGTCTTCTCGCTGCTCCTCTGCCCTTTGATACTCTTCCATTTCCCCTCGGTCGGCCCCTAGTTTTCTTCTGAATCCCCGCCGTCGCTGCTGCTCTACCCCTACTCTGCCGGGCCATGGCTCCCCTGGCCCCTCTCGTTCTCTTGCCTCTCCCGGCACCACCACCTCTAGGCATACTGCGAGATATGTTTGTAAAATGTTGAACGTTAGCAAGACGTTAGAGATGTGTGAAGATTTTAAGTGATGAAGTACAGCGTCTTTGCGCACTAAACTATTCTAGGCGTCCCGAGCAAAAGATGGAAGGTGCGACATCGAGCAAACCCACAAGGTGGAGGAGGTTGCTCCGTCGCATGAATAGGGTTCAGCAGTGAGGTACTGTGATATGATGTAGACTACAAATGGAAATCAAGTGGTCTGTGTCTTGGACCCCTACTTTGGTGAAATAGAATGTGTCGTCGAAAGATGATGGGAGAATTGCATTCAAAAAGCATCTACCCGTACTTCCAACTAGATTCGATGTCTTGCTCAATCTCAACTATCATCAAAACATATGCCTTACCTCTGCCACGATAGTATCTACCAAGTTATCAACCTATATACTTCCCTCGAATGGTTGAAATAAAACTCCAACTACAGGTATACCTCGTGTTGCCCTTGAAGAAGAGGGAAAGGAGGCAAGCAGCCACACTCCATGGAGTAAACACGGTGGACATGAAGTAAACAGTCTTCCTAGTCCATGAACGGGCGTTCTCGCCCAAGTTCAAGTAGAGCTGTGGTGGACGGCCCCTGAAACAAGATGTATTTCCAGCCTCGAAAAGGATCCAAATCTAGACCGGACGACAAGCAACAGAGAGGCACTTTAGCTTTGGCCTTTGGGTTTCAGCGACACTTTCGTTGCAAACCTTAACCAAAAATGCCACTTTGCTATCACCAAATCATCGTAACATCCAACTAGCAGCCAAAGGATAACGAGCGCTACTTAGCGCTAAAGGCATCAGAGGGGTTCAATGATGCTGGCGCAAGCAGAATAGTCACTTTAAATAGCAACTAGCCTGTTATGAGTAGTACCGGTCCCCGAATAGTAATTTGCTCCGTACAAGAACTCAGAAGCATGTTTGAATGAGAGACCTGCGGTATTCACTTCAGAAATCAAGCACCAACCCATTTCTCCAAGACGCAACGACAATAATTAAAGAATAAAGATCTCGGATCTAAAGCCCGGCCATCGAAAGAAGCTAGTCATGAAAGATCCAGAAAAGTGGCCACTCTTGGACCAAGAGAGGTGGAAGCATCTTCCCAAAGCCAACGTATCATCTTCTCAGAAGAGGAAATGGAGTGAGAAGCACCTTTATACAGCCGAACACCCATGCTGGAGCGAGGGCAAGCATGGCAAATCGCGCTACATTGGGACAGCGATGGAGCAGCACTCAAGCACATAACCGTACCGGATTTACTCAAAAGATACACCCGTAAGTCCGCGGAGCACGTGTATAGTTTGAAAAAGTCGACGGTTGGAGGACGGATAAAGTACGCTGAGTTTTCGTTCGCTCATATCGTACTTCCGCCGAATGAGAACCTCGATTTGGCTACCTTGGATCCTGAGAGAACAAGTGCGTGGATATTCCGCGAATTATACAGGGATACGAAGCTGAAAGGACGGGATTCGATTGACAACAGACACGCGTGGAGCTGCGGACGCAGCAAAGGTTTCGCTGAAAAGTCGCAGCTTGACGGAAACAAGCTGAAGGCGGCGACAATCGAAGAGCTGAAAAGTTGCTTTATAGATAGACGAGTTGCTTTTCATATCGAGTATTTTCGAAGCCGAACGATCGGTAGTCCTGATCGCTATGACTATTCGCCTGTACCCAAGGATCACAACCTACACCTCACTTCGCTGGATAACCACGATGCACAGAAGTGGATCGTACGAGTACTCAGGAGAAGCAACAGTGATGAAGATACCGGAGTGCCTTGGCGTATGATTGAAGGCCGGAGAATAGCAGATGACTGGAAACACCCGTGCAAAGAGCTTCTTTGGATGACATCGCCTGAACTGGGTCACGCATTCCAGAACGAGGTAAGGTTATTTGGTACCAAGTTTATGTTGCTTATCAACATATCTAGACTTGCGACTAGAATCGGCGTTCTTCCTGCAAACGATTTAATCGACCTTGGTACTCTTGACAAGGAACAGACACGAGAGTGGCTCCTGAGGGAGTTTGTGAGAAGGATGGGGTTCATACCACATATGTGGGGTATGATAAGGAGTTGGATAGGGTGAATAAATGGACATCCGATGGCACTACGTTGAAGAAACCAACATTGAAAGACTCGAAGGCCTTATTCGGAGAAGAATCTGTTGCTCTTCTGGTCTACAGACTGAAGGAGAATACACGCAATGTACTTCCCGAGAATGAACATGTGGATCTCTCAACATTTTCCAAGGCAGACACAAGTCGATGGGTTGCGAGAGAGCTTGTTCCGCAAGGGACGTTATTCGAAAGAGCGCACAGGGCATGTGCAGAAAAGTAAGAGTGAGATGGGCGTAGCTGTAACGGATATTCACTGAAGCATGCCACGCTGGAAGACTTAGAATATGTCTTTGGGACGAAACGAATGGCAGCATACATCGACAAAAGGAGAAGTCTGACTTCCAACTTGTTAACGATCGAAAACAGAGCCGTGAGTTTGGACGATATGAGTGCCGCAGAAAGGAAGTCCTGGTTGATCGATGGAATTCAGAGTGGAGTGTGATGGAGTCTGGATGAAAGTAGGGCTTTGGCAGACAAGCTGGAGCCAGTTGACTGGACTTGAGGGCCTTAGACGACAGGTCGATGGCGGCATACTTTGGAGATTAGCATGCTGCCGATTTCATGAAGAAAGGTACGGCTCAAACGCAGCAGACAAGGCTCTGAGGGACAGACAAGGCTCTGAGGGACATGCCGATAATGAGCTCAGGGAACGGGATCCGGTATTGCTGGGCAATTGAAAGAGGACGGAAGACTGGCGCTGCTTCGGGTGTTCATAGGATGCGTTGGATTCCATTCTTGGATCTTCACTGCAGTTTCTTTTGCGTTGCGTTCTGAGCTTCCGTGCTTCCAGTGCTGTGGGAAAGCTGCATGAGAAGGTCTGCAGAAACCTAGATGGGTAGAGGCTAAGTATATTGCCGGTTGCATATGCCCAGATGGGAAAACCTTGTGGTTCTCAATTTCTGTTGCCTCTCGCGACCTCGAAGGGTAGTCGACGTTGTTTTTCAGATGCCATGCCCCATGCATTTGCTTGCGCATATCGTCCAGAGATGGGGGATGTCTTGGATAGCCCCTTTTGTAGGCTTGGTTAATCCATCCAATTTTGAATAAAGTGATGATGAAAAGGATGAAAAGGCCCCAGGAAAGACACATACACGTGCCATGGCGAATCGTCGACTGTCTTCTCTCGAGCGTCGTTCAGATTTGTCGCATTCATGTCCTCGGGCTCCTCCGTACAAGGTATCTTCCGCACACTTCAGATCAACTCGTCAATGGAGCTGAATGAGGTCAGTCATCCATCCATTCCCCGGATCTGCACTCGACATTTCAACGACATTCCTCACATGACGTGGAGAAGCGCGCCGCTCGACGGTCCTCATCAGCACCGCTATCACGGCAACGTATGAGCAGTACTTGGTATGAATAGCGGACCGTTTGCGTGTCAGGTATCTCGCAGCGAAAAGTGACGCTTTCTTCTCCTCCGACCAGGGGTATCTCGTGCATATGTCGCAGAGAGAGCGAGAGATTCGCAATTCTCTTTGGCTTCATCGCGAATGATGAGGATGATGGGAAACTATTCCTGCCAAGCTGTCCGCACCCGAGACTGCCACTCGTGACTGGTGCCGCATTTGTACAGGCTCCAGGGGGGTCCCTCGATGTTGAAGCACGCCACAAATCTCGTATTGGCGCTGTGGACACTTACGACCGCAGTTAATTATTGGATGGCGAAAGTAAAAACTGTACGTACAGTCCTGTCCTGTGCGAAGTCGTCTGTGGGGAATTGGCTCGGAGAGTCGGGATTTACGTAGGACGATGCTTCCTACTTTGCACCTGTCATGTGGTTGAGGCCTTTCCCAACAATGGGTGATTGTCCCCTCACATGATTGTTCCCTCACAAGCAAGCCACCAGCCGTTGTTCATCGGTACCGGCGTGAGGTTGCACTGCGTGGTTTATGCTGCTCAGACCCGGGAGGCTTGACCCCAAGTTGTTCTCCGAGTCCAATGGCCAATGCATCGCCGGTACCTGCGTCTGGGGGCAGTGCAGATGCAAAGCTTCCTGCACAGTAGGTGTAAGTAGACCAGAAATGCGCATTTCAGCGAGCACAAGGCCGTCAGCGCTGTCGAGAATACGAGGGCTCCGGCGATTGTGGTCGAGGACGACGACGAGGAAGACGAAGACATGGAAGAGCACGAGAGATCGCAAGAGGATATTATTTAAAGACACGATGGGCCAAGGCACAGTCAGTACACGGCATTGTATCCCTGTGCGCCCAGACCCGGACCGAACTGCCTTGATCTCAATTTCCCAATTCAATCTCATCTGGCCAAAGCGAAATGACGCGCTAGGCCCGTATTGAACGGCTGGAGCCCCTTGTTTGTTTATTATGTCGCATTTATACGTCGTGGCGGGAGAAACAGCGGGGGAGCGAAAAAAGGGATAACTAGCCGGCTCCTGCCCTCGTCGTCTTACTCCGACTACGACTCCGACTACTACTACTACTACTACTACTACTCCTCCTCACTCTACTTGCTTCTCTTTTCTCCCCCAGTTTCGTCTCCCAACCACAAAACACCATCGCTTTGTACTGTCTTGTCTTGTCTTGTCTTCATCCATCCGTACATTCCAACACTTAATCGCATTCCCACTCGTATTTAATCTTCCAGCCCACACATCACATCACATCGTCCCAGTCACCAAGATGCAATACTCAACATCCTTCTTGTTCGCGGCTCTTGCCTCCCTCGCCGCTGCACAAAACCCCTTCAGCTTCAGCACCCTCACAAGCGTCACAGCTGGCCAGCCTTTCACCATCACCTGGTCACCATCAACGGGAACCACCGATACCGTGTCGCTGGTTCTGCGTCAGGGTGATTCTGCGAACTTGGGCACCGTTGAGACGATTGCTTGTAAGGACACCCACTTTCCATCTTGTAATGGCAATGCTAATCAAGCTGCACAACAGCCGGAATCCAAAACACTGGGTCCTACAGCTGGACACCATCCACCAGCTTGGTCAACGGAGATGGCTATGCCTTCGAGATCGTTGATGATGGAAACACCGCCATTGTAAACTACTCCAACCAATTCTCCATCTCATCGCCTAACACGGTCACTCCTACATCCACTACTGCCTCATCCACCGGAACTTCCTCGACTGCTACTACTGCCTTGTCGACCACAACCTCCACTACTGGCTCCTCAACTGGTACCACCACAACTGGTTCCACAACCGGCACTAATACCTCATCAACCGCCACGAGCCTTACCACTCTTACCAGCGTCAGTAACCTCACATCCACCTTAACTGGCTCTACCAGCAGCGGTTCCACCACAAAGACGACCTCTACCAGCAAGAGCAGCACATCGAGTGCTACAAGCTCTAGTGCCAGCGCAACCATCAGCTCTGTGAACAGCGGCTCGTCCTTCAAGGTCGGCAGTGGCATGTTGGCCATTGTCGGTGCCGTCATGGCCGTCTTGTAAGAAGATGGTTGTCGGGATATGGGGATGAGTTCATGAAGAAAAATAGCATTATGGTGGTGTTTGTATAAAAACAGTGTCTGCTTCGTGTGTATAATTGGTAATGAGGATGAGGCATTGGGACAAATGGGGGGGCCTTTGGACGTGTTACGATTGGTAATACGGATATCAACGTCGGCTGCATATATAGCTCAGTCAGTCATTAAAAATTAAATGCATAATTCGATAACCAATCGCTCGTTGGCAACGCGATGGACAGTGATTCTTTTTTGTCTGCCGTGTGCTATGTAGGTTTCCCCCTCAACAAATCTGTTCCTACTAGTAGCAAACTGGTGATAGCAAGTGCGCCAGCCATCCCAGTTGGAGGTGAGGATTCTTGGTTGCTTGTCGACCTTGTTCTAGGTAATTCCATGTTGGGTGCAGATCATAGTAATAATAGTAATTCCCTAAGTCTAAACCACTCATTTCATTACAGGGATAATTCAAAGTAAAAGAGGGGTCCGTGTTAAAAATTCTAAGTGTACTACTGTATATATAGCCCTATATATAGATAGACTTT
This sequence comes from Pezicula carpinea, assembly GCA_026119845.1. NCBI lineage: Eukaryota > Fungi > Ascomycota > Leotiomycetes > Helotiales > Dermateaceae > Pezicula > Pezicula carpinea. The sequence continues at coordinate 453,675 of JALRMK010000024.1, forward strand.
AGAGTATACTTCCTATCTATATACCTAGTATTATATAGTATCTTATTAGACTTCCTTTTAGGTTAGGTGTTGGTTATAGTTAACTAGTTGTAGTAGGAACCCGGGAAGTGTTTAAGTGGGGTATGTAGTAGTATTTTTTTGTTCGTATAGAATAGGTACTCTTCTAGACTGTAGCATTTTGTACCAACCAGTGATTGTACAGAGTTGGCATGTGATTTTCATCCAGCTTCATGAAACCTAAGTCGGAAGGTTTAGAACTCCAAGACTTAGCTTAGCGGTCGGTTATGAAGATTCCCGACGACGAAGCCGAGTGGATCTCTAGTTCTCGATTTGTTTCTTAGATGAACGTTGATGTCTTTGAGAGGTTTGACGAGAAAGCTTGGGAGAAGGGTTGGGGAGAAGAGTACTTTGATGGATGTTTTGTGAAGGGGGAACAGGAATCTGGATTCTAGTTTTTCTAGATCTTCAGATCTCAGCAGAGCGATGAATCCCTCCCACCTCTCAATAGACCTTGATGTATCTATCTACAGTGCCAGATATTCTTTTTTCTCCTCGCAAAACCAATGTCAGTCAACACCTTCGAAAACACTGGTTGGGTACATCCATCGATTCACGTCCTGCAATCAACGCCACCGAGGACTCCAAATCTCTAAAGTCCACATTTCTAAGAACAAAGACAGCTGCCGAGATTCCCATCGCATCCCATCCATGCCATCATGTTCAAAAGATTTAGCGACAGCCAACCCAGAAAACTAAACGACAGGAAAGAAACACTTTGATTCCTCCCATCTTCTCATCTGGGCAGTCGCAGACTCGCAGTTACTTCCTCTCCGTCGCCTTCCCAACCCCATAGCCACCAAGCAACGCCTCCTCAACAACCTCGTCCATAATCTCATATACCACCTCCTCTGCCGTTCTCTCGGCTTGCGTGCGCGCGTATGCGGCGTTGGCGAGGGCTAGTTGGTGTGCTGCTGCGGGGGGAAGGTTGAAGGGGGAGTCCTGGTTGCGGGATTGACGGGTGCGGTTGGGACGTGGAAAGAGGATTGGGGGGATGGTTGCTGCGGTGGTGGAAGGTGGTTCGGTTGAGGGATGTGGTGGTTGTTGTTGTTGTTGTTGGACTTGTTGTGTTGGTGGATTGTAGGGTTGATGGCGGGATTGGTTGGTGCTGGTTGCTAGATTTGCTTCGTAGAGGATGGTATTTAGGAAGGTGGATTGTGCTGTGGGTGCTGGTGAGAGTGGTGGGGAGGAAATGGAAGATGGGGATGCTGGTGTTGGTGTTGATGTTGGAGAGAGGATGGCGCGGAGGCGGGTGTAGGAGGCGTGGTCGTTGTTGTCGTGGTAGATTTCGATTCCTGGTTGGTCACGTTAGGTTATGTTGAGTCGTGTCAGGTAAGCGTAAAGAAAGAACGGGAGAGATGTTTGATGTATGATGTATGGGGTTTGAAAGGGTCATCTTGGGATGGCCACGATCAGGTGAGTCCAACAGCAATGCTCACCCCCCATAAAGGAACAGACCCTCGAATATCAGAGATAGAAGAACAGTAAAAGGAAAGGCAAAATCGGAAGAGAAGAAAGTTATTGAGAGTCCAGAGAATGCCAAAAACTTACGCTTGATGATCCGCAACGCAACTAGTTTCTTATGCCCGCTCTGCCCCATGCCGTGTTCGCGACAGATCTGTACCAGCGTTTCCAGCGGGGCCGTTCGGAGATGGGGTTCTAGTTCTGTGCACCAGGGGATCGTCTCTTGGTGGGCGTTGGTGAGAGAGCCTTGGATTGGGGTTGGTGGCATCTTGGTGTAAGTTGCTGTGGTTGGATGAAGGATTGCGGTAATGGTTGAGGGTGTTTTCTTTTGGAAAGAAAAGTGGTTGTTTTGCTTGAAGGAGCAAGAGATCTGTTGAAAGGATATAAGCGACGTTGCGGAGGATAGAAGCGACGTTACGGAGGACAGAAGCGACGCAGCGAAGAAGAGAATGGGGTACTGGATGAGGAGTTCCTGGGTCGATGTTGTAGATGTAGAAAGAAGACTTGGTGTGGAAGTCGTTTGCTGTGATTTTAAAGTCGGAGAAAGAAAGAAGCGGAAATTTCTTTGATGGCCATGTATCGTCTATGGCATGCGGTGAAGTTTGAGTGTGAGATAACGGCTAAGTGAATATTCGGTTTTCTTTGATCCAGACGTGAAGTTGTGCTGACATTGGGGTGTATTCTCGTTAATTAGAGTATGCGTTACTGGAAGACTGCTATGAGGGTATTGTCACGTCGAGTTGGCTGTGGATCTTTGATGGTAGACATAAAGAGCTTACTTGATGCATATTGTCTGATTCGTAGAGGGATGAGAGTTCATGGTACACCGAATATTGTGTGTGAATCACGTTGATACTCGTAGCATTGTAGTTTAGCTGAATTTGAAGTTTAGATGATTCGTTGCAATACCTCGAGCTTGATCTTGGCTATGTGGTAACAACGGAATGGTATAGATTAATAGCTTAATTAAAGTCAAACTTCATTGATATTTCCAAGCTCATATATACACTCCAACTAATCTAGTCAATCGAAGCAAAGAAGAAAAATAATCAAGTAAAGGCTGTAGTACTCCTAAGGGAGTTGTGCTAAGCGAGGTTGGCAATCGGCCTATATATTTTTAAGTAAGAGGTTTGTACCCAACATAATGCGTCCATGGCGGAGTGGTAAGAGGCTATGCCACGAAAAAGTCATGGTCGACAGGCGTATACAATCTGTAGCTCCGGTCTACTCCAAGGTTCTTAGAATAGAGTAGGCGGTGGCCGCGGGTTTAGGTCCACGATGAATAGCATTCCCCTAGGGGCCTCATCGGAGTACGGAGGCTTGTTTACGTACATCTTCCCTCTTTAGAATTGTTTTGCCATTTTGAACCGAGCTTGGTGGAGATTGTGTGTCTTTTTGTTTTCTTTTTTGGCTCACGAGATCTTTCTTGTGGTGTTGAAGAATCTAAGCGAGACACTCGATGTTTTTCTTTTTGCCAAAGTTGAGCGCGTTACCTTGCTGTTTTACAAGAGTAATTAAAGCTAAACCTCATTGAGATCGCGTTCTTGAACTTGCTAATACATTGATCTGAAGCTTTGAATTTCAAAGGTGGAATATACATCATACGCTGTTGTCACCAAGATCTTTTTTTGTCAACAATAAGCTCACTACCATGACCCCAAAACTACCACAGCTCTCGACCTATCGCCAACGCGAAATACCATGGGCACAAGAGATAGAACCACTGGTTGCCAATGCGTCCGTCCAAGATTTGAAGCTAGTTTGCAGACAGCACGAATTGCTCGTGACTGGCAGAAAGCAATTCCTACAGAAGATAATTTTGGCCAGTATGTAACTATACCTTTAAGAAGATACCCATATAGCTAACATAAATATAGAGATAGATTCATACGCGACAAACCACGATTTGGCCAACTATAATAAAATCAAAGATCAACTGACTCCATTCGCTCCACCTCCCAACCGTGTCGTCGTTCCTCTTGCTGCTCGCCGCCCATCTCGCAGCGCTAACCCACCATCACACGCCAACCATCCTCTTCCTCCTCACCCTCGCGTCTTCCCCGGTGAGCCAGGCCACCCTCGGCCACAGCCACGATTAACACCACGACCCCTCCCCGCAGCAGCAGTCCAGCAAGCAGAAGCAGCACGAGTAGCGTATGAGCGCAGTTTGGGCGGTCAGTGTTAGCGCACTTTTGTGGTGTGGGACGTAATTTTGGGACTGAGTCTGGAGATCTACGTGACGAACTTCTGGACATGTCAAAGTAGTCGTTCATCATGGATGGTGTCCAGTCAGCTGGGTCTCAGGCAAGGTTGTGATCCCGTCCTTTGGACATTGGGCATGCCTTCGTCTGCGCAAGATCTGTAGCGCGGTTCTGAAGTGTTTGAATGGCATTTGCTTGTCTAGAGGGCGCGGAGCATTGCCGATGGAAGAAAAACTTTTTTTGATGTTGGGTATGGGTTGGACTGGGGAGTCTGGCATATGGAAGTATTTGCTGCACTCAAAAAATCGACTGATCAATACTAATGAAATATTGCATGGCGGGACAGAAACTTTTCATATTACTTGTGTGAGACACGCATTTGCGGACTATGAGATATACTATGTTCACCGGGCGGTAAGTGCAAAGCGTTTTTCAAACTTAGACGCACCGTGCCCTTGCCAGAGATATGTTGAGAACTGAAAAGACTTTCAGCGATTGTCAAAACCCGGTATATCCTGTATTTTTAAATACAGTGCATAATAATGGAAATCCCATTCAAATATGCTTATAACTAGGCATGGCTGTCAATTTAGATGCTAACCGAACTCTGATGCTTTGTTCATGCTCACATGACGAAAACTATACAAGACAAAGTGAGTTCATTCCTCGTGCTAGGAAGCCTTAGGATGGTACTACACGCTCCCTTCCCTGCTAGTGTTCATTTAGGTAGCCTACTGCCAGAGAAATCTATTCAAGTTACATACTGACTTAAAAGATAGCAGCATTCTATCTATATTAGAGAGTGAAGTAGAGAAGAGAGTAAAATCAACCACTTTTCTCTTCTCCCGTCTAATTCCCTTCTTTCTTCTGTGATACTATAGGTGTTTAGCTGCTAAAGAATATACTATAGATTACTCAAAGTAACCTAGTTATTAAATGCACGTTTTCTAGCTGTAACTTTATCTATAGAAATACTAGGAGAGGGTAGTGTGAAGTCCTGGGGTTTGAAAGGGAGGGGTGGGCATGTATCACGATCCAAGTCTTGTAGAGATTGTATTTTGCTGTGTAAGGAATCACACTACTACAATGATTCACCAAGATGTAGGAGATGAAGGTATACTCTGGCATTAGTCTCTAAAATTGTTCGTGTATATTTCCTGAAATAAAACCCGTCTTGGCTGCGTGCCACATTGCTGGGTATATCTGCCTCGCGTAGTTACTCCTCCTTTCAACTACATAATCCCAAGTTATCTCCCGGCAATAAGGAGTAGGTGGCTCTATATGAGGACTCAAGGCATGGACGGTGTACGAGCTGGAGTAATCTATCTCCCAGTCTTCTCTCTGCCTGGACTTTGTTGCGTTCCAAACTTTCTCGATGTCCAAATGTGTGGGTTTTTGTTCCTCGTCCATGATAGGTGCGTCGAGCATGGTGGTTTGGGTACCATGTATTCTGAAAAGTGCTGCATGCGAATCTGGATGCCAGCCATCTGGTATGAAAGCTTTCCGTTCCAGAATGAGGACTTCTCCTGGCATGGCCGTCATGGCATTCGCCATCTTCGTGAGCAGATGGACACTATGTGAGATCCACAGTCCATCGAAAGCTTCATGCTGCTCTCGATCGTAGATATCCATGAACCGACTTCCCTTCTTAGACATCATGACTCCATTGTTTACTTTCTCGTTCAGTTCATGGCCAAAGATGTTGGTAAAGCCACTCTCTCGGAGTGATTTCATATCGCGAATTGGAACTACGTCGAAATCGAGGTAGATCCCACCGAAATCATGCAGAATTCGTGGTCGCACGAAATCCGATCTGTGCTCAAAAGCCTCGAGTTTCATGCCTTTGTTGGTATGAGTCGGCACTTCGAATTCACGCACTATAACGTGGGGGATTTGCAGGAGCTTTCTTGTCCAATAACTGCCATTTGCCCTGGCCGTGTTGATTGTGGAGCTGGCTGCATTTGTATGCAGGTATATCTTCTCTGGGTTGAGGTATAAGCTGGCAGAGTAGACGCTGACGAAGTGTTTAAACTGCAATCGAAGTTCTCCCTCGGGTTTCTCCAACACCCATACATAATGAACAATGTTTGGTATTGGAGTAGTATGTACCGGATCTGACGGAGCAAGGTTGGATAGCCATGTGTCCACTGTTCCGTGATGTAGGATGCTCATCTCATTTCTTCGGAGGTTTGCATGGTGTAATAAATCGATTCGTAGGGCTAACAGGAAGAATGCAAACATGACTCCCAGGGGTATAAAACGTCGGATCCGTGTGCTTTTCATACCGAGAGAAGACATGGCGTGAAAAAACAACTCTTTCTATCTCTGTCTTTCCTTCTTTCTTTCTCTCTTCCCTTCCCTTTTTAGGCATGTGGGAGCAGAATCGACATCAACGGAGGGGGTCTCTGTCAAGGTGAATTCTAGACTTACTAGTAGCACTTAGTGGTGTTGGCTCGGACGTCGGAAGTGTAGACGCCCGCAAAAACTCACCTACGTGGATATACGCTACAGTACCTAGGAATGGGGGACTAGACAAGTTACAAGTGACTGTGGAGTCAGGGAATGTACGTGTAAGTGGTCAGTTAATCCCTCAGTAGGATTTGCAGAGTTTCGACCAGTGTGGTGTCACCGTGTAAGAGCTTGATTCTCGAGAACTCGTCTCCTCTTCTCCCTTGGTAACATCGTGAATTAGGTGACTGACTACCTAGGTAAGGTAGATTGTTAAGCACCAACCTCGGATGCTTATATTTAAGCTTTGCGTGGAGCTTAAACCTTCCGCCAGAAAACGTCTCTACCCCTACACAGTTCAGTACAATACCGAGCTTTTCGTACCCCCTGCGAGCTGAAACCCGCATTGGGTGCACGGTACAGTAAAGTAGCTTTGTAGTGTCAACATGTGCGTGTCAAACTTCCGGCCCGCACCACTACGCAGCATGTACAATGTCTATACAAAGTTCAGCACCTGTTCGTCTGATACCACGAATCGCAGTGTTTCGTGGAATCCTCCTGAGAGTGGGGCGGGTGAGATTATTGAGAAACTCTACTTCTTGTGAAATTGGGATCATAGAACAGGATCTCGTAAAGTGCCCCGAGTCCAAAGGTAGACTAAGAACTGCTAGCTTGAAAATATTGAAACGGGCGTGGAGAATAATAGCTATGCACAGCTGACTCTTGATTTTTTCGGCGGCAGAAATTACGGTCTTTCATTCTATATTCATGTATCTTATTTATCCCTAGTATCTATACTATATGTGCTTAAAGTCGAGCCCATTCTTCAATTACTCTATTACTTTAAACCCACTTATGCTAGAGCGTACGCACCTATTCAATGGCGACTACTGTGCTGACCCAGAGGCTGTAATCTCTCTCACCATCGATAAGTGCTGTAAAAGAGAGAGATGCAGTATGCGATTACAAGAATGTAAAGGTTTTGAAAACCAAACCACTCTGTCTTCCATACAACACGTTTTGCCACCTTAATGGGGTATGCAACTCCCGTTACTGGATCCCGTTCCAAAAGTTGTTCTCTCGGGGCAACGTTCGGAGGGAAGACGGCATATCGAACCGGCGTCATACAAGCGAAAGCTGCGAAAAACCATGGTAGCGGCACCCACCCAATGTGCGTTAGCAGATAAATTCTGAAGCTAGAGTCGTCCTCGGGGTGTCGGATATATGCTCTTCTTATGGCGGTAATGACTGCAATAATACAGCTTATGGTGTAGAGAAGATGAAATACGGCGCCGTCCTTGATGAGGATTGACATCAAGCGGTGGTGCAAGGGTGCTCGCTTAGCCTTGTCTCGCTCATGTAGCTCGTTTGGAACAGCTCCAGTTGGAATGAATGTGAGGAACTCGCCGCCTAACCATGTAGGCAAGATATATGTTCTGAGTTGTGTTATGGTGTGGTCTATAATATATTGTTAGCGCTATTTTCAAATATGGTTATGGAGCACTTACATGGTGCCATCCAGATATCATTGCATAAGTCCAGCATCGAAGCTTTATACCCCGTCATGACGGCAATATGGCACCGAAGAAGCCAAAAGCATATGAAAGAGACGCAAGAAGCTTGGGTCAATACTTTCAGGTCGTTCAGATTTGAGTAGGCGACCCAAGGTATATCGAACATGATGAAAAGAGGAGCGGTGAAGAGGCCAAGCGTTACTACGGGTGAGGTGACGGATTTGAAGGGATGGTAGAGCCAGTAGATCCGTTGGATGAAAGTCATGCCTTTGACCGAATCGCCAAAAAAGCCGAGGTTCATCGCAATGCCGATTTGCAATCCTCCTAGTTTCTGAGCGAAAAAGTCAGTAATAAGTTCCCTGTAGCAGTTCCTTGTAAACATTGAGGACGAACCCATCTTCTGTGCTGCTTTAGATGGCCATTATAACCGTCAGGTACCAGCCCGAACTGTAAAGACTCCGAAACAAACGCCGCATTCCATCCCAGATTTGAGATGCCATTTGAACAGTGGACATCTTCCCCAATTGTACTCATGGGAAATCCTCCCAATTGATCCAAGGCGCAGCGTCTCATGACCCATCCTGAGCCAGTACACCAAGCTGCGTTGACCCTGTCTTTAGCAAACTCTTCCATTTTATTAACCAATGTCTGAGACTGGAGCAGCGGGTCGTTTTCCGCATTATTGTAAAATGTCTAAAGTTGATTAGTTCATATAATTTACTAAGTACCCTACCAATACTTACAGCTGCAGGGCAAGTGAATCCGAGTTTGGCATCCTCAATCAGATGTGGTATTTGAGCACGTAGTAACATCCTTGTTGGTATCATATCTGCATCGAGTCCAGATGTAAATTGAGAAGGTCCGCCTGAGAGTGTCTGAGTGAACCTCAAAGCATGGTTGAGATTTCCTGCTTTGTGGCGATCATTTTTTCCTTTGATCCGCGAGGTGTAGAATAATTTCTGTTCCTTGTCACTTGCGGCCATTTTCTCGACTGCATCTTTCAATTCCTGAGAGGCTCCATCATCTGTGACGATGACTCGGAACTTCGACGACGGGTAGTCGATATTAAGAGCTGCTCGCACCGTATCCAGAATGACATCGATGTCTTCTTTGCACGTTGTAATAATGACGTCTACTGATGGTGCAGAACTTCCCAGAAGTCTCAAGTGAGGTCGTGGTGTTGAAGGAGTGAGGAGTGTGATCGTATCTATCAAAGCCTTCAGGAATGCTGGTGCTGTGAAGTGTTAGAACGCTGCACAGAAGAACGATGAAGTGCATATCTTACCTGTGCAGAAGAGGTCGAGGAGAGAGAAGAAGATTCTGGCATTCATGCTCTGCCCATGAGCTTTTAACCTCAACAGTAACGTGAATTGGAGCCTCCAGTAAGCATAGGCAGAAAGAACAGCAGCCAACGCAGTGACAGGAAGAAGCCTGATGGTTTTTCTAGCCCACTCAGTAGCGTACATTTCATCTTCCTTGTCTTCCTCGACTTCGGTGATCAGAAACTTTTCGTCGAACGAGCGGCCTCGAACAGTCCTTGTATATTCGGTCTTCTCCTTTAGAAAGGGGTTCATTTTGCTTTCTGATGCGTATCCGATGCGAAGATGGCCGTGATCTGCTTAAACTTCCTGATGAAAAACTTGAGAGAAAGGGCAGGTTATGAAAAAAAGAAAATATAAATTAACATCAACGACATATCTTGAAAATACAAATAAAGTCGAGGACTTTTTATCTTACAAAGCAGATAAGGGTGTCGCACTGAGCCCGAGGTCCATGCTTACTGTTCTCTTCCCTGTTGCTTGCTTGACTACCAAACTTTATCTTTCATCTGTAGACGGGGTAAAGTATTATACAGTTGAAACGTCAAGAAACGCATACTTACTATACTCGTGCTCTCAGACGTAGTAGGCTTGGTGCAGGTTTGGGGGCAGTGGCGAGCCTTATCGTGGACAAACATTTCGATACGACAGTCTCCTTCGCTAAGCCTAACACGGAGTTTCTGCCCGCAAAAGTACGTCTTAACAAGTTGAAGGTGGAGAATCTAGAGGTACAATCTAGCATTGTCATTTTTGTTTCTCCTAGCGTTGGAGTTGCAGAGCTGCAGGCTAAGGATGACACGTACCACCTTAGTAACCCGTGACACCTTACCCAGGAGCTAGCTGGGAGAGCACACTGCACTCTTTCTACAATAGGATCAAACTGAACAAGTTCGGGGACTGAGCGAGAACGCTTCGTCACCTGTAGTTGAGCATTCTTGGCTCATATGCCGGAAATATAGACTAAATTAGGTATGCAGGTAAATGTCGTAATTCTGCTCCTGATAGAATCAAGACAAGACATTGTACTATGAGTACGAAGCTTTTACCGTCTGATATTTGTCTTGGAGTATATTGCTTCGAAGTTTTGATAAAAGTCTACTGCTTCCAAACGATTTACTCACGGCCCTTTGTCTCGGCCTTCCTGTCCCACGGTGCTGGGTAACCGGGCTTGTACACGCGGGAAATATAGAACTACCGTGCACCCTGCGAGGGTGGTCAGGCTGTCAAACACAAAACTTCAGATAGTCACAGATTCAACTTTTAAACTTTACATGTTCCGTAGTTACGAACTTCTGGCCCACACGAGTACTAGTCCCAAATTTCATCCGTCTTCCACTACTTCTAGAATAAAGTTTAAACAGGGAGTCGCAGCGTTACTCGGGGTGCCAGGAAGTTTCACGTAGTCGGTTATGGAAGCGGAGCAACACATGTCTTGTACCTTTCGTACCATCTAAACATTTTTAGGCCACTCGAGGATTGACCGGAGACATTTACGGTGCAATCTGATTTTGCATTCACGTCGGAGTAGTTGAGACTCTTGAGTACTTGATATTTTCTATTTCGTAGAGGGTATGAATACTCAATTGCTTAGCGACGACATCCGCAAATCGCGTGTTGCTGTAAACCAAGAATATCTGGCGACGAGACTTGCGCTAATAAGTACAGCTTTTCATGGCATTCGAAGAATAAAATCCTTCATAGTATCGTTGCAAGTCGGAGCGAGCCTCAGTAGAACTTTAAAATATGGGAGTATAAAGTTTTGCTACTGTCTTGTCAGTGATCGTACCAAAGTTTGGCTAATGGGTCGTGCGTAGCCCAAACCTATATTCCAAATTCGATATCCCTGTAAGCCTGTCAGAACGGGATAATTAGGTGCGAGCACCAGGAGGGGATGGTTTCATCGGAGTTGGCGCGTGGGCGACTTTAGTTCTACCGATCTGCCGAGCAGGATCCCTCGGATGTGACCAGCTCGCTTAAACTGCGGTTTAATGAGAAGAAGATTGAGAGACGTTTCCCCAGCATGGTAAACATTTCAATGAGCTTTCCCAGAATTTCGAGGCCATAATTCAAAATGATGGCTAAGGCGTACTATCATAATACTACTTCTTTGTCCCGAAAGTTGCAATACCTAACATTCTTTGCAGTTTTCTTGCTTGTCATTCTGTATTATACACACGAGACTTTAAGACTCGGGTTGCATGGTGTCTCTGCTTACAGAGAGGAAATAAATCCCACGACAAATGCAACTCTGCAATTCCAGAAGGTAATTGCTATAAGCTTGCCGTCACGAACAGATCGCCAGGATGCTTTGACGTTGATGTCATCACTATCGGGTTTAGAGATAGAAATTGCGCCCGGTATCCGGGGAGAAGATGTGCTGGAGAAGACTATTCCAAAGGTAATCTTACTCAAATTATTACATTGTGGTTTATCTGCTAACATACAACCCTTTATAGGACACAGGCGCAGAAATGAAGCCTGGCTTTGCTGGAAGCTGGCGAGCACACTTGAATGTTATGAAGAAGTAAGTTCTAAAACTCAACATCTGCATTCATACAGTTATGGGGTGAATTTTGACTAAAAAAGTGTGAAAAGAATTGTCGATGAAAAGATCTCGACTGCTCTCATCATCGAGGATGATGTTGACTGGGATATTCGAGTCAGAGAGCAGATGGGAAGAATCCTGAACGCTTTCGTACTTGACCAGCAAAGAGCTAAGTCTGTACTTGTACCAGAATGGGAGTAAGTTCCACCACACCTTTTTATCATACTTATATGTGAGCTAATATATGAACAGTGTCCTATGGTTAGGCGATGTTGGGGAAAGGTGAGTGGCAAGGTTATCACAGAAACCAATTAAATGATTAACTCGTGTAGATTTCCTAAAGATGATGACCGTAAGGTCGTTTTCAGCGATCCCACAGTCCCAGCCCATGAAAAGCTCAGTCCAGGATTTGACTCTGTGAAAGGCTTGTCTGAACATGTCCGTGTAATTCACCCGACTGATTTTCCAGTATGCACTTACGCGTACGCCGTAAGTTATGCTGGAGCACAAAAGATCCTGTAAGACCAAATTGAAGATCCTTTTTGCGCGAAGAGCTGGCTAACATACTCCCCATAGTTATCATGCAGGCCTTGACAGACTTGTCGCCAATTTTGATACCGATCTGGCAAATAATTGCTGGTTGTACATGAATTGTCTGAGCATTACACCACCACTTTTCCACTATGATAGAAATAAAGGTAAGATATTTATTTTCCTCTCGGTGAATACTTTTCTGATATAGCGTGAAACTCCAGGACTTGAGAGAGATTCAGATACCGACCCAGCTGCATTGAAGCACAACCGAGAACCAGGCAACTATCAAGTAAGCATTATCCGCACCTCAGGTTATTCTGTGATCTTGCTAAAATGGCAAAGAACGTACAACAGTCTGTTCGAATAGCTATGAAGGAAAGATTCGGGCACAAAATACGAGAGCATAGGGAATGGAGAGATCCTTCGGAATATAGCCCGTATTTTGTAGAGGCTATGGATCTTCCAGGACAATGAATGCCGAACCATATCACAAGGCTATATAATAGCGATATGAAGCTATTTACAGAAGATTACATGATAATACTGCCAACGAAACTTGACATCTAAGAAAGCTCTATGTGATTGAAAACATATATTTTCAGTAATGGAATACTTTGACAGTATTTCTATCAAGACGGTACAAGAAGCTGATAGACGATTATCACGTCAAAAGTAAGAACAAACATAATTTTGGGCCCAAGATTCTTATTTACTTATTCTGAATACTGATGTACAGGCTCTTATCGAGGTCATTTACTTTTATTACTATGAAACCTCTTTCAGTAGAACATCGCATACAGATCAGTTTATGTTGGATACACGCATATGTATATACGTCACTACAGTTGTCTTTACTCCAGAGAGGCCAGCCAATTCAATTCCAAAGCACTTGCATTACAACTCAGCATTTTGAGTCTAAATTTGAAGCGTCCAGGTTGGTTGATAGAAATGCCTAGAGATTTAGAGAGTGAAAGTATTACTGTCTTCTCTATAACGCATTGCGCGAGACCACAAGCCAATGATGATAGATGAAAGAGAGAAATGGAAGAGTCTAGTAAAAGCTTGCTGGGTGAATCGAAAAAGCCTCAAAAAGAAAGACACCTCTTATCCTCTTTGATATCCGGAACCGTTTTCCTTAGCTTGCGGATTTGATATGAGAATCAAAAATAGCCTTTGGTTAACTCTATAGTCTTTACGGATGGAGAATATTCACTCGCGGTATACCACTCGTCAACAGGTTTGTTGTAGCAGATTTCATCAAACACTACCCATTTTGCAATTGTTCGTGATTAATTCTCCTTGTATAGATTGCGGTGTCTCCAGTGAATCTTTCTAGACCTCCTATCCAAGATACTGAACCGTAGCCGGCTTTAGGAAGCATTACCAACCCTTGTATAGCTACTCACGTAACCGCGGATGTTTTATAGACCCATGGGTAGCCCAATACCCACCCATGGGGAACACCACAAGCTGGGTACCAATGGGGTTGAGTGCTTACCTCGATATTTACCTTATCTAATCATTTAGGCTTGAGATAAAGGCGTGTTTCTATTCGGATCTCTGTTTAGAGAGCGTTCTAGCTGTGTATATCTTAGTCGCTAGAATTACGAAAGTCAGCATCGCCATATAAGGCATACGCGTTTGGGAACGGCATTTTCACCTTGGTCTTTGTCGACAATTTGGAAGTTGAGCGCGTCCACATCATATTCGTTACTGTGCAAGAGATGGAAAATACTACGTGCTGCATTATACGCCAAGATATATGTCGAGTTGTTAAGCAAGAAAACTGCTCAACGAAAGCAATGGCCTTGTTTTGGTTGGTTAGGTTGGGTGCCTGAGGGCTAAGCGAGGCTACCACCGAAGGGGTTCAAATATTAAAATAATGAATTTTGCTGCAACATGAATGCGTCTGTGGGCTAGGGGTCCAGAGCGGACTTTGGCGATGATCCCACGTATAGGCGTCTGAAAAATCAACTAACAGTTGGTTTTGGGTACATATCTTGATCGCTCATCTCCTCTCACGAGGTATTTGATATGCTATTGTTTTGCCATTTTGAACCTTTTTATTTTTCCTTGTCCCTTTTTCTTTTTGCCATCTCAGTGTATTCAATTGAGGCTTTTCGGGCATCTTTGCCTTTTTTTGTTCGGCTTTCGATGTTATGGAAATTTCTTTTGGCGCAGTGTAAACAAGCTAAGGTAAGCGAGGCCCCCCCTTTAACCATACCTGAGCGTATCCAGAGAGAAAGAGTTGCCTTTTAACATGTTTACCCTGAGAAGACACCTCACGGTTTTCTTGAGATTTTTATACATTATATAATATGGATGCTTTCATATGGTGTAGTCAACGCTTTAGTGATTGTATAGTGTTGCGTGAATTCGAGCGCCAGCTTAAACGTTCTCAAGTTCATCCTCCCAGCCTTACTGGAGATTAGTGAATCCCTCCCTACACGTGCTTCCACATACGCGTTTAACTTGGAGAAATTTTGTTTGATTTTCCTCTCACTTCCTCATACGAAGACAACTTTTTGTTAGCTTGCTTTTGTTGCTATTCAAATCCAACTTGCCACTTGCTACCAGACAATCTCCCACAATGCCAGGACATCGAAGATCTCATCAAGGCAATATTGCAACCCCGCGCCAAATGGTGATACCCTGGATCCGAGAAACCGTACCACTGCTCCATGGTATTCTTGCGGACGACATACGAGAAGTATGCAGGCTGCAAGGCTCGCCAAGATAAGGAAACCGGAAAGATAATGCTCGCCGCATTATGAACCGTGAGTTCTTTTCAGTCTGTAAAAAGCGAATCTTGGCTGACCTGAAATAGAGATCGAGGTCATGTGGACCAACGGCGACCATGCAAATTACGGTCGTCTTAGAGCAATGCTCATTCACCACGCGCCCGCCAATTCTCTTCCTCGACCGGCTGCAGCTTTCATACCAGTCTTTATCCCTGGTCTCAACCAGCTTCCTCCTGGTGTGCCATATCCAAGTCACCCAATTAACTCAAACGGAGTTCTACGCCGTGGTACATACGTCAACGCAGCAACCAGCACTGACGACCTCGACGTTCCTCGGAATCTGAAGTGGTGGCACCGAGCACCACAGAACCCACCTCGGCGAATACTTCCATACTACAAGTTCCTAAGGGACATTAAGGAGCTTAAGCGCCAGGAGGCTGCTGCAGGAAGGGATGGGAAGTAGAGGGTATCCGTGGCGTTTTGGGAGGGCCCGACAACTAATATCAGAGGCGTTGTTCAGTGCGGGTATCCGTGTGCAAGCGTACTGGGACTGCTTTTAGCGTCTGTCATGTTTTCGTGCCGGTGTTTTTCAATCTGACTTCGACAATTCGATTGTTGGGGAGTAACAATGGTGCAAGGTCTTTTCGGCTTTCACACTTTTGTGATTGAACCACTGTCGCTCTTTTATTTTTGTCCAGGCTTATCATTTGGAACAAAGTCACAGAAACAGATTATGGCGTTATGGGCGCGTTATAGGTGTGCTGGACAGAAAGCACGTGGATAGTGAATGTAGATAGAAGTATGGTCTTAATTTTGGCTGTGTGGAGCTATCGCACCAATTGAGTCCTTTTTAAAGAGAGGTAGCATTTTCGTTTTACTGTTGAACGAAGGAGTATTTTGACACAGCAACTATTGGTTGTGAACAGTGCATTGTGATCTCTCCTTGAAGTTGCCTTGACGACTTTGTTCATAATTCTAGGTATTAAGTGCTAGTTCTGCAAGAGAAAGGTAGAGAAGAGTACTCAATTCAAGGGTGAACACCGTCTTTGAGAACCGCCCATTACAAGCCGCTCACAAACTAAATCCTCCTACCAGAACGTCTGTTTGGCATTATTCTCTGTCTTTAGCAATAACCTTTGCACCTTTTATCTTGTTTGCTTAGATGTGCGCCATATAGCCTCAAATATCTTCCAAGTCACCGAGGCGAGTTCATGTAAGCGCTGTGCAGCCACCAAGATCACATTTGTCTTCGCATCAGTCAGCAGCAATTGACAGAACAATACATAGTGCTGCTATCTTGCAACCATGAGTTCACCTTGCCAATGAAATAGAGAGGGAAAGCAAAGAAATAGGTATTAAAACTTGACAGGTCGTCATCACTTTTGAACTGTGCACAAGGTACTAGTCAGCATCCTTCGTGACCCGACCGCTTTGAAGGCCTCAAAAACACCGACCAAGACATAACAAAGCCATGGCGGGAAGAAAATAAGAACAGCCAGTGACTTTGGACGATGGGAGGATGTTTAGAGAGATTAAATCAACATGATCCTTTGTTACGCGCTACATAAGTAGTTACTATCTTCTTCGCAAGGCCAAACATTCAAAGATACTCGCACATACTTATACCATGAGACCTCTAAAACCTCTATTGCATATCAGCTTGAGCACAAAAGTAGAAAAAAGCTGTTGGGAACACATTGTTGCCACTTCGGACTGGTCACTAGCCATAGCCTCGTGCATTACTTGGCAAAAGATTGTACATGACTATACATCATGAGTTGTAATTTAAATATATCACAAGACAATTTTCGGATCTCTGTATTGTATACGTTTGGCGATAGCTCGCTGAAACATATATAGGCGCAAGTTGCACTTTTCAATATCTTGTCAAGCCTGAATACATTTCATTCTAGTTTCACCTAAGCATAGCAGCGCTTTCTACCATAAGTGCCCTGTGATTACAACTCGGAGTGGATTGCTTTCAACAGCAGATTCAACCACATGAGAATGGAAAGTTAAGGGGGGTGCTCGTTAAACACTGCAATAGAAATTGGAAACTTGCTAACTTTGAACCTGTAAAGTCTGTTTAGACACAAGTAATTCTATCTGAGAAACTATATCAAAGAATCGAGGTTATTAGAGAATGGTACTTTGTCATGCTTTACACAACGCATAATACTCCTTGGTGTGAAAGGTAACCTCGATGGCATGGGTCATATTGCAAAGATATCACGAGAGTGAGTGTAATCCTAAACTTTAGGGTTTCTTTCTTCGCTCACTTTTCTGTCTCTGTTTGCTATATCTCCGAGGGAAGTGCAACTCTGGATTTGTAGCTTACATTTTGTGCTTTGCCATTGTTCCTTTTGACTACGATATTCAATAGCCTTTTACACGGCATGTTTCAAGAATCAAATGAGGAATATACAAAGAAAAGCTTGTTCAAATTCACCGATTCGGTGGCAAGAAAGTGGTGGCTCAACTTCCATCACGTGTTTAGTGTTTAGCCCAACCCGAGAGACTACTGAGTGGGCTTTCAATCTAGCTCGTAATCGCAACGCTACATGTTGAAACGACGGATTCGATTGGATATTTGTCCACCTTTAAGCCTCCGGAGATGTATTATTTGAGTAAATTCCAGGGCGGTCTTCGATTCAAAAAAAGACACGATCTTGAATGTGAGCTCGAAGCCGATTTGTCTTCCTCTTTTGAGTAGCTTTTACGGTTGCAGCTCTTTGGCTGTCAGAAGTAATGGGAAGAATCATAACCGGGTTCTTGAGTTGCAAAGTATTCAATAGCATGGAGCACCTGCTTACTCGCAAATGTTTCCTGCGTCATGGTCATGATCCCTATAAGATCACGAGACAGAAGACCGCATCCACTGTGTTCGTGCTGCTCGTGACCGGGTCATGGCAAGAGGTTGCTATTGTGATCACATCTTATGCAATGTTAGCTGCCACCTACCCTGATTCAAACCCCGTCAACTATATCAAGACAGAAGACTTTTTGTCTTGTACAAAGAAGCGTCGGGCCTGAACGTGGAGTTCTGAAGGGACGTACTCCGTACTCCGTATTCCGTGTTCGGAACGGAATCTGCTTCTGCTCCTAGCGCCTCTTCTGGAAAAGGGCGGTTGCCGAGATGACACACCAGACAGTGGTGGCGGCCATCAAGCAACAGAAGTTTTTGTTTCTCCATTGCACAGCAGCATCACTGATGCTGTCGCTAAGTCTATTGCTTATGCAAAGGAACGCATGCGTTTCTCAGTGCTCAGCCGTGTTCTGAGCGCTGATTTGCTGAATATAACGAGGCAGAAGCACCCTACACCGTTTATTCTGGCTATCGACTGTAGGTGTACGCTAGATGCTGTGGCTGTTGACAGATGGCAAGCCTAGATTGTTTGCCCAGGAAAGGGGTTGAGCGTCGTGCAAGCCAGGGGCTTCTAGCAAGAATGATAGTCTTCTAGTCTTCCATGGCACAAGAACCGTTTCGCTCTGGCACATCGTCATCGGTATGATGCAGGTGGAAGGATTGTTGTGGTATCTGCGATTGTTGGTGAAATTGCTGTTGTCCACATATGCCATTCTGCAGGACTCCTCCATGCCTATTATACGAAGCGGCTGGCAGCTTCCTCTGGCAGGACGTGTCGACACGTTCACGGGAGAGCTCTTTAGCCGTCAACCACTATAAAAAGGTACCGTACCTTATGATGGCTGGGGGACAGTTGGTGGTGCGGGTCTCCGTTCTTGACTCGTGGAAGCTCTGTAAGCCTTAATCCTTGGTGGCGCAGGTACTGTATGGCTGGTGCAACTATCCCGTCCTTGGTCCCAATCATCGTCCACAAACGATTGGTGGCGGATATCGTCCGTAGAAGTGAATCTTGACGGCACACAGCATCCCTGTTTACAGATACAGTATTAGTACCGCCAGGAACTTCATCCAAGGAGGTGGGTAGGAACACACCACCTGGCTTTTATCTTCTCTTTGCGATACCATATCTTGACGACCATCCGCCATGTGCTGTTGACTTCCCTCTTTCACAACCTTCGGAATCGACAAGTCCCCGAGACGCTTTCTCCTCTGCAAAGGAAACCTACAGCAAGACAAACTCAGCGCTGGATATTTGCATGTGCTTGCGTGCTTTGGCCTAGGACCTTTCTCCGTAACAACGTTTCTGTCTGGGATCCCAACAAAGGAAAACACCTAGCTTGAAAAAAGCTTACATACACTTTGACAATCGGATTCGCGCCTGATAAAAATAGTAATTGGAGCAACACAAGTCTCGCCGGTACTATCTGGCACACCTTACAATAAGTGGCCATGGAAAACCCAATAATCTTGCCGATCCATGGTGCTTTTTCGAAGCTTGTGCAGTCAGTCACAGTGTTAGTTTCAGTAACTCGAAAGAAAGTGTTCATGTCCAACACCATGCATTTGTTAAATGACAAAGAAGCGACTGGTTTGTCTTCATCACATCTAGCATCTACCGCTCATTCTGACGATACTTAAGATTCCGTGACCCAAGCCCACCCCAAGGAATCTATTTGTATAGGACCTCACTCTCTTCAAGCACTATGAATTTACTGAAAACCCAAGCAGTGACCTCTTCAGAGGAATTAAGATCAAACTCTACAATGGGGAAATCAAATGCACCATCAGGTAAACATCACCCTTGGCAAATCTCCACAATGTTGCTGACAGAATAGTCTGCTCTGTATCCACAAAGGCAAGTGAGAAGAAGGAAGTCAAAAAGGAACTTGGCATGCTATCAAAAGCCAAGAGTTGGTTGTCCACGAAAGAACCCTCCGCAAACGCCTTTGAAGAGTTCAGAAAGAACGAATTGAAGAAGGCCAAAGTTACAGACAAAGACGACCACGAGCAAACCACTGCAAAGCTTAAGATTCCTGCAACAAAACTTCCCACAAACGCTATACTACCGACCTCAGGCCCTGAACCAGAACAACTACATTGGCAAAAGCTTCAGGAAAAGAGATCCACACCACCGGGAAGCTCCTCTGGAAGTGTTTCTGGAAAATTTGATAGAGAAACAAATTCTCCCACAATCAAGACAGACGCTGCCTCCTTCCGATCCGCCATCATGAGCAAGAAGCGACCAACAACTTCGGACAGTGGAGTCACCCTGTGCACAACAAGAACACCAAAGTCTTCTGTCAGTACCCTCACATTCAAAGATAAGATTTCTGGGCTTGTTGCCACAAATTTATCCGTCTCAAAACCTCTTGCAAGATGCAAGTCGTTTTTCTCGAGATCCACGTCTACAAACCGCGCTCATGAGTCAGTCGACTCGGAGCCAGTTGCTTCAGATTCCAGATCGTCCCAGCCGGAAGGTGCTGCAACGCTTGCCAGAAGCAAGTCGGTTGTCAACAAGTCAAGTCGCCTGCTCAGGAGTCGCTTGGTAGAAGTAAAACTGTCATCGACAAGTCTTCCAAGGGCAAGATTTGGGATTTTGATAGCTTCCATGCCGTTCGTCCTATTGCTTCCCCCTTGCACTTCCGCCCCAGACATATACTGACGAGAGATCACAGGGAGGAAACAAAGATGAGCCAAAGGGACAGTGGGTGACACCAGACGACTGGTGAAGACCTTCAATAGTGCCGAAGATAACACCCCCGAGGAAGCGCAAATTCGTCACGAGAATTGAGTGGGCTGAGGATCGTCAACTTGGAGATGGTACTTGGGAAGCGGAACTTCCCTTGGTCACAAGAATACACACTCCATTGTGAGATTGGAGGACTATGGTTCTGAGGCATTCTTCTTTCGCAATGTATGAATATACCCTGTCAAAAGGCGTTTAGTGGAGTTTTCGTTGCGTCTTCAGCGGCATGGGGTGGAGTTTTGAGTCCGCCTTCCAGGATCAAGATTGTATGAATTATGAAAAGTGCTATGAGGTATCTCCAGACTGATTGGCTCACCAATTCCAACGAATCAAGTGGCCTACAACCTTTCGTTGCGGAAACAATGTGAGGAGTCATTTTCGGGAGCTGGTGCCAATAAATCTGTTGAGTGTTTACCCCGTCATATTTGAAGATAGCCATCCTCGCTTAGCAAAGCGACCAAACAAGTGGCACCAGAGCTCACATTTCTCTTCAATAGAATCAGATCTAAAATTCACGTACAGAAACGGTATTGTTCCAAAGCCACATCGCCCAGACAACGCTGCCATTGAGAAAACCTGGGGTAAGCCCCACATGCGTCAGCCCATTTGCTGACACATCCACACTTCGGGCCGGATTAACACAAAACGCCTAAATCAGCTGCATCTCCTCGAGTCCTGAGTGATAGGTACCTAAATAAATTATTGAGACATTACATTGTCGTGTGAGCGACTTGCGCGAACCTGACGACTTGTCTCTTGTCATCACGACGTGAAATACACCCTTTGTGGTGGGCCCGTTCAGGGCAAAGGTCGCGCATTGTGACATGTGCATGTAGAGTTTCCTGTTGCTCCTGTGGTTGCTGTGAGGACGAGAAACTGATCCGTGATTTGTAGAGACGAGAGACCTCCATAGATGTACACCACCTACTACCAGTCTACTACGAAGACGTCTACGTCTTATGCCGCTCGTTAATGACCTCCAATACTTGCTGAACGAATCGTCAAAACCATCTGCGACTGGAGAAAGTGTTGGAAGGCCCGGGCTGGCGTTGTCCACGGGCAAGGCTGTGCAAGAAGGGTCAATACTTTTGGTCTGCAGGAAGGGTTGATGTGCTGACTTTTAACGGTATGCCGTTTCGAAATTCAGTGCCTCGAGCGCGGCCTGGTGCGATTTGAAGCCTGCTGATGATGTCGTCGTCCCACTAGATCTCTTTGCTTCGCAACCTCGACATATTTCCACCACTCCAACACCTGCAACCTTGCTCGAACCACATACCAACAACCCTCCTAGCTCTTTCAAAATGGAGGATGAGGCCACACAGCCTGGTTCGTCCCATACTTCCACTTTAACTCTTTCTTCCCCTCTTTGCAGATCCCTCCAGCGTTCGCCGTCCTCCAGTGTACTTCGTCGCCAATTCGCTCGAACCGCCAAGATACCAGACTTTCGGGAATCTGAAGAAGCTTTGCTTGACTCTCCAGAGTGTTTTCTAGTCGAGACGTCAAAGATGGAGATGCGACTCGAAATACCAGATTCCCAAGAAATTGAAGAGGATTGGCTTGACTCTCCAGAGCGCTCTCCAGTCGAGACGTCAAAGGTGGAGATGCGACTCGAAATACCAGACTCCCAAGATTTTGAAGAGGATTGGCTTGACTCTCCAGAACGTTCTCCAGTCGAGACTTCAGAAGTGGAGATGCAAGATGAGAATCTAGACGCTCAAAAGTCCCAAGCATCATTCAACGTTGCATTTTATCAAGTCCCTGAAGATTATATTGACGATCCGTACTATGTAGCCACGCAGATCGTAACAGACCCACGCCGCCTTGGGCAACACGCGTCCGAACTCGACGACGAGGATATTGCAGATGTTTTCTGTATTCTTCATCCAGCGTCGCCTCCAGCATATCAAGCTGCGGGGGTCATCGCTGAAACAACTCCTCGATATACTATCCCCATCAACAGCGCGGAGGTAAGAATCAACGACAGAAAAGGTGGTCCAAAGACTCCAGTTGGAACCGTCGACCTTACATCTCGTGGCATTGTCTCCTGCGATATTGCGCTAAGACTTTCTGCTCCGCTGAAAGACCCTTTGGGGGGACATGTCTTTGGTAGAAATCCCGTTCGGTGCGACTTTGTCTTTGGTCACCAGGATCCTGTCAAGCGAATCAGCAATGTTCATTTCCGAATCTACATCAATGAACATGGCATCATCATGCTAGAGGACCAATCCACCAATGGCACTGCAGTAGATGGCACACTACTTCGAGCAAAGGAAAAGGAGAATGGTCATCACTACCGTCAAACTCTTCAGCATGGATCGATTATCACCATTACAATGACCCCACCGGATGAGGATTATAAGTTCTTCGTTCGAATCCCTCAACGAGATGAATATGACGAGGATGCCTATCAGACAAACCTTACCGACTACTTCATCCGTAGGAACCACTACGCTGCTGAAAAGAAGCTGAAAGCAGGTATTAACAAGAGAGAACCGGTAATGTTGGCTTACACCCTTCCATATATAATAGTGCTCATAGTTCTCAGCCTAATTTATTTCCTACGACCCAATCCACTTCTCTTTCCATCAAAAAAGAATGGAAGGGAGGACTTAAGTATAACAAGATAGGATGTATCGGAAAAGGCGCATTTGCAATTGTGTACAAGATCACCAGCAAGTACGATGGTGTGCCCTTTGCAGCCAAAGAGCTAGAAAAGCGCCGGTTCATGAAGAATGGTATACTTGATCAGAAAGTCGACTCGGAGATGAGAATCATGCAAAAGATTCAACACGTAAGCCACCTTTCACCGTACCCATGAGCATGGCTAACAGCAACCAGCCAAACGTTGTCAAATATATTGAGCACATCGACTGGGAGGACCACTTGTACATCATCATGGAGTATATTCCTGGTGGTGACCTCGGAAGCCTCATTGCCGAAAAGGGACGTCTTCCAGAACTAATGGTCAAGACTATGACTCTTCAACTCCTTGATGCTTTGAAGTACCTCCATGGGCTAGGCATCACGCATAGAGATATCAAACCAGACAACATACTGATCTCCACCCTTAATCCACTTCATATTAAGCTGACCGACTTCGGCCTTTCGAAGATGGTTGATACTGCAGAGACCTTCATGCGGACCTTCTGTGGAACACTTCTTTACTGTGCACCAGAAGTTTACTCAGAATACCGCGAGTTCGATGTCAATGGTAAGAGAACTCTCCGAGGGAGTGCTCTTCCTCGTCATCGGTATGGCCATGCAGTAGACATCTGGTCCCTGGCCGGAGTCCTCTTTTATTCTCTCTCTGGATGTCCTCCGTTCCACGCCAAGAACGGTACCAGCTACCAGGAACTACTGACCTATATCATGAAGACTCCTCTCGACATTAGACCTCTGCAACGAGCCAACATATCAGACAATGGCATACGTTTCGTCCGGAATATGCTTCATGTGCGGCCCGAGCATCGTGCGACAATCGCTGAGCTTGAACAGTATCCTTGGCTCACCAGTGATAGCATAGAGACATCGATGGAAGTTGAAGATGATGATCAGGTGGATATGGTTGGTGATGGTTTTGTAGACGACGAAGAAAATATCGAGAAAGGAGCGTCGCAGCTAAGTTTAGGCGAGCTGCTCGAGAACGACGATGAAAACGAAGTTGACGTCGGATCAAGTGACATCACTGAACTTCAACCGCAAGTTGAAATTCCCAGCAGTTTCAATTCCAGCGAGGGTGCTTCCAACGAAGACCACGCCATTCCTCAGCCTGCCACAAACGGCGGCCGTTTGTTTGGCGAAGTTGCCATTTCCGCGTATGCGAGCTCTGACGCGATTCCTTTGTCTGCGCTCAATCTATCTTACGCAACCCCACAAGCACTTGAGCCCCGCCTACAACCAGACATGGCGGAAGATTCGGGACAATCTACAAAGACACAAAGTGCGTCTCCATCCAATATGTCTCAATTTTCTTCAAACCCGTACGCGGCCCTCGGCATAAACAATGGCGCATCTGTAGGCGAAATCAAGAAAGCATACGAAGATCTGGTCCAGAAGTTCCATCCAAACCGCAACAAGGATCCTACCGCACAAGCCAAACTCGCTGAGGCACAATCGGCATACGAATTCCTCACCAATTTGCGGAAGGCATCATGCGACCAGTCGGCCGCTGCGAATTTCAAGCAAGGAGAAGGAACAGAACAACCAGATCGAGAGCCACACAAGACACCTGCTGCATCCAGGCCAATGGCACCCCCTCCCCTACCCGTACCTACTATCGAAGCTGCACACAACTCGAGCAATGATTGTCGACGAGCTGAGAGATCATCTAGCCTTATGGGTGCCGAATCAATGGTTGGTCATCTGAACATGCACTCGGCTTCGAACAGCCCATCACCAGCTGCAGAGCGCTTAGCCTCACCATCTCCAAAACCAGCAGGCAGCCTGCGACGACCACGTGAGGAGGAAGGTGTCGAGTCATGGTGGCCCGCTGAAGTTCCCCCCCCAAAGAAGCGCAACACAGGTCGTTATTGGGACGGAAAAGTTACGAAGCAGATCTTCTGGGATCCTAAGGACAAATCTACTTGGCATCATGACTATCCAGACATGACTGATTCTCAGTACCAAGCTTTCAAGGAGACTGCTCGTGCGAAAGGAGAGGCATTTTCCCACGGCAATAGTTTCTTCCACTCAGCAATGCAGAGTTTTAGAAGCAGTCGCAGTCCCTCTCTTGAACCCCAGACGGCGGAGCGCGCCACGTCGGAACACAATAAAGACAATGGACGCCGAATTTTGATGAAGCGAGATGATCGGAAGCTTGGGGACGATACAGGTGCTCAGGAGAGACGCACAAAAGATAGAAATATGCCCTCAACTGCTCCAGGATCGGCTATCACAATAAACAACGGCCCAGAGATCACTCCTCAGCCTGCAGAACCGATCATCCTTCATGATATCCAGGGACCCAAACGCATTCTGGCACACTTCATCGCTACACCCGACTCTTCCCTACCCACGATTGCTCTAGCAGTTGTTGGTGCAATCATGACCTGGGGCCGAGCCTCTTCCAATACACATGTCTATCCCAACGGCCAGGAGCTAAAGATCCCAAAGCTCGCCTTCAAGCTACTTCTATTCAAACCGGGCTTCTACAGTGGAAACGAAGAAGAGCCGTGGAAGAATAACGTTGAAGATAAGGATCTAGCTTTCTACATTTCTTCTAAGGCTTCCGTCGGCATTTGGATCAATGGCGTACATCTTCGGCGTGCTGATAGTCGTGAAGCCGACACTGATTCCAAGTTTTGGGGTGAGCTTCGCCATGGGGATCTGGTAACTGTCTGGCAGCACGACCGGCGCCCGAACGAATTCACGAGATTCAGATTTGATTGTTTTTGGGGAAGGTCTAAGGAGCCTCGAACCCAGCCGTTCAAGCCACTTCCCGAAGGCCCTATCTCCAAAGAAATCGATCGCGTCTGTTTGGCCAAGGAGAAGACTTTGTGGCATGAGCGAGAACTAAAGGCGAAGGAGAATAAGAGACAAAAGGAGCTTGAAGGACGAACTACTGGACCTGCGCCAAAGATCGATCAACCATTCGCCGGATAGACGCCACTCACATGATCAACCACACAAACACACACATTTTCGGTACTTTGAATTTTCTGGCTCTCTATGGGGAATGGAAATTGGGGAGTACGGAAAGAGAAAATCATCACATTTTTGTAAGATTAGATACTAGGGAGTTTAGGCGATGATGATGCCCAGAGGAAGATTTGACATACACGACACAATGGCAAATACCCTCACGTAGCAGTAGCAATAGCAATAAAGAAACATTCAATGAGCTCCCTTTGCTATATTCAAAAATGGCAGTGCTGTTACTGCTTGACAAGTACGTTGCTATCAGTGTCTTACTGCTGGCTATGCCATTCCCAGCGAGATGACTGGGAGGTAAACAGCTGGGAAGGAAGATGGCTCGAGTCTTTGTTAGCCCTGAGTACGTTCAAACTTCTTTCATCCTTCCGACTCTGTACCGTTAAAGTTTTGTAAGTATTTCAGACCCATCTACATTTATACTCCTTCTGCAAACCCTTTGTTGGTATCCTTGGCCTTGACTCTTAAGTTCAGACATTCTTCGGTCACTTTTTTATTTTGGAGACAAGCTGATAGAGATAAAAAGGCGTATAAAGCATTCTATGAAGGAGTCGTCCTAAACTAAGCAAAATAAGGAAAGACCTGGCTCCAAGTTGTAACATACGCTCTGGGTGGCAAGTAACACAGACTATAAACCGTCTCACCCAACAAAAACAGTCTGGCAGCCATGTAAACCAGACCTGTGGTAAATCCCAAGATTCCAGCTTGAACTCTGACCTCTCCCTCGTCGACTACGAACTTCGGGCCCCACGTATTTTTGTGCTTCCTGAACAGCTTCTCGATCGAAGTCAGAATGATGGAAACGAGGAAGTAGATGGGTGTCGCGGCGATTATAGCTATGGAGCTGTACATCCAGAGCCAACGCTCGATAGGGGTGGGGAATTGATTATCCCAGGCTGCAAGATGAATGCCGCCAGCGAGAATGGAACCCAGGAGGATCCCAATGTCGAGAATTGCCATGTTTGATGGGAGGAACGGTAGGGAGTGTAGTTTGCGCGCGGGCACTGAGTCGTTCCAAACCTAGACCATATAAGCCAAGAAATGCAGTCAACGAAAGGGTAAGAGTTCTCACCGGCTCATCAGGCATATCTCTCTGTCTGAACTTATCACTATCAACCTGCCCAAATCTGTATCTCCAAAAGCCCGGCAGCCTGGGTTCAAAATTCAGCTCTTTTTCCAAATCCATATCCAATTCGACAACCGTTGCGATCCGAATACCCTGCGGCTTAGACCACCAAAGAGCATATGTAACCAGAGTCGTCGAGCAAAAAGCACAAGCGGTGATTTCCAACTGCGAAATAGGCAAATCGTATGCTTTGCGAAACAGCACCTCGATCACCATCCAGGTGACCTCGAAAACCGCCAGCATTTTGACGAATACATCGCCTTTACTCATCGCAACGATCATGTCTTTGTGGATATTCGGAAGCCGTGAGATTCGGCCTGTCTCGCGCAGTGTAAGAACTTCTTCACTGACAAGATGCTGCAACGCAAAGCCTTGCCCATCAGCCCTGATTCTCGCCGTACGCAACACGAACCCCCCCATATCCGCGTAGAACGCGTGTATCTTCGTCCACCCCTCAATCTCATCGATCGGCAACGCCATCCCATCAACCGTGCGCATCTCCCGTACACGAGTCATACTCTCGCGCGCGCTCATAAAATCACTCAATGCCTTGCCAAGCAAGAATTCCGGAAGTATAAGCGTCACGAGCATCCATTTCAATCGCGAGGCAAATACCTTCCATTGCCAATAGATCTTTCCGCGTATGCCGCGGCTTCGTCCGTCTCGTTGCTGGGGCACGTTCAGGTGTTGGATTGTCCAGATGCAGACGAGGATGCAGAGGATTCCTCTCCGGAGGATGTCGAGGGTTCCGCGGACGTTGGCTGCTGTGACGAAGTTGGTGGTTTCGTCAGGAAATGTGCATTCTACTGTGAAGTTCGTGAGGTGATTGGATGAGGTCTCGTTGGTTGGGGGGTGCGAGGTGAGGGAATTGCGGGGAGTGAAGATGGTTGGCATCATGCCGGAAAAGGGTATTAGGTATGTTTATAGGTTGGGTGTCTCTTGCATTGTGGTGGTTGTTCTCTTGGTGTTTAAAGGGCCTTCGTCATCTGGGGAGAGGAAGTCGTCGCTCCCCAACCTGGAAGTTCTCAAAACCAGCTAGCTACTTTGCTAAGGTGATGAAAAGCTGCTGCAGTTACAGTAAGTCTGTAAGTTGACAAGCTTTTGGTCCATCTGATTATTAATTTTTATTGATTCTCTTACAGTCATTTAACATCAAGTATTCATAGTCCTCCTAAACCTCCTCATTCTCTCCTAAACCTAAGTTATGAAAGCAAAGGCCAGTGATTCCTTCTTTAGTATCCCGCTACACCTTCTCGCACTGTCGGAGAATTGGCTTGTATTGGCTTGGCAGCGGCCTTTCCTTTCTGCCCTGCTACAATCTGAATGGATCCGTTGGTTTGAGATATTCAAAGCGCTGTTATGTGAAAACTTACGTCAAAGTTCTTCTTGACCTCCTTCTACACACTCTGATATGCAAGTGGCATGAACTTGGAGTAAATTGGAAACTAATTGTAGTAGGATTCGGGGTCTACGGTGATTTAATATGCGTATATGTGTTTCTGTATGAAGAAAAGCAATTCCATTCTA
This sequence comes from Pezicula carpinea, assembly GCA_026119845.1. NCBI lineage: Eukaryota > Fungi > Ascomycota > Leotiomycetes > Helotiales > Dermateaceae > Pezicula > Pezicula carpinea. Next base: position 482,412 of record JALRMK010000024.1, read on the forward strand.
CATTACACTTTCGCAAGCCATAGCTTTTGAAATCAAATAATCTAAGCTACGGAACTTTATAAGTCAATTTGGGTAACTGATTGAACTCGCGCTGGAAATGAGCCGGGTTGTTGTATACTGGATGACAAAATCGTCGCTCCTGCCCTCATGTAGCTGCATTTATTTCTCGTCAGTTTTACGCGAGCAGTCTTTTGACTTAGGCTTCTAGATTTTGAGAAAGAAACGCGGAACCAACGGTATGCAGAGCTCGATGTTGACAGCGATTTGATGATTGATACCATTCGAAGAGAAATTATCCACAACAGGCTGGTTTCTGGCCAAGTCATGTTGCAGTTCCAAAATCGTAAAAAGGCAGCTACTCGTCGAGCCTGGGCGACAATATTGTCTATTTACGAGGTAAGCAAATAAAATCAGCTCTGATCCACTGCTATGGTCCACAGGTTTTCATCGGATCCTGCGTCAAGACTTATAGAGTATACTATGCTTTTGTTGATTACTCTTGGCTAACTAAGGAACCACCTCGAGTCTGAGGCTATGCACTAATCAGCAGGCCGTTTTGTCTTCCGATACCGAACTTCACAATAACAGCCTCTTCCACCTTCGACCATTTCTAAACACTTATTTTCATCTCTTGTTCTCATTTCTCGTTTGCTTTTTGCTTGTTAAAATGTACCTTAAAATTCTGTTGATAAACTCCAACTTTTCGTACAAATTACAGAGAGAAATATTCTTACTCAACAATATCCTGCAACGCTAAACACTTCAATGCTTCTGAGCAATATCCTTCTTAGACCAATGTCCCAATTCAATCTCCCCACCGTCATCTACCCCACTAACCGTCATAAGCACCTCCCTCGTCTTCACAATCCCACTCCGGCTCTTCTCACCAGCGACCCTCTCCAACCCCCTAACCAACTCCTCCTCACTATCAGCAACTCCCAAACTCGCTCTACGACGTGGAGCATCACCTGAGCTGGTTACAACCGTATTATGTAAGGGCGTAGTGTGACCATAGACATTCGGATACATATTTTCGGGTTTTCCGGATCGACCAGATCCTGTGCCACGGATTGAGGTGAATTTGGGAAGGTATCGGGCGATGAGGGCTCGGAGGGGCGGCAGGCAGATACAGATTACTCCTACGTTTGTTTCGATCACTGACCAGAAACCGGAGTTCATATCGTCTGTTGTGGGTTGGTTGGTTAGTAAGTTTTGAGCTCGGCTATATTGTAAAGTTTACTGCGACTTACATGTGGTGTCGGGATTCTTTGCAGATTTCAAAGCAAACATGCGCATAATACTTGTGAAAGTAACACTGGTGCTCCGTCAGTTGGGGTAAATCTTTCTTCAAGATTAAGCAGTCATCCGGTTTGGGATGGTTTATCTTACAAAGCACCTAACGCAAAAACACCATAGAGCAAAATCTTCTCACTCTGTGCTCTCTGCAGCTTGTATACCATATACATGGGCAGGAAAAGGATAAAGATATCGGTGATAATGGAGAAGATAGCATTGGCATACCAGGCCTGAACAAGGTTATAGCAATACCCAGGCTTGGTTTTATGCCACGCCTTGTCGACCGGAACGCACTATTCAGGAACCCGGTGTTAGCATTACTTCTTCTTCAATACTGCAGGAGGATGAAGACTTCATTTGACAGTAGCGAGGTGGGTCTCAAGAGAAAAGACTTCTCGCATCACAACTATAGAAAAAGAAAACACTCTGGTAGAGGACAGAAATGAACTGGATTCACGGACTTGTAAAACGCCGGCTATGGATGTTGATAGTGTGAAGAGAGACACGATGATCAGAAGTGAGTGGATGGCGAGGCGGTACAGCCGTTGAGGCATGATTCGGAGGTAGAGTAGTAGAATTGATACTTTGTTCAGTGCTACAGTAAGCTTATACGTAATCTGAAAGGTCCAGTGTAGCTTCCAGAACCGGCATTAGTTGCTTCTTTTCAAACATGACTCTGATTTGACTTGGGACTCACTAAGAGACCAAGCTCCACTTGTTTTGCGGTCAAGTTAACTTTATGACGGCCCCATCCGTGTGATATAGCTACACATCAACAAGGTCAGAAATCCAAACACCAAAAGGTTGATGCTTGCTTATAGTTACTGACCAACGAGAGTTTGAATATTGCTAGAGAGTGCCATAAACTACTTCATTGTCAATTCACAAAGCGAACATAACCTAGAAAGATATCTTTGAGAAACAAACATACACAAGAAGCCAGCGCAGCCCAATCATCACTACCAAGCTGTTTGGCCAGTATCCGACTCCAGAAACGGACGAAGACGAAGCAGGGACAGATGATACAGAATATGATGCAGGCTGTCCGCTCATAGTCGGCATGGTGGATATCTGATCGATCGGTCGTCATTGTTGGAGGACAAAAATAAAATAGGTAAGTCCACGGTGATGTACGGTATGTAGCGTGAAGGCTTGGAATTAGAAGATGTAGCTTTAAAAAGTGGTTCTTGTGGTGTCTCGAGGGAGAGGTCGCGGGGAAGTCACTACCTACGACGAATTTCTGTGTAAACTGACAGTCTACAAGGATTGGTGTCCAGTAGATACAGTCCCAAGGGTCAATTATCCGGAAGTGTGTGTGAGATTTGGATATATGCCTTACAACCAACAGCCAAAATGCGGCGAGGTTGTTTTCAAGTGACATGGTAGAACTCTAATGGCAGGCTTCATACTCTGTACCTGGGTACTGATGTGCTTCGTACGTTACCTGAATAGTTAGAAACCTACACCAAAATGCTACTACACGGTACAGCTAATTGTGTATATTTCGCTTAGCTGACAGAACACAGGTCATCATGGTTCTTTATCTTCCGAAGGAGTAAATTTAGCCGCAAGCTCTCGATCGGATTCTTCAGGATCTTGTCCTGTATTTTGAGAATGGGTCATGTCTGAAGTACACTTGCTACTAATACCAGATGCTTACGAAGTCCTTCGTACTCCTGTTCACGGGAATAACAGCCCTACTCGTCAGCCAACTTCTCTCCTAATAAACGATACGGTCCCCCCTGCAATAGAATCAATCTCAAAACCGCCAACTTACCGACTGGCCGGTGCTCCCAGGGGTTTGATATTACCCCTGATATGCGGAGTTTCCGGGTACATTGCTTGGCTTTTAGCCTTGAAAGTGCTTGATAGGCGGATATACTAGAACGTTCATTCCGTTTCTTGGCTTTCTTCAACGTTCCTGGCGTCCTGCATATCTTTCCCAGCCAAGGTACGGTCAAAAGGTGGCGTGCTGTCACGATTGGACTTGAGGCACTAACGGAGTGTGCTCCAATTCAAGTGCTGCAGCCGAACTCAGTTTTACCTCACGATAAGTGAGTTTTGGGATTCCTAAACAATCTTTCCTTGGTAGATGTAGACAAATGGCCAAAGTCATATAAAATTGGTTGCACTTTAGCATTATATTTATTTACTGCAGGTTAAGCAGTCCTTTACAGATTTACATTCCCCCTCCACACCTCTTCCATTCAAGTGTCTACATGGAAAACAAAAGGCCTCTCAGATCTTCACATTCATTCATCCCAGCCACTCGAGAAGCGCTGCATGGAATGCAATGGGGTCCTCAACCTGCGGAGCATGACCAAGGTCAGGAAATTCAACCAACGTACAATTGGGAACCATAGCCGACACCTGCTTCCCCAAGATCTCATAGTGACCGAGCAACGGTTTAACGTCGTCCGGAGCCCACGCTTTCCCGATCGCCGTGTTGTCCTTATCGCCGACCATAAGGAGCGACTTCATCTTGAGGCTTGGAAGTTGGTAGATGATAGGTTCCGTAAAGATCATATCAGTGGTGAGAGCCATATCGTAAGCAAAGGTTCTTCCCTCTGGACCTTGATAAACGTCTAGAAGCATGGTGACCCAGATATCGTAGGAGGAATTCCACGTGCCGGAGTAATATGTCGCTTGCTGGTATGTCTTGATGGAGTCAAAAGTCGTGGCAAGCTCAGTCTGGAAGGAAATATCGATCTTTTGGTATGGGACTCCAAGCGCCTGCCAATCCTCCAATCCTAGCGGATCAACGAGAATGAGTTGATGCGTCTGATTTGGAAAATTGAGAGCATATCGAGAAGAGATCATGCCGCCCATTGAATGGCCCATGATTGTCGCGTTGGTAATGTTCAACGAGTTGAGAAGGCCATTGGTGTTTGTCGCAAGTTGGTGCAGAGAGAATTGATATTGTAGCAGCTTTGAGGACTTGCAGAATCCGATCTGATCGGGGATTATGACTCGGTAACCGTCTGCAGAGAGTACTCGAGCTGTCTCGTTCCATGTCGCACCGCAGAAGTTCTTGCCGTGTAGGAGCACGATTGGCCCCTTTGATGTTGTTCCATTGGCTGGTGGCACGTCCATGTATGCCATTGAGATATTTTGTTGTTGGGAGTTGAACTCGTAAAAGTGTACTGGCCATGGATACTGGAATGCCAGTCCTCCCGGTGCATCACCTGAAGAATTGGTATATGGAGCTCTTGAACTTGTTGAGAGAGCCACCAAGCCCAACAGGACAGACAGAAGTCGAGTGAAGGCCAGCATTGAAAGAGACTGAATTGATTTGCCTTGAAAGTCGATGGTCGTGCTTTCGATTCACGAGCCTGGCTACCTCCAAGTGCGCGGGACAAACGACTTGAAGTAAACAAAAAGTTGATCTGACAGATCTATTACAGAATCTGCGACTACGGACAACTCCAATTAGCTACTTTCATTCCAGCCTATCAGGCCATTGTCTCACGGGAATTACAAGGTCTCGAATGCAACTACTATAATACCTTGCTCATCCAGCCACGGCACCTCCCCTTGGTAGATACTACTCCGACCCCAGGGAAACAAGAAAAGATAACATTCCTAGTATTCCACTGCATCACTCCGAGTTCCTTTCTCTCCAGGCCCGGTGAACGCTTCCATCACCTACCTTTCTCAAAGTCCAACATTCTTAGCTGCGCCGAAATCTCTTTGGCACATTAAAGGCACGGTCTTTATCGTTGGAATATTGAAAAGGATCCTGTGGCTTTGAAGAAATAAGGACACAATTCCGCGGCTGCAGGTACTGGAGCGGGGTACCTGGTTCGTCGCTTAATTGAGTCCTGGCTTCACGTGCATGATCCCCTTCCAGACAACTGTGAAGTTTCTCCTTTCTATAAGCGAAATACCTATTGAGGTCGCAAGTTCTTCAATGTCTAATTCTTGCTCTATGAGTGCTATCGTTGAAGTGTGTTATAGTGGTTCTTAACGCCTATGCTAGGTAAGGACAGGTCACGTCTTTCCCATTTGGAAAGAGACCAAGGTCCATGTAGCACTGGAAGTGACGACAGATTGTCTCCATCCACCAATGCCGTTGAATAAAGTCAGATATACGGACTCATGCTTCTTTGTTATTGGTTTTGTCATCAGCTTCTTCTTCTCAGATGATGCCAGATTTGACTTCGCACCATCATCGCTACCACCAGTCAGGTGGGGTAGTGCAAGAATGCCACACACAAACTCTTGAATGTCGATTGTTTTCCACCTTTTCTCAAGGAAATTCCTGGACTTCATACTTGATACCGAACTGGAGAATTCTGATCTGATTGCACTTTCTCGAAGTCCTTCGGGCTTCACATTACTTTCGTATTCTTCTCCGGTAAGTTAATTGTTCCTGGAACATGGGTGATGTTTTAAGATGAAAAGATGTTCTGCAGATACAGAGATCGCATCTCAGATCAATCTGCTCAGTCTTGCTTATGCTGCAAGGTCTGGACTCATTGTACTGCACGAAGACAATGAAATGTCTGCCATGCCATCCTGGTAAGTTTGGCCATTTAAACAATACTTTTGACTCCCACATTCATATTCTATCGCGCAGATAAAACGAAACTTCTCAAAGCAATACTTGTCGAGTAAGAACATAACTAATACTACGAGATCAAAAATGGCGTCTACCGATTACTTTATCGATGGTGACCTTGGAGATACAAATCCACCTTGTCACTACTCTGGATGGAACCCCAGTTGGGCCGATGAGACAAACGAAGCGTATGCTGCTAGAGTGGAATATGAAATACTCATAGCAGTGTAGCATAGAGTTTTTCGCCACAGATCCGGCGACAGCTGTGAGTTCACAGCGGCCTCGCAGCACAACAATGTCTTCGCGAATCCCATAATCAACTCTGAGCAGGACTTGTCGGCTTACGATAAGGAAACTTGTGAGATCATAATGAAGCTATGTCCCGAGGTGAAAAAGAACATGAACAGACTACCAGGGGAGGATACATCGGTACCCGTTCAAAGGACTGTTCCAGAAAAAGCTAGGGAGCTTCCAGCAACAAATAATTTGGGGCCACAGCATAGACCCACATTCCAAGAGGGAGTCTTGCCAGCAGTTCAAAACACTCAACTACCCAGCTCTGCACTTTCCCCAGAGCTGCAGAAACTCAAGGATGGAAAAACTGACGAACCCGAGTCTCACAACGATTGTTTTGTATAATCCCCGTCCCAAGTTTGGAGTTGGCGTTGGCTCTGGGGATCGTCTGGCTTCCTTCCACAATACCGCCGAAGTCTGGACTGCCTCAACAACAGTTGCATTATATAGCCCAAGTACCAGGCGGGATGGTGGCTCGGGAGGTTGGTGCAAGTTGAAGCCAAAACGATTGGTTCCTTTCAAAATTACCGCAGGACTCTGGAAAACTTGATCAGCGTCTTTGTTCGTGCGGGAAACGATCGGAATCAAAATCACACCCTTTACTAAAGACGCATGAGCTTCTAAATACCTACACCAGATTCAAGAAACTTAACGGCCTATGCGGCAGCTTGAAGAAGGAGGCAACCTCCATATATCACTAAAGTTATCCTATCAATTTTGGTAGATGATTAAATATCCCTTGTTAAACTGGTCTGAAGGTGGTGCTGCTATTGAAGAGCAATCAATCTGGCTTATGTCCTAATCGGGGGTTACTTGGTTGCAGGTTTGTCAGGTACTTGGTAAATTTGGTCAGAGATTCAACAAAGATGTAACTGAAACCTATCTCTTTTCTTTCAATTTCAGGGTGTTATTAAATATAAGACATTTGTCTGGTCGCTTAATATTTGAGTCAAGTTCTCAAATTTTTGATCTAAGCGTTGAGTCTTGAAACACATAGTGCAGTCAGTGTCCAGAAAAGAAAAGCATGTTTGCTATTCGTCTTGAAGTGATTTTAGTCCCGTAACTGGAAATGCTGGCTGATCACACTAAACTACATTGAAGATATCACGGGTAAAGAGATAAGGCAGTGCTCGAAGTTTAAAGTAGGGAATTAGAGCTGGACGCTTGTTAAATGCTGAAAAGGGACAGTAGACCACAAGAAGGGAGTTGTTGAAACAGCTACAGGTTAGGATATAACTACAATGCACATACAAAAGTAACCTTTTCTTGACGATGGTGCACTGTAGTTGTAAAGGGAAATGTATTGTATGTGCTTCTACTTACTGTATATGTAGGCACTTCTAGCACTTGTAAACCAACCCTTCCGACTAAATCAAGGTAAATGTAAAGAAATCAATTCATAATATACGCTCCTGCCCTAGGATTTAATAGTACCGCCTCCTAGTGCTAATATAGGTAGTCTATAAGTATAAACTAAGTATTTAAGTTACTGAGTTGTTTTCAGTATCTTAAACATGTACAGTAACTTATAATCTATTCTCTAGCAGTAGATTACTTACATTGATACTATAAAAAGGAAGAACAGTAAGATCGTAACAAGAGAAAAGAGAAGTGAAGTACTCCTCTTTCTGTTCTCCTCTACTTCTGTCTCTACTATGTTATAAGCTGCTATGTTTGTAGTTATTAGGTTATCTACAGTAACTTGAAAATAGATATTATCCAGCTATACTATCATACCTAGGGGGAAGGGGCAGCGTAGAGTCCTTAGACATCTCTAGTTTTCCCTCGAGTAATCCAGTGCGTAGACATCCTAGCGACGCGCAGAGGTGAATCCTGTCCTGCAATGAGACATGTCGCGAATTTGGAGGGGGCTCAAGCTAGCGCCACACTTGGTTAGTGCAGGACTAGTGCGAAGCTAGCGCCTACAAAACTTTGCACCGCCACAGAACTTCTTCTCCATTGCTCGTATTTCGTATTTCGTATTTCGCATTCGCTCCCCATCGACCCGGGCCAGCCACCTCAACCATGGCGCCCGCAATGACAGCTGAAGACTCGCAACGGCGGTACAACAAAGAGTGCGAGGAGGCCGAAGCATTACCAACGCAAGAAGAGCGCACGAAGGCCAAGGACACGGCATACAAGAACTGGTACTCCAGGAAGTGGAAACAATTGAATGCAGACAAAGTCAAGGAGCAAAGACAAGCCAGAGCACGAGATCGAGATCGAGCTTCAGCTCCAGCTTCCTCTCTTCCAGCGCCATCAACCTCCCCCTTGACCTTCCACCACCCATCTCCAGCGACGGCGCGTGCCCTTCCAGCTCCAGGCCGAATCGCGACAACTCCTCGAACGCGCATCAAACGCGAGAGCACGCCTGCACGAGCGACACATCGTCAATTGCTTCCTCGCCCATCTGCGATCGCGCCAACGCCTCAACTCCACGCCGGAGCATACCCCGCCACAATGCCTGGGCTGACGGTCAACACCTCTGGTGCAGGATCTCCAGCAGCGCAACCTCCCGCAAACGCCTACTCGAGCTCATCTTCCCCCGTCCCACCACCTTATTCTCCTCTCCCTTCTCCAACTCAAGGCGCCTTCTCTGGTCCTCGCCATACCCAAAATGGAGTGCCGTATTCGCAGTACACCCACACCCAGCAGCAACGCCAGACCGGCATGCCACCACCACCTCCCATCCCGATCGACTACCACAGCAACCCGGACTACATGGCCACCAATGCAGCTCAATCTTTGCTTATGATGCAACAGCGCCAAGCCAAGAAAGATCTCCAGAGGCTGATGGAGATGAAGGAACGCGCCCTGGCCGACCCGCATGCGTTTGTGGCTGCTTTGCAGTCGGGAAAGATAAAGCACGCAAACAACTCTTTGTTCAACCCGTCAGGAGATGCAGACGACGAAGACTCCAGTGGCGACGATGAAGACTCCGCTACCGACGATGCAGACATGATTGGCGCTTCGAGTTTTGGTCACAGTGGCAATGTGCACCATCAACAGCATACATCTTCTGAGACGGGCTTTGGAGGAATGGGTGGCACTATCGATGAACCTTTCTTCCAAGGAGAGAATAGCTTCAAGAGTGGGAAGAATATCTTTACAGGCAACCAGATTTCACCCAAGGAATATACCCAGTTCTCTAAAAATGATCAGGGAAGAGGCAGGGGAACTCCAGACGCCTTTGCTGACGATGAATCAATGTTTGTCGATCATGAGACATCTCCCTTTGTCTTTGGCAAGCAGCATTCTCGGAGTAGTGAATTTGGAGGATTTCAATTCGGAGGTGTCCCTGCTACCAGCAACGATTTTACATTTGGACAGCCTATTTCCTCTGAACCCGGATTTGGCGGTGACCCTGTTGGCAGCAAGCTTCCCAGCAACGGTTCTACATTTGGACAGCATGATTCCTCTGAACCGGGATCTGGCAGTGGTCCTTTTGGCAGCAACCTTCCCAGCAACGATCCTACACTTGGACAGCCTGATTCGTCTGAACCCGGATTTGGCAGTGGCCCTGCTGGCAGCAACCTTCCCAACTACAATAAAGACACTCCGTGGCCAATTTTGCCCAGCCCACAGAACGTTGTTCGTTGTCCTACCATCAATTGGCCCCAGTATGGCGTAGTCGATGGGCCTCTCGACCGCATCCATGAAGATGAGCTCCGCCGTCCAACAGAAGGTGCTCCAGCACGTTACAACCCTGAAGACGGAACTTATACTGATGCCGGCGATGTCAATAAGAGACAGTCAGACGTAACCATCGCAGCTCCATACAACCCGATGACGGACAGGTTTGACAAGATGAGCACTCGTAAGGGAGGCAGGCGATAAGTGGACGAATTTTATGATGGCACGCACGCATGAAAGATACCCCGGGGGCTTTGGAGTTTGGTTTGGATCACTGAGCGACTTTGATAGTGCAGGAGGAGATGGGAGTTGCACAAATCACATACTTTTGTAGGACTAGAAAACACTCAATACGATGCGCTCATGAGATTACATGAGAATGTCTTCAGAAGACTCATGAAAATAAGTAAAGAATTTACAATAAATCTCCATCGTATGAAGTACTTGAAATATGCTGTACTCACTCCTACAGTATCACAATGAAAAGGGGTTTGAGCAGTCAGAACTAAATCAACCCAGGTAACTCTCCGCAGTACCCAACCTCTCCACATATTGTCTTTGCTCCTGACTTGGACCTCATCGAGTACAACTCTCATTCCTTACTCGAAGGGAGAGCAGGGCAGGTCAGGGCATGACCTTTACAAGCAAGAATAGATAAGGGGAAGGGGATATCCGTCTCATATACAGACACAAGACGTCCATTTCTACAAGTACATAGGTAAACAACTCCTCTCATAGCAGCTTTCACATACTGCAAGCAGGTAAGAACGGCAAGAAATGTTCTTTGTCGTTTACCTCACACCAATTAGTTAGTTACTTTTAGTTTTATTTAATAGACGTGTCCTGTTTTTTTTAGTGTGACGTGGTCTAATTGTGCTTGGTGATATGTGGTTCTGTATGGTAACTGCGATGACAAGGAGATTAGAGTAGTTGGGTCCGACTAATTCGCTGTTGCTTTCCGTCTCCTTCGGGGCAAAAGACACTCAGTACTTATAGGCTAGACTTTTTCCTTATAGACGTCCTGATATTTTTCGACAAGATTTGCAAGCAGATACTTGCTATATCTTCGACAACAGCTGCTACGCAGGAATACTGGCTAAGAACACTGCTGGAGAAGTTGAGATTTTCGCAGCTTCAGGCTGTCCGACCACCAGGACTAATTCGGGGAAAGCGGAAGCACCAGGAAGCGACAGCGAATTAGTCGGACTGTAAGCGAGGCCGCCGATTATCACTTTATGTAAATTTACCAGTAGAACTGGCAACCGTAGTGATCTTGGCAACTGTAGTAATTTTGGCAACCGCAGTAGTATTGACAGCAATTTATGCAGTCAAGCAACTTGTGAAATAAGCACAGCTAGTAACCATCCTCTAACAAATAAACCCTGAAAGCTTCGAGTTTCCTACTAAAAGCGATAGCGAATTAGTCGGACCGTGGGACTGTAAGCGAGGCCGGCGGTTATCACTTTATGCAAATCTCGGTGAAATAGTAGCAATGGCTTGTACAAACTAGCTACTTAAGAAATAGCTACGCTAATCACCTCTCCCAAACGATTATTCATTGTACGTCTAACAACCGTAGCAACATTGGCAACGTTAGTGACATTGGCAACAGCTAATAACCATCCTCTAGCAAGCAAACCCTGACAATCGTACTCTTTACAAAGTGCCGGGGGCGTAGTAGTTGTTGTGTATGCATGGGAAATGCTGGCAAGAGAGTCGCATATCAAACTCTGGTGTCTTGACGTTATGATATGGGCCGCATTCGTACTCATCGGAGGGGCAGTGGATATCCAGCCAACGGTCAAGGGGCTCAAGCTATTGATTGTTAAGTGCTGCGTCAAAAGGCGAACTTAAAGTGCACTTACATCAAGTCTCTCATCAGCGGAGCATCTCCAATTGCCATGCACCTTCATCCAACGAACATCATGTTGATCATAAAAGACCAGTAGACCTCTGTTTATCGAAAGTGTACTCCATCTTTGGACCGGCTCCTGGGCTAGCAAAAGATCCTTCAACGTTTCTGCGGCGTCTGCTACCTCAGTTCTCAAACACATCCCCTTGCAGGTATATGCCTTGCCGGTATATGCTTTGCCATAAAATTTCGGGTAGATGGTTTTGCAAGATTCATGTGAACTGAGGTCTTCGAAGCCATGTATAGTAAAGAGGTCGGCCTCAACATACTCAATATCCTTTTGAAAATCTCCCTCAAGATTCGAAACAAGAGATATCTCAGTCAGTGATGAGAATTGAGTTAAAGCTTCAAGATTTTCAGCAACAAAATCTTCTTCCCCATTTGAGCCAAAAATAACACCATCAGTCAGAATGTTGCAGACTGTCTTTACGTGGTCCGAGAAAGTCTCTACAAAGGTAGGAAAGAACGCATCGTTGAAGCACTTGGCGGTTATGCAGAGAATGTCAACATGGAAGTTGCAATAGATGGCGGCTGAGCCAGCTTCGGTACCTTTCAACAGCTTATAGGACCGTAGAACCTCCTCTCTAGCCTCTTTGCACGCAAAGAAGATAGTAGGTGCTTTCTCTGTGCTAAATGGCGACCACTCACTTCTACGGAAGCTGGAGATGGCCACCGTTTGCTTTGCACTTCTGATTTCGATGTACCGTGGTCCAGGAAGAGCATGTTGCCATACCTTTCGACGTAGCTCAGGTGGAAGTTTGGGGAATAACGTGAATTGCTTTTGAGTGGCGACCGCCTTGGAAGTAGACTTGTTTGTGCGGGGCATCTTGAATACAACGTCAGTTTCCCGAGGATATGACAGTTGCGTAGTTCCTAAGTGAGAAGTCAAAAATGGTCAATGAGAACGGGGAGCGAAGATATCTCTTATGGGCACATACCTGGTGGAAAAGAATCTGTAGCTCGTTTATTCTCGTCGCTTAACAAAGAATTACCGACGTGTTGTGCGGGTTTGAAGACTCTAAGTCCTACCACCAACGTCAGCTTCCACAGCCTTTGAGTGACGTGCAGTTGGACTTACGACATGTAGTGGGAGGAAATCAGTGGAGGACAATTTGACGATGCTGATTCCAGACAGACAGGTGAGCGGTAATTGATCTTTTGTCGGAACAGCAGTCGACGAGTGAATTTCGCTGATGAGGACACAAAAAAAAGTCCTCTGGTCCCTGTCAATACTTATAGGTACGCAAAAGTCAGCTTTAACTTCCAGTCCTGGATAGAGGGGCTCGCTTGGCTAGAAAACCGCACGAGAAAAGGCTTCCAACTTTAGAAGAGACAGAACGTACCCGATCCAAACAATGATGCTGCCTGGTACGTGTCAAAGCTGCAATCTATCTTGGACTCAAGAGAATGACCCTCGATTGATAAATTGGACGAGAAGAGCTCCAGGGCAGCCTTCGCCTCGAAAGTTGTTGTAGTGTTGTTGGAGGAAGGAGATTGATCAGGTCAGGAAGTCAAAGGATTATGCACCGTATTCGTACTCGGCAAACTCACTCGACCAGGCAGGCACCACGACCACGGCCTTACGGTCTCAGGCCTTCTGAACAGATGACGAATACTCTTCTGATTGCTTGCTCTTTTTGACTTCTCCCACCTCATGTACCAGATGCTTCAAATCCCCAAAAGCTGCAGAGCCATTGCAAAATGTAAAGTAAGATGAGGATTTGTTTGACAAATACGCATGCCATTGAAGACGGTCCTTGTACTTCCAAGTCTGCAACCGGCGAGACGCGCAACTACAGAAGAGCCATCATTCTGTGCCATTGCCTGAGATACACACTACAGTGAATCCAGCTCGAACGTTCTCACCAGGAAAACTTCCCCTGTATGACCAAGATTTGATATCCAGAAAACCTGATTCCCTTCGTATAGTATCCGAGCTCAAAGAGTGTCGGCTCTTTTATACATACAATGGATTATTTCCAACAGACTGACATAAAGTACAATACCTACACGCTATTTCTCTTTTTGATCCCCACCATACACTCCAACGGCTTCCGCAAGAACCCCTCCCTCGTCTCCAAAGTCTCCTGGTACAGCTCAAAGTCATACCGTCTAAAGGTTGTGCCCACAATAAGCGCAAGTTCCATCTCAGCCACGTTCCTTCCTACGCAACTCCTGGGTCCATGACTGAAAGGAATGAAGCCGTTCTTCTGTCTCTCTGTCAAGTTGTTCCATCGGTCTGGCACGAATTCGTCTGCATCTGGACCCCAGATTTCTTTGGAGTGATGAATTGTGTACGCGGGTACCGAGAGAACTGTGTTGGCAGGGAAGTGTTTGCCCATAATTTCGACTCCGGGTCCGGGAGGAACAATGCGGGGAAGTCCAATGGAGGAGGTGGAATGGATGCGGAGAGTCTCGTTAATTACGTTTTGCATGTAGGGAAGCGATTGGACCATCTCGAAATTGGGAACATCTACACCGGCTGGGATAGCCTCATCCAATTCCTTCTGGAGCTTTTGGAGAACACCGGGAGTTTTACATACCCAGTAGAGAATGGCACAAGAGGTGTTTGATGTCGTATCTGATCCAGCGATGAGTTGCGTGAGAGCTTCGGCAGTAAGTTCAGCACGTCCAAGCTTGTTGTCGTGCTCGTCTTTGCCTTCCATTAGTCGAGCGAGGAGGTCTACTCGTCCTTCCTCTTGCTTGGAATCCAATCTTGCGCTGACTCTCGCAACAGCGATTCCGGCCAAGTTTTCCACCGCCGCAACCCCTTTGCTGAAGAATGGATCGGGCAGGTATTTCGCGTACGGCTTCAACGCTGGCAGACATCCAAGAGTTCCGCTGACCTCCCCTCGGCGGTTCAAAACTTCAACGGCAGGTGCATAGCTAATCGGCCCACCAGGTGTGAATTGTATCTCCGTAATATCCTTTCCTTTCTCCAGCATGCCAAATGGTTTGCCGAACGCAAGATCACCAATCATATCAAAAGCTAGGTAATTGAACCAGTGCAGAGAGTCGATTTTGGCGAATTGGCCGTGGGCATTGGTAGAGAGGGTGTCCCATTGCTTGACGAAGACGTCCAGATTTCCGTGCATGTACTTCTCGAACTGTGAAATTGATTTTGTGGAAAAGGTATGCGCGACAGTCTTACGCTTTCGGGTATGTTCGGCGCGATCTCTGGTGTTGAAGAGACCTCGTTGGATAGAGACAAATGCATCGTAGAAATTTCTGCACAGCGAAAGTTAGCTCAATTCGTGTACCCCTTTACTGGAAGCAGCGGACTCACGACTTCAAAAAGCCATTCCCATGTCCATACACAATGACGATGGCCGACTCGTCTGCAATACTAACATGATCCGGCTGGATCCTGACAAACTTGCCATACTTCTTGTGTGCTGCATCGACGCTCAAGAAACGTTTCCCCTGTCGGGCTTGAAGGAGGAGCCAGAGGTTGGAGAATCTTGCAGCCAGTGGCCCAGGGATGGAATTGAGGGCGGTATTAGCGGTGAAGTATGGGACGAAGTAGAAGAGAGCTATCACAATTGGAATGGTCCATGGAGTTAAGAGGAGGTCGACAATCGCCATATTGCACCGTTACACAACTTAAAACCACGCACCGGATCTCGTGGGAATCTGCACGTGCAAGGTTCTTGCAGTCGCGGGGACGAAGACTTGAAGAACTCTTTGGTGGTATTTACACGAACCTCTGTTACAATCAATTCAATTGAGGAAGAAAGTATCGAATATATAATTCCTAAGCTGCTGTTCAGTGAATTGCCGTCAATGCCGTCCGGCCCTCTTCAAGCTTCAAAGTTGATCGTCCCTCCCCGCAGCGAGACCTTGTTTAGCCGTCGTGGCCGTGCAGGCCTGGGTTCATAGCCCATGCCCAAGCGAATCATGACGGAGCTATTGGCATATAGGTGTCTTGGGCTGTCGGTGATGTGTCGGTGTCTGTCTGCGGCTTTCCAATAATCAACATGGAGTAGTGTCTCTCTCTCTCTCTCTCTGCACGATGGTGGACTCAACTTACGGGAGACAGACCGGTATTTATACACAGCTTGGAGTCTCCCTGGGATCAAAGGCATTGGTGATCCAGGGGCTCTAAGCTTTGTTTCGGGAAAATCTTGCGGCAGCAACCTTCAAGGAATGTTTCCGCTCCACCGCTAAGTCATGAACATGCACACCTCTCTTGGTGCATCAAAGTCTGACTCGTGCCATTTACGCTGATTTTGCGTTCATCATTGATCATCTATGTGTTCCTTTTGCATATTCACAACATTTGCTTGCCTCTCCTAGATTCAACGGCTTCCCTCAACTTGGCGATAACCTCGGCAGGATCTATGGCTCCAAACACAGCACTGCCAGCAACAATAACATTGGCTCCAGCGTCTGCTGCCTGGTCAATCGTTCCTGGGCCAAGTCCACCATCAACCTCGATGTTCAACTCCGGGTATCGTTTTCTTAATTCGGCAACCTTGGGCAGCTCCGAAGCCATGAATTTCTGTCCGCCGAATCCCGGATGAACTGTCATAATAAGAACCATCTCGTAACCGTTAGCATTTTCCGGCAGCAATGAACTGCGACACTGGGCTTACATCTGGTCGTTCCTTATCCTCCTTGGTCTCCAAAATATCCCACAACACGTCCACCTTTGTATCGGGCTTAATAGCAATACCCGCCAACATTCCCTGATCATGAATATACCGAATCAACTCTTTTGGGCTCGTCTTCGAGTCACTGGTAGCTTCGGGACTCTCTGCGGCCGTGCTGTTGATAGCAGCTTCGAAGTGGAAGCAGTATAAATCACATCCGGCTTTCTGGAACTCCTTGACCCATTTTTTTGGCTACTCCCGTGATTCCAATCAGCCTCTACATTACCTCGGATTTGCATGGACTGTTACCTCTGCAATCATCATGTGGCAATCAAATGTTCCCTTTCCATGCTTTTCTGTAGGTCGGGAGACATGGCTTCGGATCTTTGTAACAACCGGTGCTCCGAAGGTGATGTTTGGCACGAAATGACCATCCATTATACTGTGCTCATTGTAATCAGTACTGGTCCTTTAACTGAATGATATGGTTGGTATTAGCCACGAGCTATGAGGGGTGTATCAGGTGTAAACTTGTGTCCCAAAACTCCACAAAGAACAAACAGGAACTAGTGGTTCCATGAGAACGTACTCAACATGCAGCCAGTCTGCTCCCTGCCCAATCGTGTCCGAACATTCCTTCCCAAGAGCCCCGAAGTCTGCGGACAGAATGGAGGGAGCAATTATCGCTGGAGGGGCCATCTTGAAGGTTGGTTGAAAAGTATCTAGACTAGCAAAGTCTTATGAGAGAGCCGATTAGCATGTATTCATAGGATGGATGCGTTCAACGTGTACCTACTCAATGATTCGTGGTAGCAAGGTAGGTACAAAGCTTTTTGCTTCAGATTGTAGATTACCTTGGTTTGACTTGACGAGAGCTTTGCTTTGGTGCGATGTGGTGGGATGTTTCAAAGCCCGACGGCAGGCCGGACCCACAAACGTCATGGAAGCCTGAGGAAGCCACATCAGCTCTTTGAGGTGTCGGTGTCTTATCTTATCGTACGAAAGTACAGGACGTCCCCTCCCCTCCTTCCAATTTCGTCCTGTTCTTTTGGACACCAGATGCGGGGAAGAACGTGACCCAAGACGACCAGACGGGGAAGTTCCCTCTCATCATCAAGCCCTGGTGTACTATAATTACCTAAGGTACCTACCTATACCTTAGGTATCAACCCTTCTAGCTCAGAACGCGTCCCAAAATACAATCCATTTAGCTATAATCTCGCTCCAAAATACCAAACAATCTTGAGGTAGGTAAGGTACCTAAGGTAAGGTAGGTTTGACCGAAACAAATAGTCCTACGAGTTCACAGACATCGACGATGTGTTCAAACTCTTTTGTCGCCAACCCTCGCCTCACTTGGCCTTGCACACCTGCCGTAAAACAGGGCTGAGGCTGAGTTTGTGATTGTGATTACAGGACCAATGGTTCCTCAGGCTTGTGGTCCATGACAACCTACTTTATGGGTAGGTGCTTAACTAGAAATTCTGTGATGCCACCCCGCATCTCAGGTATAATGGTCAGTCAACAGTTGCAGCCTTGAGTCCTCTACTTATATAGCACCTCTTCTTCCCCATCCCTAAGGTGGCTACCGACTCCAAAAGTCTACGAGAAGTCAAGCGACCGAACAAAGAACCTCCGAACTTCCGCTTTGGAAGTATCTACAGATACGTCACACACATCTCACAATCAACAGAACATCACAAATTGCCTGGCTTGACAACAGCAACGAAACCATGAAATCAACGACAGTCTCCTACCCCTCCGAACGCAGACATTCCAACGCAGCCCCTTCAATCCTCCCCTACCGCGACGAAGACAACAGCACGATCCGCTATGCAAACCCCGAGACCAACACAACCTCCCTACCCATGAATCCCACTACACAAATCGATTCCTACTGCGCTTACGACTCCGACATGGAACCCCTCGTGCACCCTAGCACAGAAGCCGCGTCCCTAACGCCCGACGAGCTCCAACGCTTCACAGCAACCGGGCGTCCGATGCCTGCCTTCCAAGCAGACGCCCTCGCTAATTTCGGCGGTAATATCTATTCTGTGCCTCAGCTACTTCCAAAGCGCTACACGGACGAGAGTATTATTCCAGCTATTGTGATCAATGTCATTCCCTCGGCTAGACAATCCTCTCTTTCTGCCAACCCATCAGCACCAGCCGAAATCAAGGAAAAGCCGTATGTCCAGCCCTTCCTCCCCTATTTTGGTTTGCTTTCAGTTTTGCTTTGATCTAGGAGAAGAGAAAGTGCTCATGTGTTCCTTGTGCTGAAAAGACGACGGCATTCCTTCTTGTCCAAGTTGAAGCCCGAGAGAACGAAGCCACAACCGACGAGCATAACTAAAGTCGTGTATATGCCGCGAGGAGAATACTTGAAGCACTTTGCGCGCGATCAGGCTGGTGGGTATATTGGAACGGAACCTTATAAGCAGTGGACCGAGAGTGAGTTGGAGGAGGTGTATGGGAAATACAGACCTGTTCAAAAAAAGGGTAAGAGAGGTTGGGCTAGTTATGTTTTCTGATCGAGTCAGAGGTAGGATGGGGGAAATAGGCTGAGAGATGGGCAGACTATGGTGAAGTTAGTTTTGATTTGGTAGAGGGAGTGTTAATTTTGGGAAGGGCGTCACCGAATACCCGGTTTGATCTATTACCTGTTTTACATATGGAGTTCCATAATATTTACATTAACTGTTTTTCCTATCTTCACTACTACCACATTCTGTGTCTCACGAACGTTAAACAGAAGCTCTATGAAGCTTAACTTTGACCCCATCATGCGGGCTCATGACGAGCGAAAACCTCTTCTTTATCGGACGTGAGAAATCCACGGGTTGGAGTGGTTCAATCTTGTCGTATTTTTGTACGAATTTAGCGAGGACGAAGGATGCTTCGTTAAGGGCGTATTGTTCTAATGTGGCCGTTAGGTTAGCTGGGACTTCAAGTGTAGAAAACGTAGCTGTTGCTCCTGAACTGCTCGGATTGACTTGATGGTTGAGAGGCCGAATCTTCTCAAGTCCTTAATGCCCTCTCACACAATGGTTCGAGGGATTTTGAAAACCATGCTGCGTCATGGAGAAGGAATGCACTGGATTATGCTTCTCAATCATCAAGTTGATCTGAGGGTGGCACCAATCTTGCCCTCGATTCTCAGCACGGTGAGTTGGGAGGTTCGGTTCTTCGTCCCAAACGCAGCACCTCCACATTCTGGATGTAGAGAGAGAGAAAAAGAATAAACTCACGACCAAGACAAATCCTAGGACCACCACTAAAAGGAATAAAATCCCACCCCAACTTCCGTCCCTCGAAGCGTTGCGGCTTGAAGTCATCGGCATCCTCACCCCAGATTTCATGTCGCCTATTCATGACATACGTCGGGTAACCCAGCTGTTCCCCCTTCATAATAGCAATGGGCTGTTTTCCGGACTTTCCACCTCCCGTCGGCAGAATGGTGTTTCGTACAGCTCTACGCCCGTTCATGGGCACCAAGGGATACAAGCGCATGGTTTCGTAAATGAAGTGTACGATGGCTTTGCAGGATTTCAGCGAGGAGAATGTCATTTCGTTGCTTGGGGAATTTGTTGTGCCGAACTGGGAGATCACGGCGGAGCGGACCTTGGCGAACTCTTCGGGGTACCGGGAGAACATGAGGATGGCCCATGAGAGAAGGGATGATCTAGATTCTTATATCAGTCAGGCAACTTGATAGAATGTGCGGATGGCCTCACGTTGTATCTCTCCCCGCAATCAGCACGTGCAATAGTTGGTCTCTCAACTCCGTTGGGTTTCTCGTCTCCTGGACCAGTGCATCCAAGAGGACAAACTTTTCCTTCTTGCCCGGTGCAGGAGCTGGTCGTTTGTTGTCCAGGTTCAAGACAAGCTGTACGAAATTGCCAGTGAAATCCTGGATCGTGTTGCAGGCCTGTTGAAACTTCTTATTTTTGGTGAGGAAGTACAGATCGGCGAATCGATTCCGAGAGGCGAGATGCTCCGTGGCATAATCTATGGCTTCTGTGAAGTCGACGTCTTGCTTCAGGTCTCCAGAGCTGGTGTTGTCCGGTGAGAGTGCTCTCGATTGGCTGTTCGTGGACTGGCCGAAGAGAAACTCGGTGCTAACGTCCATGGTAAAGCGGAACAGCAGAGGCATCAAGTCAACTTCTTCTGTCCATCCGGTGACACCTATTTCAGGCAAGGCCTTGTACAAGATCTGGAGGTGCCGTTCTGCAGCTTCAAGGTCGCTTACTTGATCGCGGGTGAACTGTGGTCTGAGCTGAGATCTGTAATGCGCCCATGCTTCGCCATCTGCTGAGAAGATGCCGTTTCCGATCACATCCCTAAAGTTCTCTCGCCTTGTAGGGCCGAGCTCGAAGTCGTGAAACTTTGCGGCCAGTATAGCTTGGATGTTTTCTGGTTCTGCGGTTACGACTACAGTACGAAACATCTCGTTTCGACGGTGTGTATAACCCGCTTCGATGAATCGGGGTCGAACGACATCGTCGAGAAAGTCTTTGTCTGTTCCATGTCAGATGTTCGGTCTCAACAATGATACCACCGAGCTCGAGTCGATTGGTCTTTGGCACGGCGCGTAGCAGGAATCGATGCTCACCCTTTAGTCCACCGAACAGGAGAGCGTATCTTTCCAACCCCCAAGGCAGCCTGTTTTTATATACCGGCGCATCGCCACAGCCTTGCGATTCTCCCCATTTTCGAAGCGAACGCCAACGCGCCCAGGTCTTCAGCTTGATGTACACGACCACGGCCAGGAGGAGGAGGATGGTCTGGTAGAGAAGACTCATTGTGAGAGAAGGGGCCTGCTACGTCAAGAAATAGCCACGGCCAAAATGCGAAAGAAGCGTGTTAATATTCAGATTCATCAATGGGCTTCAAGCAAGGAAAAAGGGAATGAAGCATTGTGGTTTGAATAGAAGCGATGGATATATCACATATCAAGTGCAACTAGGAATTCGGAGTTAGGAATTCAGGGCTCTCCTCTGTGATCGGCAGTGCTCCGTACGTACGCCATCGGGGGCTCGGAAACTGCGGTGCATTGTCCTTTGGCAGCAGTGACGTGTTGAGCGGCACAGCAGTCTCACAAGCTATTCTGGTGCCTGCATCCAAGTGCATCTGAGCTTTTTCGGGTTTGTCACCTCACCTCGATTCCGTGCCGACAGGAGTGTCTTTTCTTACGGTATCACGAAGTACCTTGGGTATACGTACCTCACCTCGGTGACGATATAAAACATGTCAATCCTAGCCTCTGAGCGGCAGGTAGTCCTTAGACAAGTCTATAAATTAGATACCTAGCTAGGTACATACCTATACAGATTATAGAGGACTAATTATAAACAGGCATAAGTCACCCCGTTCCCGACGGGAGTGTCTTTCCTTGCGGCAATCACGAAGTACTTTGGGTATCTCAGAGTCACATTGAATCTAGGCAGGTAGTGAGGAGTATGAATAAGTCCAAAGTTAACAAACACCATCTACTCGCACAAGCTCAAATCAACGTATGACATTGGAACTAGCCAAAAACCAAAGCCCTCACCTCGATACTCTCACGCGGCTTTGCAGACGCAGAGTTCGGGTCTACAATGGCCGAATGGGCAAGGCGTCCACCCTTTTCGCTATCGAAGCACTGCAACAGTAATGCATCACTATTGGTCATTCCACTCCAGTAACACCAACGCTGTGTGGCCCGATACTTGACGCCGTACGTTTCGCCTGTCCAAGTAGGATAATGATGCGCGACCTCAGTCAGATCCTCATCTAGCATGGACCTCGAGTCTGCAAAGGCAAGTGGGTAGTTCTCGACAAGTCCATTGAGCGGCCGCCAGAAGTTGATGAGTCGTACTCGGCCAGATAGAAGACTCTCGGCTTCTTTTGGCAAATGCCGCTTTACTCTAGCAAGCGCAGACGCTGGAGTTTGATCGATGTGTGCCCTCATTACAGGGCCTCGGTTTCCACACTGTCGTCGGATTGTATGGTCAAAGATGAAGATACGCTGAGCACCAGGCACGTTGCTCATCAAGAGCTTTTCAACTTCGGGATAGAAGTCGTGGAAATTGTTATCATCGTTGGTGAAGCGATCAGGGATCCCTTGAATAGCCCGAACTCCGTTCTCATCAAGCCCAAAATCCTTCTCTCGTCCTCGAATATCCTCAATCAACACCTGGTGTTCTGAAGTTAGAACATTGCTGTATATACTACCGACAGGTGGTTTCTCCACAAAGTTATAGGCTTTAGCGTCATCGGAGGTTGAGGCGAAGAAATGAAGGCTGGTGGAAATGGATTTTGGGCAGTGTGTTGTGTTTATTGATGGCAAAATCTTCGTTTGTACCCTGAATGGATTTCCCGCATGAAAGCTCTCGTCTTCACGAGAGGACCTTTTGCTCAATGCTCCTCCGTGGAAGTTTTCGCCGACATGAGAGTTATTTCCCGCATGGAAATTGTCCCCGTTGTGGAAGTTGCCAGCATGGAAGTTTTGTCCCGCAGATAAGTGACCTCCTGCGTGGAAGTTCGACTTTGTCTTCATTTCGCCCTCATGGAAGTTTTCTCCAGTATGGCAGTTGCCTGCATGGAAGTTTTGTCCCGCAGATAAATTGCCTCCTGCGTGGAAGTTGCCAGCATGAAAGTTGCCAGCGTGAAAGTTCGACTTTGTCTTCATTTCGCCCGCATGGAAATTATCACCAGCGTGGAAATTTGACCTAGTCTTCATTTCGCCAGCATGGAAGTTTTTTCCAACGTGAAAATTTTGTGACGTGCTAGGTTCACCTGCATGGAAATTGGACTCGTTTGCATTCATATTGTAATTATTAAAGAGTATGGTGTTATCGGCAATCAGTGGATCAATCTGTATTTGATAGCGAGAGCCTCTGGGGTGCAGCAGGTATATGTATATATACTTCCCCAATTCTAATACTTTGACAAATCGCATCGGATTTGGCAAAGATCTTCAAAACAACATCCAATTTAAATAATATAGACTTTATAGATTGTGATTCTTCTTTGCATCCAAGTGATACAGCTGATGCAAGAGGCCGAAAGTTCAACATGTGAACACAAGTACGAAGATGTGTGCTAGTACCAATGCGGCATGACATTACTCATTACGGCCACTGGACATGTAACGCAAATATAAATCTGACATCCCGTCATACTCCAGAGTCAGAGTTGATGTAATGTACGACCACGAAGTATAGTCACAAAAACAAACTTGCCACATCAGCAAGCGTACAAAGATCGCCCCGTGATTAGCTCTAGGTGTTACTTCCCATCCAATCTACAGTAATGGATGCATGGGGTGTAGTGTTCCTCTCTAGAAGACTTTGAGTTCTCAGTGCTGTTTTAAGCAGACCAGAAATTCTCTCCTCCGGACCTGATGCCCAATACCATGTGATTCATCATCTGCTTTCAATCCTCGCCGGCCATCCTTTGCGTTGCCCTGCTTTCTGTCCCTCTCATCCACCAGTTTTGAGAGTACCAGCTTCTGTTGTTAGTCTGCAAGCAGTTTTGACAACGTGAGAATCCAAAATAGTTTAGCGACGATTGTTGCTTGTAAACTTATCATCTTTCACATTGAAATTCGATTACATAGCACGGTCTGTGTAGAACATAAGTCCCACTATAGGATTCTGTCACAACGAACAAATCAAGCAGTTGTGCAGAGTAGTCTCCTGCTTAGCTGTTCGGTGTTTTGGGTAAAGTATTCGGGCTCTAGGCTTGGTCTTGAGTATCGCTATAATGGTATGCCTTGAACTACAACTACTGCCGATATAACTATGTCAGTTCCTTTCCTGAAAATTTATTTGCTCATTTTATCCTCTTTTGACTTTTTGGCTTGGGGGCTGAAGTGAATGGAGCCTCGGCTATTTTAACTTTTCCTGTTTTGTCGTTTTACTTGACAGTTGGATGGGTATCTTTCTATTGGAATTGTTCTATCTGTTCGTCGAGCTTAAATGTATGATGCTCTTTTATATGCATTAGCACTTCATTACGACATTTCTGAATATTTAAAGTGTGTGGGTAGGTTATTCTTCAGTTCTGAAAATCCCATCCTTTCGAAACTCAGTTCTACCCATATGTTCTTCTAATTCTCCTTACGCGGCCAGCAATTGTGTTTGGACAAATTCTCTTTTACGTTCTGAAGCTAATTAGTCATGCTCTTAACACTTCCAGGATACATCCTGTCGGCGACGTCTCTAGCTTCCTCGACGATTTCTTCAGTGTAGTCTCACTATCCCTCAGCCACGGCTAAGCCTTCATCTAATGGAACAGTATCGAAACAATGGCCGGCCCATGGTCCCTGAACGAGTCCTGTCTTGTGTTTGTTGCACAGGCGGTTGTACAATTGGAGTCCAAGTCCTGCAATGCACCGACCAATTTGTTGCTTAAGCCGCGCTACTCCCCCCTTATCTCAAGTGATTGATTGTCGAAGGGATTCAAACGAATAGGAGTCTCTCTTTTGTTAAGAATATCACGCATACGTGGTTTGCTTACGTCTATATATTAAGTGATTTGGCATTAAGGGACGAAAAGTTCATTGCCAACAGACGAATACTCGAAGGCATTTTGCGATCAGAACCTCTTCAAGTCTCAATGAGAAAAGGGCCGAATCTTGTACCTAGGTTCACTCTCCGGAGTCCTAGCAGGAGGAATATCCACGATATCCTGATTCAAGTAGAAAGAAGGATCACCTTCACCCTCCATCAAACAAACACTCCAGCCATTTCCAAGCCACCGCAACTTATTCTCCTCCCAGCTCTCGAACTCATAGTCTTCCCATCTTGGCGCTCGCAGAGTTTCGAGCATGTGAAGACTACTACCAGGCCACAGTGCCGTTATGCGATCTCCTCTACCACCCTCGCTCTTGTACCAGCTCTTACACGTATCCATATACACCGTCTTCTTGAAGTACTCTCCCACATAATCCGAGAAGTCTTGGACGCGCGCTTGCTTAGGCGTCATAGATATATAATCTTCCTTTTGCAGTTTCCGGATACATTTTACAATGTAATCTCCCTGTCCCTCGAGGATCAGAGTCAAGGATCCTGCTCCAATACCGGCATTCGGACCTAACATCATGAAATAGTTGGGTAATCCATCGACGGCTACGGATAGATATGTTTTTGGGTAGGGACTGAATTTTTCCTTTAGTGTTGCGCCGTTTTGTCCTGTCACTGGGAATGGTGGTATCATTGTGACATTGAAACCCGTAGCGCAAATTAGGACATCGATATCAATCTGCTTCCCATCTTCTAGTTCAATTCCAGTGGGTTTTATACAGTTTATAAGGTCGGGTATGAAGTCGACGTTATCTTCAACGAGGGCTTCGAGATAGCCGGACACCGGGCGTAAGTCTTCTGCAACCTATGCCGAATTTGGGGGTAAAAGATGCAAGCAACTCTGGCTTCTTGAGGAGACGTTCAGTTGCCATTTTACGTAGCACTTCTATATATCCAGCGGCTTTCTCGGAATCTCGTACTGAAGTTAATGCATGAACGGCATTACCATCTGCCTCGATCGTCTTGCGGAACTTGAGGTACGCTTCGGGGTTTGTTGAGAATTCTTCTTGTTGTTCCTTGGAGACTGGAGGATATTATGTTAGTCACATTACCGAGAGATAGATGTTAAATTACTTTATAAAACTTACATTGTAATACTTGGGGGTCTAGTCCTAGCTTTTGCATTACATCGTCTCCAAACGGATCAGATATCCATGTATTATTCCGTACGAAGACACTTAGCTTGGCACCTTCAACCTTCTGAAGTTGGGGTACGATCTGAATAGAGCTTGATCCTCCGCCGATAATCCCAATCTTCTTGTTCTTGAAGTCGTAGCTGGTGGGTGTTAGTGAGTTTCCACCAGTTCACTATTTGCCAAGTCATGCTTCGGCGCTTCGCTACTGGCAACAACTCAAATTAAAGAAGTGCGGGAGCTTACTTCTTATTCCAAGAAGCTGAATGCATTAATTCACCCTTAAACTCATTGATTCCAGGTATATCCGGCCACGAAAACTCATTCAAGTTGCCCCTTGCAGCGACGACAAGGTCAGCGTCATCGACAAACGTTACTCCAGTAGCGGTATTCTCTACTAGAAGTTTCCTGTGATGTGCAGGTTAGCTCAATAACGATGGTGCCACATTATCGTTATTGAACAAATTCAACCCAAATTACTGTACATACCACTTCTTAGTACTCTCATCCCATGTACACTGTGTCACTTTGTGACAAGTCTTGACGAATCTCAAGGCGCCATATTTATCAGCAACTTCATTCAAATACTGGCAAATCTCAGCGGAAGGTGCGTAGAAGCCCGACCAGTTTGGATTCGGCTCGAACGAGAATTGGTATGAATGTGCTACAAGCAAACACATATTAGTTAACTCACAAAGTAGCCTTTGCGAGCTGTAACTTGTACCTGGGATATCACATGCACAACCAGGATACCGGTTCTCCCACCAGGTTCCTCCAACACCCTCATTCTTCTCGTATATTTGCAAGTCGATGTTTCGAAGTCTTTGGGGGATCCGGATTCCGAGATATATTCCTGAATATCCTGCGCCGATGATACGTACTTTCATAGGACGAAAGTTCTCGATTGGTTTGTCCTTGACCTTGAAGTTGCGGTTTTCAAGAGTCTTTGAGCCCATTGTTTCCGGTATATCAAAGGAATGTCAAAACCAGAGCCTCAAGTTCTCTTGCTGTACTACCTCGTGATATTTACGATGGCTGGGGAAGGGTCGTCGTTATAATGAGGGCGGGTATTGAAACTTGACTGAGCAATCCAACTCAATGGATGCGGGGTCGTAGTGATATTCTGTTGCAGAGGTCCTTATCTGTTAAGTTCGGTATGCAGAACCATATTAGGACTAGACAAATCCGAACTTCCCATAACACTGAATGGGAAGGTGGTGCAGGCAGGGAGTAGAAGCGAGATCCTTAATCAGGACCGTGGCGATGACTGCTAATATATTAATTGACAACGATTGCTGAGGGTTTGGATTCTTCCACGAAGATTTCTCCCAAAGGCTTACTTATGCAAGAGGCTTCTTGTTTTGAAAAAAAGCACAGTACTTCATATTTCGGCTCACGATCGTTTGCCATGCTATTGTTTCTTGTCGTGTAAGACCTCGCTTGTAGCATAGTCTCTCTCGCCGTAGCTCGCATGATGTGGCTATGTGAATGCTCTAGATATGATCTATGGTATTTCCACCATCCACCCTGATACTTACAACGCTACTTCAAGCTCTCTCCACAAAACTGAGTGGTGACAGTTGGCGTTGGGTAAATTGTATTGCGCTCGAGCCCGGCAAAGACTTCACCATCTCTTCAAGATCCGACGACGAGGCGGGCGATCTTTGCATATTGTTTCGACGATAGCGACCCCATAGCAAGTCTTGCCACCAATGTGGTCGTAAGCTTTGTTGCAGGATCTGGGCACTTGAAGTTTCCTTCCAAGTAGATTTGGTTTGACTACCATACTGAACTTCACATCCGCCGTGATGATCCATGTGGCTACTGCGTGGATGTCGTTTTGAGTCGCCAATGTCGGATCCAGCAGCTTTGCACAAGTTCTGATAGAAGTAGGCCATAAAGCTTCGCCTGACTCTAGCTCTGTTTGTTTTGGCTATCCTTCATGTTCCAGCACAAGACGTACTATACTTATATACCTGTAAGAGAATAAATCTAAGTCGAGGCTTTAGGGGACGGCGTAACTACGAACCCTCGGTCTTCGATTGTGAGTTTGACAAGGGCACCGAACAGCTCCCAGATAGTGGAAGTTTGACACTGCTGGTTTGGGGACATGCGACTTGGGTCGGCCTTTTCATCGAGGAGGATTTGTAGCATCTTTACATCTTTAGACAATTTTGTGTCTGGCATGAACCTTCATCCAAGTGGACGATAAAGCATTTCAACATCCCCAAAATTATCCATCAATCCTGGTTCTTGACTAAGCTTCATTGCCATGTAAAGGCGGAGTTGACTACATAGTGCCAGTAGAAAACAAAGACTCGTACGCTTTGAACTGAAGTATCAGACTCCATGGCAATCTTGGACCCCTGCGATTTCCTTGGCATAGCCCATAAACTTCTTTGCGAGTCTTATACGAAGTTCGGTAGCCCTGAGGATTCAAGACCATTTATGCTTTTTCCTTGTCTATCTTATCTTCCCTCAGCCCTTTGATCTCCCCAAGCGTAATCCGGCAGCATGTATGGAGATAGTCAAATTCTGTCAAGTTGGGTGGCCAGAGATTCTCTTTGCGCGACATTAGTAGGGTATCCTTAGAGTCTGTCATGGTATGAACATTGATCTCTAGAACGACAAACTGTTTTAGTCGTGTTGATTTGTAATGATTATGTACTTCTCTGAAGGTGTAATATACACTTCTCGAATTTGCTGAAGTCTAACTTGATGTGAGTCACAGGCTCACAGCTCCATTTAACGTTAGCACTTAATTAGTTAGCCTTCGTCTTTTGCTATTATTTCGTCACTATGGTTTAGCTTCTATTTAAGCGTTCAAGATTGACTAGACTTTGTTGTTTGGTATGCTAGGGAGCAAATACCCCAGGCAGCAATTGTTGCTCTTTGAAGCAAGAGGGCATCGATACTAGTGTTTCGAGTTGCTCGCTTAAGTAGAGTACTTCGAAAGGGGGATGGTATAGTCATTTACATGGTTTAATATACTTGTGTAGTTCTAGATATATGCAGGGTTTTCTGGTATGCCATTCGGGGATCATCTCAAGAGAACGATCGAGTTCAGACAACATGAAGCGACCGTCGACCCAATCGCCATCTATCACTGGATTGGTCTTTGTATTGGTCTTGTTCAGTTCTCAGAAGCTATCATACCAGACGAGTTGGTTCCTTACTTGAGAAAACAAGCTAACAAAAACTTGCAGGGGTGAACATTATCCCAGCTGTTGAATGATTTGTGCATCCCGTCTGAGGCAATATACTACGCTACCCAAATTGAGGAACGCCTACGGCAAGCAATTCCACCAGGTCAAGTAGCGAATGTCAACCAAGGTACGGGTAACTCTGAGACAATCATTGCCAAGTTTACTAAATTGACGAAGGAAGCGATAAACGAGATAGAAGGTCAGGCAGATGATGACGGTGAAAGCGTCTCGTGAGAGCCCTAGACGCTCCAGGGACTATAGGTATATCTGTAGGAGGAGTGTACATGGTAAGTGGGTGTGTGACTTGGTTTTGTTTCTGCTGCGAACTAGCACGCAAATATGAAGCCAACCCTCTCCCCGAAATTAACACCCCTTCCACTTCAAACCACTTTTCTCCTCTCTAACAAGTGATTTCTGCATCTGAACACTCTCTAAAAATCCGGTATAGAGTGTCAAAGGGAAGCGCAAGAGCCTATCGTAATTTTGTAGTTGAGAATTCAGTAACTTTAGGCAAATGGAATATAGGCCGCATATTTGCTGAGATGTTAATACAAAGTGAGTCCTCTGAAACGGATTTTATTGTCAGTTTGCATTGGTAGGCAATGTGAGCTGTTATTGCTAGTAGCGTAGAGAACTGACAAAAGTGGTTGGTGAATAATAATACCCTTTTGGCTTCCCTTTTAGCGACGAGAGTAATACCCGTTTAAGATCTGTGTTTCTTGGGGGCAAAAGTAGAGCTGTGTAGAGGAGTAGTATAACGGCCATGATGGGAAGTTGCAAGTTTTGAATCTTTGATCTTGCCTAGAAACCCTGGGTGTTTTTGCTTTATTATTTCTTTACTGCCGGTAGATGTAGTCGTTCTTGTAGTGACACTGTGACTTAGAGCTGCTAGTCGTAAAACGGCAGACTAAACTCCCATGATCTCTTTCCCACTCCCCACTTCGTGCCGTTGCTGAGAAAATAAGGTTGCATTGCACTTTTAAACCCAGTATAATCATACGGGCGAATCATGGGCTTTTTCAGACTCAGACCACTTCATATCCGTCCGGACCATAATCGTTTGCAATGGAATCTCATCCCCATCCAGCGATCCACCGTCATTGCCAGTATCATCAACACTCCTACTCGAACTAATTCCAGTGGTCATTTTGCCCTGCACTGGTGATAAACTTGAGCTATCAAGCCTCCCGAAAGGCGATCGGTTTATGTTGTCGTGCTTGCCGCTTGTTGTGGAATTACCGAAACCGTGTTTACCAGTTCCGCGAGAGGATTTGTCGTTCGCAGTGTTGCGGGTTGGTATTTTGAGGCGGCGGGTGAACATGCGCAGGATGGGGAGGAGGGTGGGAAGGCATGCTGAGAGAATGCCGACTGCAATTTCGATGATGGTCCAGACGACGACTCTGGCTAGTGTCCCTTGAATACGGTTAGAGAAGACCATCGACAAATTGGTAGAATTACTAACAAGATGGATCTGCGCTCGTGTATTGGAAGAGTACCGTAAAACGATACACACTTGCAAAGACAACGCTAGAGGCGCGTTAGTTGAATAAAGGATAATCTAACAAAACAAGATTGTAGTGTAATCGGAGCCACTCACAAGAACCCGAGTCCAAAAATGACAATGAGAGAAATACGTTGTATAGTAGTAGTGTTGAGTTTCCAAATATGAGGAATAGGCAAAATCAGGATAGCAATATCGCTGAATATTGTCGCAGCGGCATTGGCGCACCATGTTCCAACCTGATTTACACACTTTCCTGGGACTTGCGGAAACCACTGCTTTCTGACTGGCGTACAAATGAATATGAAGACGAATATGATGGTTATAACCCATGCGATTATGAAGGCTCCGATCGCATAAGCCCACATCTTAAAACTGCGAAGTGGAAAGATGCGGTAGTACATGGCGAGGATTGACAGTTTTGTGAAAACGAGATTCACGACGTAGAGAATCTCGGCTATCATCAGGAACTGGTATTGTAGGTAAGCACTACAATAGATACTTATACAATTCAAAGTGATGGCAGAGTAAGGACTTACCTTGGCTATTAGAACTATGTCGTTCGTCTGCACCACCTCTGCGTGTAGACCCATTCCAAAATGAACCACTGTTCAAGTCAACAAAAGCCTCCCAAGTGATGGAGAGAGATATTGCCGTACTTCCCATACAAAATCCTACCACTACTAGCAGCAAGCCAAAAGAACTGATGATGAGCCAGTCATCCATACCCAGCGACACCTTAGTATCCCATCTTGACAGCAATCTCAGAAGCACCGATGCACCAGCAAGAGCCGTCACACCCCAGATCGTAGCAACCGTGTATCTTTGTTGACTCTCATGGATATCGACCGTTGTCGACGCCGTCGACATCTTAAAAGTCTCTATAATAAAGTCCACTGACGCCAAAAAGAAGAAGGATTAATATTTCAAACGCGGATAAGATACCTAAATGTCGACGCCGTCCGGGTTGTAACGAAGAGAAATATAAATGAGTCTGACAGGCAATTAATGAACGTCCTTGTAACAGGCCACTGGGCCAAGGGTCCATTCTTGCTCTTGCGCCTCTTCTTCTTCTTCTTCTCCTCCACTACCTTATTACGACGACTGTGCACCAGACGGAATCGAAACAACTTAGGAAAAGTGGCCCTTGTATTGGCTTGGGCCTCTTGAAGAATCGAAGAGGGAAAGAGAAAAAGCAGGCCTAGAAGTTGGTATCAAAGCGAGGGTGCAACTCTCTTGCCTGTGCTTGCCCCATAAGTATGAGGTGATGATCCACGACCACATGTTCCTTGGCAACTGTATACAATATGGTGATTTCTTAACATAAGATGGTCCAGTGGAGTAAAAGATTCCGACATGCGCATGACATGGCATGGGTGAAAGGCCGCTTGCAGAACCCCATTGTCTCAGGTAGCACCAGTTATTCCCGACACACTTATTGAGTCTAGCGTACGGGTTCTATCCGGTGCTACTGTACGAGACTACGAGTACTGTACTCGTAGGTAGTCCGGGCTGTATCGATTTTCCGGAGACGACGTCAAAGTTCCTGGAGCTAGCCCCACTTCTGCAAAAGTACTGCATAGATACTTACACTGTTACAGATCATACTGGTCGTCTTATGGAATATTTCTTCCGCTAAAGCGCGATAATATCGGTACTAGTTCGGTCATTGAACAAAGCTCTAGCACTGATAGTGTACATCCGGATACTACCGATGAGTAGCTACTTCAACTCCAATTTCTAACATCCCCAGCTGCGGAGGTACGGACTGTATGCCTGAAATCTTTTAGGGCTTGTTCATCAGTGGGTGTTAGATACAGAATTGTCTATAATACTTTCATACTATAGGTAGTACTGTAAGCATATGCTCAATTGGCATCTGCAATTTGTATACGCTTAGGGCTTCCTTTATTGTCTCGCTTACGAGTATTTCCAGTGGTAACCCTAGGCCCCCGTTTATAAAAGAGAGCTGTCCAACACCCCCCGAACTACGCGTCCATGGAATAACCAGTTAAAATCTCTGTACAAAGGACTATCGCAGTTGAATCTAGAACTCAAGAATTGGGTGATGAGCTTATGTCACCATTTAGGACCTCATGGATCACCGATTCTTCGAATTACAGGACCCACAACTACGAGGCACCAGAGGCCTTGCTTCGGTTCGTACAGTACTGATGTACCTTTCGTACCCTTGCAATCGGTGATACTACCTTACTTATCCGTGGGTCTGTGCCGTAACATCGCTTAGTCATTGGCATTCCTTGACGGCGGTTGAAAAGTCTCACTCGTATAGCATCGAATGACAACTATCAGCCATCTAATCATTACTGTCCAAAAAGTTCATCAGGGCCCATCAAGCCTTTATGCATAGAAATTATCCTTAGAGGAAACCGGGTTGTGCTGTGGTATTGAGAATTGGAAGCCCTTGTAGGGTTGTAGTTTGGTCCTTCCTACTTCGGACCTGACCGCGCGTTAGCTTGCAGCAAGGAAAATGAGGCACAGCAACGTTGTCCGACACCTAAGATTTCCGTTCCTTGTGTTGTAACTTGTATTATAAGACTTCCAATACGCCGAAATAGAGTCATAAGACTTGAAAAGTCTGTCATGATCATGACTGGCCTTGAGATTCTTTTAGAGCTATCTGCTTTCCTCGGCCTTTAAGAGATTCATGTCATGTCGGTCCCGCTTCGTTTCATGCCTTGTGATATTTTGATACTATATCGAGTAAAGCAGCCTCAATCTCCTTCGGTTTAGACGCATTGAGGTAGTGAGTTCCTCCCGGCACAATCTCCAGGGTTGCATCTGGTGAGTTGATGAACATTTTGATCTGCTCCTTTGGCAATTCGGTTCCATATGGAAAGTCATCGCTACCCTATTAGAACAGTGTCAGAAACTTCACTCACATAATCACTTAACTCTCTCAAGAATAGAAGAGGAGTTAAAGTACCTGCAGCCAGCGGACCGGGCATTTGATATCTTGCAACCGCAAAGTTAGTCCGTCACGTGACAGCAAACAAATGACAGCCATACGCGCCTTCTTGCGACCAATATCTCCCTTATAGATCCGCTTCAGAGTCTGGGTCCAGAAAGCAGTGGTAGCTTCTGTGGCAGCAGCACCGAAACCCACAGATCCAACCATGCCGCACCACTCATCCTCAACAATCCAGTCCGGTGTTGCAGAAGTACTTGTCCATTTTTCAGCCCATGGTGATAGCATTGGTTGAGGATCCCAGCAGTTCTTCGTACGTGAGTATGAGGACTCGTAGTCCATTGATGTACCAAGTGGGATGATACCTTCAATCTATCACGTGAGGTGTAAGTGACTAATAGCCATTGAAAATAGATGGCAATCTCCATTGAACTCACCTTCTCAGGTGCCAACAAAGCCATCCTCGCAACAATCCAACCCCCCTGAGAGGTCCCCAAAGCAAAAGCCTTCTTGATTCCCAAGGCCTCCATGACTTGCAAATTCATAGCAGCTGAATCCCAATAAGTGAAGTGCTCCGAAGCACTGACAGTAGCTCCATGGCCAAGTGGCTCAATGGCCAAGAGGTTCATCGCATCAGTGAGTTTCGAGCTAGCGAACTGATCGCTGTAAAGATCGGTTGTGGTGCACATAGAGTTTACGAGAACTACAGTTGGCTTGGTGGCATCGTACGGGAAGGGCATTGAATACCCAGCCTCAATACCACCGAGGTGAGCGACATGGATGGTTTGCGATGGCATTGTGAAATGGGGTGCTTGGTTCCGCTGCAACTATGTTATCGAAAGGTTGACGAATATAGGTTCGTAGATTGTTTGGTTTATAAAGCTCAGAATTTGGTGTGGGAGTCTTCTCGACTGACTTTGTACTTATGACGGATGACGATGGGCCCAACTTGAGTGTGGTGGACAGGTGGGTCGGTTGCGATCGGTTGTGACTGTTAATCTGTTTTTCGTTGTGGTCCTTTAGAGTTTCGGGAATCTAACCATTGTTGGGGTTGTGAGCTTTTGTCAATTGTACTGCCGAGGCCCGTTTTCATATCCCCGATGAACAACGCCGTCAGGGGTCCATGGATCGAGTGCATGGAGGCGAGTCAGACTCATCACAGACCTCAACCTTCCTAATCGGCATTGTAGCTTCACACTTGCATCCATCCTTCCTAGAGGGCAGCAGATCGAACACTGGTTGAAGGCAATTACTCTAAACGCAGACACAGACAAAGATGCTTTAGCAATTTGCTAGATGGCTTGCAGAATAAGCGGTTGGAGATAGACAAAAGTCGGAGACACATAGGCCTATACGCCACTAAATACGTGCCGATGCGATTGCTACTGTACCTACATGTGCTTCATCTACGAAGTACTCCGATTAGAATATCGAGCTGTCGATGCGTTGATTACGCATCTGTCGAGCTTCACGCTTGCTTGCTACAACCAAACTCGTTACCAGTAATGTCTAAGGCAGACGCAGAGACCAGTGCTTTTGATTGACTTTTATCAGTATAATAGAGAGAGGTTGAACGCTTATCGCTGTGTTTGAGGGGTTCATTGAGGGGTTATTTCAGCACAGTCCGCAGAACGTCCAGTGCCTTCCCCACCAAGCAATGAGCTTCGAAGTCGCCATGTGAGAAGTATTATGTGAGTCGTGGTCGGGGCTTCAATAACATCATGGCCCTCTAGAAGTATCAATGGTGCTAACTCATGTGCTTGTTATTGAAATTAAGCTAGCCTCTTTACCGACACCAAATATTCCGACACACCGAAACACACGACCACCTTTTCACACAACGGACGACTCTTTTCATTTCCTCAGTGCCTCCGCAACATCAACCTGCTTTCCATCTCTCCAATATCCAAGAACAATAGGATTCCTGCCAGGCTTACCATCTCTGGGCATCTCGTTAAAAAACTTCCATTTGGCCTTCTCCTTATAACCCCTAGCCTGCCAATCACTAACCTCATGTTTCGAGTTCAGATTTAGAAGCGGCAACACTTCAAATAACGCTGGATCATGCGCCAAACAAACAAACACGTCCGGGCTCGCATCAAATTCCTTGATCCCACCTATACTTTCATTCGCCGTGTCAGGATCTGCGAATGCACTACCAGGTGTTTTACTGGCTGTGTAATGAGGAGTTCTCCTTTTTTGTTCGTCTGTAGACGCCGGATGGTAGGTTGCAAATAGTGAGCACGGACATGGATTAGGAAAGTAGGAATCAAGACCTGAAGCTTCATGGTCCAGTGAATCCGGAAGAGGTATATAAGAAGATGGTCGGAGAACCCCAGCAAAGTGACAACTGTCCGCACCGAACAACATAAATGTCGTTGCGGTAGTACGAGCAAGCCCACACATATGACCTAGTCAGAAACACGGTGTTAGTTTCCTGGTTCGGAAAATACCAGCGGTGTCCTCAATATGACCCGGTAATACTGAGTAAAGAATCCTAGAAGGATAACTCTGCTCCGAAAGCTTGTGTACATACCAATAGCGTGGCCTGGAACATCAAGAAGATAGAACGAGCCATCCCCAAAATAATCAAATGCGCGAAACTGGCCAATCTTAAAATTGGCATTGAATGAAATCTCTCGCAGTTCGTGGTCGCTTAAAAGTTCGTCAAGTGTCAGCTAGATGATTCGTTAAGAAGAATGTACCTACTAACCTGTAATCCGTTTGCAAGAGCGGAGAATCTGGGTTTGCGGGATATCCGGGGAGGAGATTCTATTTGAAGCCCGGGCCAACGACGATATTGACGGAGGGTGGGAATTTGGACATGTCCCCTATGTGGTCAAAATGCCAGTGACTGTAATGAAAGAAGTTTGTATGAGACTTTACACATTACGAATTTTTCCAGAGCTGATATGAAGATCAAATATTCATAATTACTTACCTCCAAATGACACTCTCCAAGCCATGCAGCTCTACACCCGCATCAATTAACACCTCATCCACACCTTTATCGATCCTCAACCCTTTTATCATATCTCCCTTTTCGACTCCACCGGTAAGAAGTGGTGAGTAGTTCCAATAATCTTTGCGAGCTCCAGCATCAAAGAGTATCTGCTTTCCTGTCGTCTGATTGGTGATAAGAAAAGCCATCGTTGGGCAGTCGTAGTGTTCATGACCGGGTATCACTGGGCTCAGAAAGTTGACTGACTTTAGATATAGTTGAAGTGTGGTGTCTAGTGCTTGGACTGTGACGAGAGATGATGATGTGGGAATCGATAATGGTGGTGGTGCTCTGGGGGTGAATTTAGACATAGTTTCGACGAAAGATTGAGAGTCAAGAAATAATTGTAGATTTTATCTCAAGTAGTTTATGAACAAAGTTAAAGTGCTTGAGGCAGATATATATAAGACTCGATGCCATTATACAGAAGATCGGTAAGCAGACATTACCAAGCATTTAAGCTATTGCACCTTTTGGACACCGAAAGGTGGGATGGCTTTCAGTTCATGGAAATTGGCTACGCTAACGGCTACTCGGCTTTTGGCAAATGTGACGTTTCGCCCTAATACATAGCCTGGATCCAAGAATTAACAGTTATTAAAACTAGGTAATCAACTTTATGAGAACCTACCTACGTTCTCTAGGTCAAGATCGAGCTAACTATTGTGAATTTGTGACTACCTACGGCATGACCTTTGACCATGTGATGTAAGCGAAGCCTCTGTCCTTGTGATACTTCCTCTACCTAATTCGGGACTAAGGGGACATGAATGAACTATGAGAAATTGCCATATGACAAATATTCGTTTGAAAATTGGCAATTCAAGTGAGGGGGATTCAAACCGTAATGTTCAGTTATCTACAAGCTTTCGGGTGTCGACGGTAAGAAAGTGAAAACCCAAAACGCCTTTGTCTTGCCGAGACAGTGCTCCGAGCAGCCGGAGCTATGATCTTAAACCCCGTTATAAGTATTCGGATTTGGCTTACGGATTTTAGTATTGAGTTGAGTCATGGTAGTTGTCATTCACTCCACCTGCACACAACTTGGATAGCTACTGGGGCTCTTTACCCCACAAAAAGACTCAATATATATAGAAGAAAATCAGGTCACAACCCAGATAAATCGTAGTAGGTTATTGTAAACAGAAGAAATGGGGTCTTAAACCTAAGACACAATACAATGCCACTTCTTAGCCTTATCCACAAAAGGCTTCTCTCCTCCTTGAATCAACTTCGTAAAGCTCTCCTCCCCCTTCCTCACATCACCCTCCAAATCATACCACCAAAGCAACGGAAGCCGCTTATTAGCATCCTCAGTAATCTTGTTCAAATCGTGTCCGAAATCCGGATGCTCAAAAAAGTACTGCAATCCCACTTCTCTACTCTCTCTCACCACACCTTGAGCCCTCGGTCGACGAATGGAATCGTAGACTTCGATGGCAGCATCAAGCTGATTTGGATTTTTGACGAGACTGAGGAGTCTTGAGAGGATCAGTGCGTCTTCGAGACCTTGGCCCGCGCCTGCCGCTTGGAATGGAGTGGAAGCGTGGGCTACGTCGCCGAGGAGACAGATGCGGTTGTTGTAATAGGTCGGGGTATCTGGGTGATGGAAGAGCGGCCAACGCATTGGCTTGACGTACTGTCCCGGTTATCAGCATCGCCAAATATTACAAATCACAAGTGACTTTTCGACTGCAGAAGACTTACATCTAATAACTTAACAAGCCTGCTGTCAAATCCTTCAAAATCTTTCAGCATCTCTTCCCTCGTTACATCTCTAGCAACTTGCTCCCCTTCCCATCCATTCTTGTCGTCCACAAAGGCAACAATATTCACCTCCTTACCCCCAGAGATAGGATACATAGCCCACCCTCTACGCCCACTCATCCACCACCTCGCATCCTCGGCATAACTTCCTATGACCTCCTTAGCCTCCTCCATTGAGGTAATACCCCTGTACACATAAATATTACAGTACTTTGCTGCAATCTCCTCAGGATATCGTTCCTGGAGCACAGTTTTCCTAGTCATCCCTTTGATTCCATCACAGCCGACCACAGCATCAACGCACACAACCTGCCCATCCGTAAACTTAATCTCAACCTTCCTTTTCCCCTTCAAGTCCACATTTTTAACCTCAACAACCTTCTTGCAAAACCTCACAGTACCCTCAGGAATCAAACTCTGCATAACCTCCAGCAACGCCTTCCTATGCGCACTACTCCTCGTAAACCTCTCATGGCCCACACTCCCACCCTTCCAATGCTCCGTAATTCCAAACCCCTCCTGGGCCCCAAGAATCGCAATCTGCTCATGAGCGCGCTCAGGGCTCGTATTGCCTACTTTGATTGCATCGTACATCTGTGCGAACTTGGGATCCATGAGTTCCATGGCTTTGAGAGCATTGGGACCAAGTCCAATTCCAGCACCTACGGCATCGAACTTGGAAGCTGCTTCGTAGACGATTACGGGTACCTGTTGTCTTAGAAGTCCGATTGCGAGGCCGAGACCGCCTATTCCAGAACCAATAATGGCCAGGCTGAAGGGAGATGCTTGTGATGCCATGGTGGTGGTACTAAGTGGTCGTCTATTCCAGTGGATAATTGAGTGTAGAGGTGCGAGGCCATGTAGGTGTCGTTCTGTGTTATTTCGTGTCTACAATTAGCTCGTGATGAGACCGTATTTCCGATTCCAAGATGACGTGGATGTCGTGAGAGCACGGAATTCCCGATGAGTAGATGCGTTCGGATGCAAGTAACCGATGTCACTTTCTCGAATGAAGCTCCACATACAGATGAGACTTGGAGAGTAATACAGCACCGAAAGTGGTTCTGTTTGATGGAAAGTCAGAAGCGACCTATCTGTGACGTACAATCCAACAAAACAGCTAAAACTTTTATTTTCTAATATTTGTCTCTCGAAAACAAAAGCACGACATGGTTGCATGGGATTCTGCAGTTCTGCACAGCAACGTTGTCCTCGCCAATCACTCGCGTAACCGCGCCGCAACTCCCATCCAAGTACTACACATATCCCCGCATTCAAAGGGCTCAAAACATTTACCAAAAGCCAATAAAAGTCACGTTAACAAGCAAAATCCATAGGCAGTGTCCTTTTTATAAATATATATTAAGTATTTCACTTACATGTGCTTTTCAATCCCAGGGCGAAGTCCTACATCCTGTCTATGCAAGCTGGTGCACCACGAATCGGTTCTCTCACCTCAGAACAAGAGGATCTACTAACTCTCACGTCCCCCAGACACGTCAAAGATCAAAGCTAAAACGTCGTCACTCGATCTATCTTCAGATATAACGCGGGCATGGAATATTATAAGAGAAAATGTGTGGGTTATCAAGCCCACAAAGGCTTTCTGAAGGCGAATGCATCGGTTGAGGGGCTGGTGACTGTGAATTTCACACCGGAGGTGAATTTAATATTTGGCGAGCAGAGATAGCTGTATAGGCGTGTTGACATTAAAGTCTGCCAATGGTCAATCAACCGAAGAGAGTACCAATAGATGCAGTAAGAGCTGTTATAACACACCTGAACCAAGGCTTAGGATGAGAATTGTGTACAAGCACCTCAATACTTATTTAACAAACTCCCCATCCAGGAATATGATGATTCTGATCCGTAATCCCATTACTTCTACAAGCATGCCAAGCCGTCGCCGTATTGGTACAGTAGCAACAACCGATTTCCCTAGTACCACCTCAATTCTTCTCTAGCAAATTGCCCCATCCAGGAATCTGATCACTAATCCCATTACATCTATAAGCATGCCAAACGGTGGCGGTATTGATAGCAATAACTGGCTTTCCCAACTCGATCTCAAGTTCCGCCGCTGCCTTACCAGCCAAAAGATTAGTACCAGCCTGAATCAACAGCTCGACATCAGCCCCATCAACCTTTCTAAACGCATCCTTAATCTCCTCAGCCGTGACGTCAGCAATTGACGTAGCAGTGTCGCACTTTAGACCGTAGATGGCTGCCACTTCACAGCCTATCTGGGTGAAGAAATCCACGACTTGTTGATCGCCAACTGGTTGGTAGGGCGTGATAATTCCGATCTTCTTAACGCCATAGGTTTCAATGACTGCGCTGCAAGCTGCAGCACCTGTTGTGATATCTAGACCACCCGAGAGCTCGCCCATAAACTTCACAAATTCGGCAGCACCGTCTTTGCCTCCCCAGAAGGTTTCGGCTGACATTCCCATGACGAGGTAGTCAACTTTGGCATGGCAGACGGATTGGACTGCTCTTTTCATTTCGACACGCAGTTCTTCGAGGAAGGCAACCATTGCTTCCGAAGTACTGAGGTCGGGGTTCGCTGCAAAGATGCGACCGCTATGCCATGATACGCCTGGGTTTTGAGTTAGATGATAGAAAGCCAGGTGAGACTTTTTTCTCAAATACGTACCAGGTACCAGCATGCGGTTAAATTCTGCTTCCACACTGGTGTTGGTTGAAGGCAAGATCAAACCAAACTGTGCGCGATTCGCTAAATGTCCCACCATGTTAAATGTCGTAGGTCTTGTATTTGAAGTTTCCGGTTGAATATAATGTAAGTATTTTGTATAGGTAAAAAGTGAAAACTAGAGGGTTCTGTGGATAGATGCCACAAGCGGTCAATTTCAAAGTCTTTGAACGGCCCCGATAATTCCAGATTGGGACTGTGCTGCAGATGCCGAGATATGCAGTTATCTGCAGCACATATCCGTTCCAAGGTCTAGAAAGTGAAGATAAGTCGGCAACATGCAAGCGCGAGGCCTGCATTGTAGACATGCATGATAAGGCAAGGAAGTCTTGCGAGGGGTATTCTGGGCCTTGTGCTGTAGTGTAGGAAGACCTCCCCCATTCTTATTTGTTCATCATTAATAAATACATCGTCAGCCTAAAATCTGGTTGTTTTGTGCCACGTCCCATCCCTTCCTCAACGCCGCATTTCTGACTTTTAATTTCTTCATCCGAGCCATACTGAAAGTCAAGCTA
The DNA here is from genome assembly GCA_026119845.1 of Pezicula carpinea. Classification (NCBI taxonomy): domain Eukaryota; kingdom Fungi; phylum Ascomycota; class Leotiomycetes; order Helotiales; family Dermateaceae; genus Pezicula; species Pezicula carpinea. The sequence continues at coordinate 524,032 of JALRMK010000024.1, forward strand.
GCACTATGGCAAGTCTAACGACTACTGTCAAGCCCATGGCAATTTCACTTGATGAGAAGGTCTTAGGCCAAAACACAGATACTACCGACGTTCTCCTAGATCAATCTGAGATTTTTCTCTCAGATCCCAAGGAAGACAGAGTCCTTACTGCCAAAATCGACCTTAAAGTCCTTCCCATCTGTGGTCTTATCTTCCTCATATGTTTCCTCGACAGAACCAACATCGCCAATGCAAAGCTTGCTGGCCTGGAAAAGGGTCTTGATATGCCTCCAAACGGATATAACACGGCGCTCTGGATTTTCTACATTCCCTTCGTCCTGGCCGAGATTCCTAGCAATATGATAATGAGCATGTCGAGAATAAAGCCAAATTTGTTCCTTGGAACTCAGATGTTTATCCTTGGTATGGACCCTCCACTTTTCCCTTTCTAGAGGTGGTTTAGATTTGGCACAACTGCGAAAGCAAAGAAACGTATCTCAGTAACACTAACAACGACATCTGTAATCAGGTCTTCTCGCTATGTGTCAAGGACTCACACATTCATATTCCGGGCTGCTTGGCGTTCGGTTTCTGATGGGGGTTGTTGAAACAGGGTTGCCCGCTGGTACTTCATTGCTCATTGCATCTTACTACAGGAAGAGAGAGTCTTCTCTACGCTTTGCGATTTACCTCGCATTCGGTGAAGCGGGCTCTTGTTTCAGTGGCGTACATTTCTCTTTCATATCAATTTGCGATTGCCGACTGACTGAATATAGCTTCTCGCTTACGCCATTCAAGGCATGGATGGTACTGCTGGATATGCAGGTTGGAGATGGCAAGTCATATGAGTTCCTGAAAGAGCTGAGTGTTGCTAATACTAGCCAAAGGATTTTCATTATAGAAGGCCTCATCACTATCTTTTTCAGCATTTTCGTCTTCATATTCCTCCCGAACTTTCCAGCGAGAGATACGTGGCTGAAGGAGAGTGATAAGAAAAGTTTACTTGCGAGACTTGAGGCCGACAAAGGCGAGGAGAATGGGAATCTCTCCAATGTGTCGTGGACGAAGGTCTTTTTCGACTACAAAATTTGGTTATTGTACGTTTCCCGTAAGAATATGTATGAATGGCTTCTGACTGACCAAATTAGAACACTGCTTTTCTTCTGTGCCGACACGTCAGCCGGTTCCCTAGCCGCATTCAATCCCACCATCCTTAGCCAACTCGGATGGACGTCTAGAAGAGCACAGGTTATGACGATTCCAGTATGGATAGTAGGAATGGTAGGCGCTTTGATGAGCACACTCGCCAGCGGTATGTCCAACAAACGGTGGCCATTTATCCTAGCCGCGATCTGTACTTCGATAATCGGATGGGTGATCCATTACTGCCAAGTAGAGCCCGCAAGCGTACGCTACTTCGCGCAATTCCTCATCTCTTTCGGGACATTTGTCCAAATGCCTCTCTACATAGGCTTAATGACGGCAAACCTCCGCGGTCGAGCTTTTCAGTCTTTTGGAACAGCTCTTCAATTCGGCTTGGGAAACTGTGCCAACTTTGTCTCCTCCAATGTTTTCATAACAAAACAGGCGCCGAGGTATCCTGTTGGTTTCGGGACTGGGCTTGGTATCACCACATTTAGCTTTCCTGTGATGTTGATTGTTATAATGATTTTTATCAGGCATAACAAGGAAATTGATAAGAAGAGAGAAGCGCTTGCGCCAGGGGAAGAGCTGGATGATCAGATTGATTATATATACGTGATTTGACGAGGCGATGTCTTACTATATTGGAATTCACTTGACAACGGGCTGCGACAATATAAGTCTTCGGATTTCTCAAATCGGCGTAAGATATGACAGTAGGTCGTCCTAGACAGGGTCTTTCAATCTTGACTTCCATATTAATGGAATGTTCTCCTCTGCACCAAAGTCGCCATATTCATTGCTGATAGTTCAGCTTTGGATCAGTGAGTTGGTCGTAATTAGCCGAATTTCATATTTCGGCTCTTTCTCGTCGTCATCTTCCTCTTGGCCGTCTTGAGATAGTAGTGTTCACTGCTGTCAGTTGTAAGCTGTTAATTTGGCTAGAGTAATTAGAACCTAATACGTATACGGCTTGCAATACATCAAGATGGCTCACTGTTACTTGCAGGAATCTCTACCATAGAATATGCGGGAAACACTATCATGCAATTTGTTAAGGAGATAAATTGCCCCGCAAAAGCGCCCCTATACCATCCCAACACCACTCTTGCAGCTGTCCATTTGAGTCATCGATATATGATAATTGCGACCAGAACTGTGAAGCATTTTCCTGGCTAGCACTAGAATTACCAGAGGGGAAGGCCTCGTTTGAACCAGTCACCGGTGGTGCATTGGTCGGGGCAGAGTAAAGGTCTTCCACGGGGCCTGCTACCGGATATTTTGGGTCGGGAAGTAGATCATCAACTGGAGCGTTACCGCTCTCATGTTGAGCCGTTGAAGAAAACTGGCCAGCCAACGAGCTAACCTCAATAACGATGGATCCCCACTTCCGCATTGAGCCAGGTACTCGTGGGTTTTGAAGCTGTCTTGCTGCCGTAATTGCAAGTTCACGAAGAAGCTTCTGAGATTTGACCACTGACTCTGGTCCTCGTTGTTTGACATGACATATGATATCGAGAACAAGTACCAGAGCTGACGTCACGGTGAAGAACATGTCCCACCAGGTTATTGCGTTAAATTTGTCGATAGCGTCCAGTTTCCGTAACAGCTGCCCCAAGGATCGACCAGCATTCGTGCAAGTGTCGGAAACAGTAACAAGTTTCTGCGAGAATGCACCCGGGCTATTATTGGACAATCTTGTAGCGCGACGTAGCAAAGCCGACCTAGACATCAAGACCACAATATATTGATATTGTGCGTGAAGCAAGAGAAGAGGTCGCTGGGAGGATGGCGGCAAACATCCCGTCACTTCCACGAGCAAATGAGGAGGCAGACTGTTCCTCCATTTTTCAAGATCTCTTAGGACTCCAGTTGCCGGGGAGAGGGGCGCGGAGTAGACATCTTCACCTACTGTTGTTCCTGTGCCCATCTGATTTAATGCTTTGCAGGCTGAGCCTAAGAGGATTACCAGTCGTTGAGACCATTGCATGAAATCTTGAGGACAGTGTCCTGAGGCACCTACAATTCGCTCGTTGGGACAACTGACGGCAGTGAGGGCGTTGGCGACGGCGCTCGGACGATCATAAGACGAGACTTGTATGTGTTCAAAGGAGTACAAGGTCCACCAAAGCTGTTTCCTGAGCTCTCTGCCCAAGGGACTTTGAGTATTTTTGACATCGTCACGATGTAGACCGATGGCAAAGGCAATCCGCACAGCTGTCCCTGTAAGATTCCAACACGCATCTCGATGGCTTGTAACGTGAAGGTGTAGGGCCGCAAGCAGCAGTGCCTGGACTGCGACCACATTTGAGGTGAAGAGAACAGTTGGGAGAAGTATCGTCACATGCCGCCACCACTTGATTTCTGCTTCTTCAGGAATGTTAATTGTGGCCATTCTGCGGGCTAGTATAAGCACGCAGAGCAGTCCACAAAGCCATGCTGGATCTGTTCCCGAGGATGACCTGCACCAATTCTCGTAGGCTTCTCGAAAAGACGCTTCGTGGAGAACTGGAAAGTCAGAATGTATGCTGTCAAAATAAACATCAATAAGGGAGTCCATGACTAAGCCGTCGATCTCCGCCACAGCATGCGAAGGCGAGTTGCTGTCGCTGGGCAAAATCCATTCCAATTCACCCATGCCTTCACTAGTCTTGGAAATATTTGATGTCTCCAGACTGTCCTGCTCTGCTGCGTTGCGACCAAACATTGCAAATTCGCAGGCCGGTGAATTACCAATAAGTCTGCGGAGGTGGAGATGGAACGAAAAGGAGCTGGCCGGCCCAATATACTGCACCTGACCCTGCTGGTCTGGGAGGAGAGGGAGAGCATACTCGTCGTCTTTAAAATCATTTTTGACCACGTTGCCTCTTACATCGTTGACGATGGGGAGCGGGATCCCTAACGATTCGCCAAGCAGCTGCATTTCATCGTTGCTAGACAGGTCTGCTTCGGGAATGAGGCCTTTGACGAGGCTTTCTAACAACACGAGTCGACCAGCCAGCGTTTCAGCGCTACCATAGAGGCGTCTTTTGCGGGGCTGAGTGATTCGACATGCGATGCCATGGAGTTCGCAGTACTGGCAATCATGGCCTGGAATGCGCTCACACTTCTGCTTCCTCGTCTTACATTTATCACAGCTGTGTAAGTATGTTAGTAATTTGAAACCTTGGACAAGTCCAGTAAACGGAATCATTCCCGCCATACCTAGTCTCAGCACGCTTGCGTTTTTCTAATGGAACTCGTCGGCTGCTACTAGCAGGTCTAGCATCCATAATAGAAGAATTGGCGATGTCAAAAACATGGCGAAAGATAGAGGAGGCAGGGAGGAGAGGAGAGGAGAGCAGAGGAGGAAAATAAATTGGATCAGGGGTAGATTCTGCAGGTGTACAGTTCAAGGTGGTGTTGGACAATTTGGGAGCAGTGCAGAGGAGCATGTGTGGTTGAGATAAGCTCCGGAGATAAGACTTAGTAATCACTCGTACTCGTACTCGTACTAACAGTGTTGTTGACGACAGACGTCGCAGGATATCTAAGGTATCTATGTATTTGTCTACCTTGAAAGTATCCCTCCGCGGATATCATGCCACAAAGTATCAGATCTAGGTATCTAGGTGGTTCATATGATCAATCCACGCCTCATTTCCCTCTTCTTGAAATCATAACCTCAGCACTGTCCTATCAGGTGCTTGGAGATCGTATTCGTCGATGAGCTTCTCCGCAGCCAGCTCCCCAACGACGTAGGCAGTGGATTGGGTATGGGTGCTACACAATTAGCAATCTATAAGGCATGACATACGCTTGGATGAATGTTGGATAAGGATGCAAAGGGGCGATTCTTACTTTGGCACAAACGGACACACGCTCAGGTCCACGATGCGAAGCTTCTCGAGACCAAAGACGCGGAAGTTCGAGTCAACGCATGCAGAGGCGCTGCTGATTCCCATGCGGGCAGTGCACGCCATGTGCCATGAGCTAAAGAGGTTGTGCCGGACATGATTCTAAGGGGTTGACACGGTCAGCGGATCGCTAATACACAGGGCAATCGAAGAGTCTAACTCACCCAAATGGCTTCGTCGGAATCGTCCTTGGGACCAAGCTTCTCAACCGTTTTAGCAGCATATACTGGTGCCGACAGTATGCGCATTGTTTCTCGCATCCCGTCAATCAGGACCCGTCGATCGAAAGCGTGCGTAAGAAACTTGGGATCGATGTAAGGTGCGGCACTTGGATCTGCAGATTGGAGGGTGATAGATCCGTGACTCTGCGGGTTCATGACAAGACATATTACCCCGAAGAAACGAAGACCTGGAGTTACATTATATGAGAGGAAGGTCGGAGGAGTATGCTACGAAAACGCTTCGTCAGAAAACACGAACAAGTCTAGCAAATACCTAAGCTACGAAACGAAGAGGAAATGGTACTATACCGTGGCGATTTCAAAGGAGGGCACGGTTGGTGCTCGTAGAAACCTTTTTGTGCGGTCCGGAAGAGACACATACTCCAGAGAAGACAGAACAGACGGCAACTTGAACCACCCCATGGGCGTAGGAGTTTGTGATTGTGGCAGTTCACTCTCGGTTGGGGTCCTTCTGTCCTTCATGATAATTCCAAGGGGAGCAAAGCAATGGTCTTGAAGGTTCTTGCCCAACATTGGCAAGTCCTGTATGATTGGAATGTCGTGTTTCCTCAGCTCCTCTTGTGGCCCGACCCCGGAAAGCATCAGGATCTGTGGGGTGTTAAGTGCTCCTCCCGACACGATGACTTCTTTCTTTGCGAAAAATATTCTCCCGTGGATCGTTCGGACACCGACAGCTCGTTTGTCCTGGAACAGAATGCATGCAACATGGGCATCAGGAAGGATCGTAAGGTTCAGTGGTGGGTCAGTGAGATATGCAATTGCTGCGGTCACTCGCTGGCGTTTGTCAATGCAGACGCTCCCCATTCCCATACCTGCAATACAGAAACTCCGAGTCAGCTTACTTATTTTGGGAAATCCCAAGGGTTACTTATGAGTAAAAAGCACTGATCCCTGGAAAGTACTCCAAGGTTGTGACTTACCTATGGGGTCACCCGAGTTCACGTCTTTATTGGTACGTAGACTCGATTGCTCAGCGGCAACGAATATGTCACCCACATCGTGGACCCATGACTCACCATAAGTGAGAGCAACAGAGCCAGAGGTACTATGAACTTAAGCTATCGTTAGCATTGAAATCAGTTTTCAATAAATTCGTGGTCAAAGAAATGGCTTTCATACCCCCAGGTTTCGCTTCCACGTACTTCTTCAATTTGGGATCAGGGATCGTGGGTTGTAGATTCTCAATTCTTTCTAGGCATCTTTTTGCATTTCGCCAGCTAAAACTCTCGTCCTCAACAAGTCTTCCCCATTCGTCGTAGTCATCTCGTGGGCCTACCAACCATCCACAGAAGTTAATTGCAGTGCTCCCACCTAGTCCCTTCCCACGCGAGTAGTCAATCTGTTGTCCCTCGAGCTGTTGTTGAGGCGCTGTCTTGTAGTTCCAGTTCAACGACGAGTTTGAGCTGAAAGCCACCTTGAACCTCTCCTCTGCAGAGAGATGCCTGATGGAGTCGTTGGAACCACCAGCTTCGAGAAGGAGTACGGATGGCTGTGACGGGGTCTGGGCCAAACGAGAAGCAACTACGCAACCTGAAGCTCCGGCTACAAACAGGAGTCAGCATTTTTGTTTATATTATAGAGTGGATCTGCTGAGGATGTATATTACCACCAACAATAATGAAGTCGTAAGAAGCTGCCATTTGGATGTAGATAGGCACGGGGTCAGAAGATCAAAGCAACAGACTGACTGTGCTAGAAGATTCAAGTGGGACGAGCATTTGTACAATATGGCAAGCTTTAGCATTGGATTTGAACGTCTACGAGCGTGGTTGCAATGTCACGAGACAAGGGCCACGAAGAAGGATCACCAAACATAGCTTGGCAGGGGGTAGCTTGAGAAATGCCGAAGGCAAATCATTGACATTCCAACATGACGGAACTTTCAGTCTATTGCCGCGGGCCTGGAATTAAATCGAGAGGCCCACCATGTGCCATTGCTCCAGATTTGGACAGCAGCATAAACTCGGCTCGCTTATATGAACGGCTACAAGTAGCCGTCGCGCTCAATCCTCTACACTTAACCGATGACTGATTTCCACCACACAGCGTCGACCAATTGTGGGTAACTATTCCAATGCGGCGATGCGTGCAGTCATTCGAAAACATGCTGCAGCGGCCGGGAGTAGGTCCGGTCATGTCCTTATCGTGTTTAGTGTAATTGCAAATTGCATCCAGGGGTCAGGTCATTCTGAACAGTCGACACCTTATCTGGAATGCGAGTTGGACTCGATGAGGTAAATTTGCCAAGTTGGAGTTTTTGAATCTATAGATTGATATGCGTGCATCTTTTCCTCGCTCACTCTTCAACATTGATGTAGCGATCTCTGCGTCTATACTTCTTCAAGATGTCTGTTTTCAATCTGCTGGAACGTCTTGAGGTGAAGCCTACCGACGATGAGTACGAAAGCATCAGCACGTCTAGATGGGGAAACAGAGATGTTTACCCTATTCCCCATGACAAGCGTACATATGGCGTTTATGCTTTCGTCTCGTATTGGGGTATGATCTTCTCTCGAGACAATAGCTTCTCGATTTAAGCAGCGGCTAATTTGGAATTAGGAACTTGCGGTGTCTGTCTGTCGTCCTGGACCATTGGCAGTAGTTTGATCGGTATAGGTCTCACACCTGGTCAAGCCATGGCTTCAGTGGTATGTCATTTCCAGTTGAGACCAGTTGGAAAGTCATATTAATGTTCCTTTCCGTAGACTGTGGGGATGTTTCTAGCTAGTATAAACGCTTACATCAACGGAACTCCAGGCGCCAAACATCACCTCGGATATGGAATGCTCGCCCGTGCAGCCTTCGGGCTCTGGGGATCTTATTTCTGCATCATGTTGAATGTGTTTCAGTCGTTTGTTTTTTACGTAAGTCTCCCCACCGAGAAACTGAGGGAAAGAAAGTCATACTCAAAACAGGAAGGGTACCCAAATGTACTTTGGAGGTCAAGCCTTCGTTCTCATACTCAATTCAATATTCCCCACTTTCTTACGGATGAAGAACACGTTGCCTGATTCTGCGGGTATCACTACTCCAGGCCTAATTGGATTTGTTTTGTTCATGATCTTGTATTTCCCCATCATTTATTACATACCAGCCTACAAGATTCAGAAGCTCTTGGAGGTACAAGTGGTTGTTGCAACGGCAACACTACTCGGTATTATGGCATGGGCTATTCATGTATGGCCCTAGTCCCTGCTCAAGAAACTACTATAGACTAATCTAAATAGGCAAATGGTGGAAGTCCAGGTGATCTTGTCTCGCCTGCTATCAAACTCACCAAAACAGAAGCTGGCTTTCGAGTTATCCAAGGAATCACAAGTGTAGCAGGAACCTACACAGGAGGCTCAGACCGCGTCTCGGACTGGACTCGCTACGGACGAGCCCGTATGTACTCAAGCTCTCAGAGCCAAATTACCCTTCTAGATTTCTTCACTTATTACTCCCGAATCCTTTTGTTTAAGCTACACGCAGTGTTTTCCAGAACAAGTAAAAAACTAATTCCGAGTTTCTATCACACTTAGGTCACACCTCCACCCCAGCAATAATCGTCCTCTTCCTAACCGTCACACTTACCGCCCTCATTGGCATCATCTCAACCTCAGCGCTAGCCAAAGTCTACGGGTCCGTAGAATGGAACCCACTAATAATGCTCCAACAAGTACAAGCAGAAAACTACACAGCCAGCTGCCGAGCCGGCACCTTCTTCGCAGGCCTGGGCCTCCTCTCGGTAACCATCTTCGTAAACTACACGCAGAACTGCGTCTCATCCGGTATGGATCTCGCCATGCTGATACCTCGCTACGTCTCCCAACGTCGCGGCGCCCTCATCTTCAGTATCCTCGGTATCCTGGCTCAACCATGGCGATTCTTGACACAAGCTATCACTTTCATCACGGTCCTAAGTAGTTTCGGTGTGTTCATGAGTCCAGCTGCTGCTATCCTCATTGTTGATTTCTGGCTTGTAAGGAACACCAAGTGGAATATTCCTGATCTGTATACTCCCCGTGGCATCTACTGGTTCACTCACGGCTTCAACTGGCGCGCCTTCGTGGCTTACTTCCTGGGAATGTGGCCTGCGCTTCCGGGATTCGTCAATGCTGTTTCTGGGCTCGAGGTTGCTGTTACCTGGCGGAGGTTCTATCAGATTAGCTTCTTCTTTGGGTATCTTGTTTCTGGTGGCTTGTATTATCTGTTCTGTACTGTGCTTTCTCCGCCGCCTGGTCTGGGTGTTCAAGTGGATTTTGATGTCGATGGGAGTGTTGTTGTTGATGGGCATGTGCTTGTTGTGGAGAAGGAGGAGGGCATTCCTGGCTGCGAGAAGCTGGGTGCTGTGGATAGGAAGGGAGGCATGGAAGAGGGGTTTGAGCTTGGGGTTTAGATGATTAAGGTGGGTGAGTGGGTGGGTAGGATCTTGGAAAGCTGCTAGCTTTGGTACGTTTAGGGGACCTCACCACTTACCTTGAGTCGTTTACTCAAGACCATGTTAATAGTTGAACGCGGAAACTAACTACATTTAAACTTGATATCTTTTTACACTTGCTTGTGATCATGAGTGACTGCGTCATTTAGCGTAGATCAAGCTTGCTAGGTTTATTGCAGACGGTTTTCACACTTTGATGCTGTTGACGGCAATTTTAACTGTGTTTCCCTCGAGGCTTGACTTTATTTAGGTCACCGTGCACATATCACTAGTGCATTCTTGTAACTTTAGAACATAGCTAGCTATAATTAAGAGATGTCACTCGCGATCGTTACTTGATAGCGTAGTAAATACTCTAAAGTCTCAAAGACTATTGATACGTAAAAGATTTCTTGTTTAATAATAGATGTAGTGTAACTTTTATAAAGTAGAGATAGGATGTAACTTTACCTCTCTAGACTTATTTAGGTGTGTTAAGATATCTTGTAGCGTGTGTTGAACTTATGGAATATTACTACATAGGTATATGTTTTAAGTTCTTAGGGTTTAGTTAAGACTTGTAGAGGGGGAAGGTAAGTAGGTAGGTAGTTAGTTTCTTAGTCGCTTAAGTCACTTTGCTTATTATACCATCTGTGATATAAGAACTAGAAACTATGCAAGTAGATATGCTTGTCCGATACCTAGAAGATAACCTCCTATTCCCACGAATAAGCAACACAAAAGGATACGCAACTTCATCTCATCTCACCCAACATCTAAACCCTAAAAGCCCACTCACTACCCACTATCCCCCAATCCCCGACACCCTAATATAAACACTCTTCGACTCCAAGAACTCGGCCAAACTCTCCAACAAACTCTCCCTGCCCGTCCCACTCTGCTTCCAGCCACCAAACGGCAAATCCCAGCAGTTGGTCGGACTCGCACAATTGACACCAACCATACCCGACTCCAATTTCTTCGCCACACGCAGAGCCCTCTCGAGGTCTTTCGTGTACAGTGATGCGTACAGCCCGTACTCTGAATCGTTGGCTTTGGCAAGGGCTTCTTCTTCCGTCTTGAAGGTATTGATTGTGACGACAGGGCCGAAGACCTCTTGTTTCATGATGGTGCTATCTTCTGGCTGGTTGGTGAAGATTACGGGACGAATGGTGAGATCGTTTTCGTTTTTGTTTTCACTTTCAATACCTCCCATCTCCAACATCCCACCGCTCTCCCTCCCAATGTCCACAAACCTCCGCACTGCCTCAAACTGCACCCTATCAACTACCGGCCCAAGATCAACATCCTTCTCCCTCGGATCTCCCATCCTCCTCTTCGCAGCATACGCCTTGAACCTGACCAGAAACTCATCTACCACACTCTCATGTACATAGATTCTCGAATTCGCCATGCACGTCTGCCCGCTATTATAATCAATGCTGAACTCGGTACCGCGTGCTGCATCGTCGAGATCAGCGTCCGCGAAGATGAGAGCTGGTCCTTTACCGCCTAGTTCGAAGATGACTTTTTTGAAGTTCGAGTTTGCCGAGGCGATTTGGATGGTTCGACCGGTGCGCGCACTGCCGGTGAAGGAGATGGCGCGGATGGACATGTGGGATGCTATTGCTGCGCCTGAAATGTGCCCTTGGCCCGAGAGAACGTTGATTACGCCTGGGGGGAAACCGCATTCGGAGATCCATTGCGAGACTTTCCAGGACTGTGGGAGTAGATGGAGTTGTGTTAGTTCTTTTCTCTAGAGTTAAATGCTTTGCAGGAAGTGAGTGAGTTGGATGATGACGTGGTATGATTGGTATTGGAGATGTTCTCTTCTTGGGTTGCGTAGGGGAGTGAGATTTCGAGATTTCGACTGAGGTACTTACTGTGAGAGGTGCTTTCTCACTGCTCTTTAAAACAACTGTATTTCCCGCCGCAACAGCCGGTGCTACTTTCTTGCTGAAGAAAACAAGCGGTGCATTCCCTACACGGAACAAGGCACACTTGTTAGCACTTCTCGAAATTTTAACAGCGAGAGAATAGAATGCCGCGAGCACCACAATTCTGCTAAACATATGCTAGGCCAAAAAGCTCAACTAGCAAGTTAGTTGCCCTAATAACAAACTCCCAACTCCCCAGCCCAACTCCAAAGACAAACCCAACAAAAGCCAACACTCACAAGGAATAACCACCCCCACAACACCAAACGGCTGCCTAAGACTCAAGTTCAAGAATCCGGGAGAATTTAAACTCGTCTCACCCATGGCATAGGCGGCCTCGGCAAAGAAATTCAACTGCACACCAGCATAGTCGGCATCGATGTAAGCGGACACGGGTTTGCCCATGCTCCGGGCATCGAGGGCAGCCAGTTCATCACGGTGGTCGAGGATCCGGGCGGCCAGTTTCTTGAGCGGTGCACCGCGGTCGATGGGCGAGAGGGCGGACCATTTTGGGAAGGCGAGTTGGGCGCTGTGGACGGCGTGGTTGACGTCGGTTATGCTGGCTTCGGGGACTGTGGGTGGGTGGTTAGGTGGGTGTGTGTGGTGGTTTGGCTCTTGGGTAGGGAGGGGATGTACCTTTTGCGATTAATTCCCCCGAATAAGGCGAATAGAGATTGAAGCTTTCGCCGGTGGATGAGGGAACGAGCTTTATGATCAGATCAATCAATCAGTTAATCTTTTTCCACTTCTCCTCACTCACGACTTCACAAGTACCATCCATCTCCTCCTCACCCTCTAAATCTCCCACCCACGGCACCCACTCCCACAGGCCGAAAAGCCAAAAGCCAAACACCAACAGGAAAAGAAAAGAAGACAAGAGAAAGAGAAAAAGAAAAGAAAAGCATACCTCGTTATTAATGAGCAACTGCGTTTCCATCACTCCATTGTCCTCCATGATGCTTGTGGACTACTAGTACTGTACGGGACCTGAAGGTAAACAAGTAGTGAGATGAACAAACGTACACAGTAGAGTATCCAAACCTTTTATCGCACTCTTCTCTTTCTTCTTATTACCAGCTGACCGACCAAGTAACCGAGAAGACCTACGTCGACTCTAGACCTCACATCGACCCCGACATCAACATGATATACCAGCTACCTCTCCACCACCAACCATGTCAAGAAGATAAAGGGAAGGAAGGGAGTCACATATCTCTCACTTCCGTACACAGTATCTACCTACCTACCTACCCACCCACCCTACACTGCAATCCAACAAAATCCCCAGTAAAAACAAAGTGGCCAGAACTCACCATTCACCAATATCCATCGGCTGTTTGTAGCCGAGCCGATCCCATCCCATCCCGTCCATGCATGCATGCACGCATACATACAGACACGATACCAACCCCCCATCCAGACATTCCATTCCATTCCAAACAAAACACCACCACCTCCACCCGTGACCAACCGAGAGCAAATACCCAAGCCCAAGTTAGATCAGCCGCTAGCCTTCCTCTCCTTTTTACAGGAGTAGATAAGATAAGATGAGATGATTAAATCTAGGGACTGTACGATAGGTACCTAGTACCATTTCAAGATTCTTCTATCCTTTAAGATTCTTCGATCCGTGTTATGTTATTTAGCTCTTTTATTTGTTTCTTTATTGTGTTAGGAGGGGAGGAATTAATTGTATAAGCTCTAGGTCGACTGTTAACTATGTAAATAGATGTCTCACCTACCTACCTACCTAAAGCTAAGGTGCCTATCGACTCCTTGACTAGAATAGTAGGGGGATGTTATCTTTTAGCATTCGAAGTTTAAGCAGCTCTAGCAACGGTTTAATAGATTAAAGATACATACCGTGTCTATGTGTTCTTGTATAGACGACTAAATCCAGAGGTACACACTCTATAACTTTATAGCCTAAGAGGGCAGTGCACGCTCTCACCATGAACATAATACAAGCATAAACATGCGCAGGTAACATCAGAGCAATTCCATCTATTACTTTTACAATAGTCAGTCCATCATGACGAGTCTATGTCTATGTCTTTTCTACCTTTCCCGTTGAAACGTCAATGAATGATTAACCGCTCAAACCACCCCGTGGCGAGATAAACTCCTCCCGCGCTAAGTAGGTATCTAAGGCTTTTTTGTAATCTGTCGCTTCTACCACAAAGAAAAATGGTCATAAACCGCTCTACCACTTCTTTTTAATCTGATCAGTCATCGCTCTTCTAGGTGGCGCAATCATAGGCAGTCCTCCCCGTTCCAAAGCACTATCCCTCGCCACAGCCTGCGGGCTCACAATCCCCGTTCTGGGATCAATCCGGGGCGGGCCATTCACATCACTGGCCGTGCCTCTCCTTGCTCTCCCGGCTGTGGCCGAGCTCTGGTTTTCTTGCAATATGGCCGAGTTGTGGCCTGAGGCCTCAGGAATATCTGGCATGTTGGCTACACTGATACCTGCCTCGAGATCATCGAGATTAGTGCCTTCATCTGGGTTTCCTAACTTGCTGCGACCGCGGCCGAAGAAGCGGTTGCGGTGTGTGGTTCTTGAAGTGACAGATGTGACTTTACTCAGCTTCTGGCTCTCGCGTGACGTGGTTCTTCCGATCGATTCGTTTTCTTGACTACCTCGTCCATCACGGCTACTGTTTGGGCGAGCTGATGAGTTCGGGTTGTTCATCATAGGAAGGCGAGGCTTAGGATCGTCGTAGACATCGCCATAGCTGTCAGCCGCCGAAACGGACGACATGCCTAGCGAAAAATCGACGCGCTTGCCCATTTTTGATAGAGACTCGCCACGCTGGCGAGAGCCTTCTTGGGCACGAAGTATGGACGGATGCGTATTGAGTGACTGCAAGCTCGGCTGGTCCGTAAGAGGGTTGCCGTCTCTCGCAAGAGAACCTGAACGTGGACCCGGAGATTGGCTGTCGTTGGGGCCGGGTTGGGACGAATAAGCAGGTGGGTAGGCTCCTTGCAGATGCATTGGGAAGTCGGGAGCTGCTCCTGCAAGACGCATACGTGGACCATCAATGCCTAGTTCCTGCATCGTAACCATCATGGCACAGATAAACTTGTTGCGACGTTGGAGACGGAGAAGCTCGTTTTGCCAGTTGGACTTGTAGAAGAAGACGACGTTGAGGGTAATGGAGTAAGCCTCAGTGACTTCTCTCAGCTCAGTCAGAATATTGCTCTGATATTCTCGGTTTTCGGATGTAACGAATTCCAGAAGCCGGCTGCGGAGTCCTTCGATCTGCTCAATGGTGGTACCGAACTTGATAACGACCGGAACGGCCTCGGCGAGACCACCTGAGCGGCGCTGATTCAGAATAAAGAGAGTGTTCAGATAACTGTTTGGAGCTTGCACGACATGGCCTTCCATCTTCTTGAACTCTGTAAACAAGAGCGAGATTTCCTTGACAAAATAATCGTCGCCCTTCAGCGCTGAACCCGTGTTACCGTAGACGGTGACTCGGTCGCCGACATCAAACGGATGCTTGACAAAAACGAAGATGACGGACTGCAAGAATTCTTGAGCAGTTGCGGAGAACAGCCAGGAGAGAGCCAAGACAGCGGATCCAGCAGAGGTGAGAACGCCAGCCGCCGAGGTCGAGATCAAGGAGATAAAGACGAGGATCGTGATGACACAGACAATAAACAAAAAGACGTCGTCGAGCTTGGAAACCACCGAGTCCAGATCCTTGAGTGATGCCGTGATGGCCTTGCGCTCGCGACCAATCTCAACACACACGGCTTCAAGCTCTTCCATCGAGATATCGCCGTTCAAGTCTTTGTCGAACATGGTGAAAGCCGCATCAGCCTCGTCGTCATTATCAAAAGCATTCCTCAGATCCTCAGCGTCCACCTCGGACGATTCCTCGTCGCGACGGAAAGTTCGGAAAAGACGACGGGCTAGAACTTGAGAGCCATTTGTTGAATTCAGAAGTTGTAGAACCCTGGTAACGTTAGATCCCGCAGCAAGAGGGGTTTCCTAGGAGCGACTTACACTTGATGTGGATGATTACTGGTGGCGACGGCTCTTCCTGTGAAGTCTCCAGCCACCTTTCCAGCAACATCACCAACCTTGTTAAAAGCTAGACGAGCCGTCTTCTGAGCCTGCTTGGCGTATATCATGGGCGTGCGAGTGCCAGAAGATGGACCGGTCTGATGTTC